>OX578142.1:100103681-100703681 GCA_951213105.1 Amaurobius ferox | reverse complement strand
ATAATCACGCAACTTAACAGTTTCAATCATTGTTGTGAAAAATAACCGCGATATATTTTTTTGTTTGTTTGTGATGTCATTAGCCCTTCTTGGAGGATAAGTTATCCCCTCCCAGAGGTACATTATCAAACGAAAGATTTTTTCAAGCCCCTTAAAGTGAAGGGTAACAGGCTATAGTTGCAATCATTTGGACCCAAGATACCGATTATTTTTTCTTGTAAAATTTGAAAAAAAAAAAAAAAATCTGGTACGAGACAGTCGAGTTGAGCCACACTTCAGTTATGAGCCAACGGCCCTACCGTGCTTAAAACACCGGTTCTCGTTAGATCACCGAAGTCAAGCCGCATCGGTCGCGGTTAGTACTTGGGTGGGTGACCACCTGGGAACACCGCGTGCTGTTGTCACATTTCGGTGCGTGCTGTTGTCACATAGCCCGGTGGTTTGTGCGCTGGATTTGCACGCTGCCACAACTGCCGCCGTGTTCATGCGGAGTACGATCACGTTAAACATGTGGGTCCGTAAGTCCCCCCGAGAGGTTGGTGGTAGGGGAAGGAGGGTACGGTCCCTGTGGATGCCTCCCCCACTGGGTTCCGGTCTAAATTGGGTTGCACTTCCCGGCCGTCCAAACAGTTACCTTACGCCTTTCTGGTAGGTCGGACGGTCTGGGTCTCAGCATCAATAACACTTCAGTTAATTTTAATGTACGGATAGGTATAGGTGGTAGTACCTGTATAACCAATCCAAGTGGTCCTGGGTTGTTTCCCATTTTATTGTAACAATTGTTATTTGTACTGTAAAACTAAATCTATAATCTGGCATCTAAAGTAAAATATGGTGGAGGAGTATACCTAAATATCGTTGTGGAGAATACTACACTGATGGGGCGGAGTGTACTGAAATATGGTAGAGGAGAATACTAAAGTATAGTGGAGAGTATACTAAACTGATGTGGCGGAGTACACTGAAATATGGTGGTGGAGAATGCCAAAATATGATGGGGAGTATACTAAAATGATGTAGCGGAGTATGCGGAATTATGATGGTGGAGAATATTAAAGTATGGGAGTATGGAGAAATATGGTGGTGGAGTGTACTAAAAGGCGGATTATACTACATTATATGTGATACTAATAAATCTAGGATAATATTTTCAATCACTAAGGAACTTATTTGTATGAAAATCGAGCGAAATTCTGGTTCAAGATAAAATAAATATAAAACTAATTCATATTATAATAATAATAATAGTAAAAGTTATAATAATAATAATAATAATAATAACAATAATAATAATTATAGTAATAATAATAATAATAATAATAATAATAATGATAATAATAATAAAAAAACTTCGATGAGATCTATTATAATGGGAGTTCATCTAACCCGGTTCTGAATAGGTTATATTTTCGACTACAGAAGATGCACATGACATCTTTTATAAAGTAAGATATCCCTCATATTGGGATATCCCCGAGGCTTGCAATCGCGTAGATCCGACTACATGGTATGACTGCCGTCGGTCACTAATTAGGATCGTAAAATTGTGGCGCAGTAGAATTTATGGCTGTCAGTGAAATTATCGGCTATTCCACTCTGAGAAGCCTTAGATGCTACAAAGCTCATCCACAGATATTGGTCGCTGCACTTGCAGCACGAATCCATGTTTTGGGAATGATCAGGGGTTTGCTGGTTCTGTAATAAGTATTTTGATTTGTTTGGTAATTCGAAGCGAATATAGAGTGTATTTTGGCTGTACAGTGTTCCCAGGAAAGTCTTTAACCGCCCCCATAAACTTTCGAAGGAAAGGCCCATGAGTGTATACGTTAGGCCTATTTATAGTAAAGTGACCATTCCCGATGGAAATGAAAGTAATTGCAATGCCCCTAGCGCAGAATAAAAAGAATATGATACGAATTCGGCAAAAATGCGAGATAGAAGAGAATTGTCAACTACAAAGCTGTTGGGGATTATCAAATTAGCAGACATTGACATCATAAATGTATGAAACCCGGATATGGGCAGCAAAAAATGCCTGTTAAAAAGATCGTCAGGTACTGTACACGGTGACACCTGTAATGTTGTCAAAGTACGCAGTACCATTTGTCTAACTCAAATGTGTATTGTTGCTGACTTTGAAGGAAATTTGAACATGCTGTGTGTAAGATTTCTGTATGTGTAAGTATTGTTTATTTTAGCACTATTGAATAGAACACAAATTAGCCAATAATCATATTATTCCAACTAAATGCCTTCTGTTCCTACTTATTAAACAATGTGTAAAGAGTTTTGCTGCCTCAGCCGGGAATCGAACCCTGGATCTTCGAACTGGCCAGCCGACGCTCTACCGTTGAGCTAGTGGGACTAAATAACAAGCTCTTATAGTCGAAGTGGACTTTGCATTCTACACCCTCTAATGTCAGATTGGCGGGCAACTGACAATCCGACTGACTACCTCCTGCTATTTTTACCTCAGGTTAGCCTACTTCTACTACTATTTTTACCCAGGTTAGTATCCTGCATTGTCGTTATCCTCTCAATTTGAAATATGCGCTCAATCTTTTAGAGTCCACTGAATCCGTGCTAGTCGTACTAGGGTCACTTTCAGACTTCTGACATCGTTGCACTAACCTACAGGGTTGATTTGTTCGGGCGCCATTGTAAAGAGCCTTGCGGCCCCAACCGGGAATCGAACCCTAGATCTCCGAACTGGCCAGCCGACGCTCCACCGTTGAGCTACTGGGACGAAATAGCAAGCTCTTACAGTCGAAGTGGACGGTGCAAATGTTCTACAGCTTTGAATTAATTTCGTCTATCTCGCCTATTTCTTCGTCTATCTCGTTTTGCTGCCGAGTTTGCAGCCAAACTTTTTAAATTCTCTGCTAGGGGCGCTGAAATCTCTTTTATTCGATGAGTCACGGTCACTTTACTATAGATATACCAAACGTGTACATTCGTGGACTTATACTTACAAAGTTATAGTGTGCTTAAGTACTATTTTAGGAACTGTTTTCAGTAGGCCTTTTGTCGTAACATTATACCCTCATAAAAATTCTTATCAGTCCCCTAATCAAAATATTGTCGCATTCATTACTTCTGTCTACCGTGTTATTCAATTTTGCTCTACTTCTGATTTATTAAAGTCTGCTCTGGATTATTTAAAAGTTGGCGTCTTAGATCGTGAATTCTAGCTGAATATCGTTGATCGTTTTTTCCCAAATTTTCTAAGTCTCCCCAGAGCGAGGAAGTTCCAGTTAAAACTTTAGAAATATTGTATGCCTTTCTTTCCATCCTAAAATTAGTCAAAAAATTGCTAGAATTCTAAATAAATTTGACTTCAAAGAGATTTCTTCTGATTCAATAGAATTAAATTTTCATCTCTTAAGGATCCTATGAAAAAGTTCAATAATTGGAGCAATTTTCAAATTCCCTGTCAATGTGGCCTATCGTACATAGGCCAAACGAAACGCGCCTTAAAGTATATCTTTAAAAACATTAAAATTGTCTAAAAAATACAGGAGATTAATAAATCTTCTATCGCTAATAATTGTTGGATGACTAGTCACCAATTTGATTTTTCTTCTGCATTCAAAGTGCTCTTCTGGTTTCGATTTTGATTTCTTTGAATCTTTTCACATTATAAAAACTCCAGTAATCTAGTTAATGACTTGTCAATGACTCCATATGTCTCCGAGGTATGGCATGACCACTTATAATGTTTCGGTTTCAGAGTTTATATTCCCTGCTTTGTTTGCGTTCCATGTTTATATTTCCTTGCTTTCTATTTGTATTGTTTTATTTTTCTTTCGTATCGATATATTGTGATATCGTTTAGACATTGCACCGATGGAGGAAATCCAGTTGATACCCGAAACGTGAGTATGCTTATTTATCTTGATTTGAACTGTATTTTACGTTGTAAACCAGTTTATTATTGATTGTGCGTGCTTAGTTTTTTAGGAACCCTGTATATTAATCTGAAATTAGTATTGAGCATTTACCATATCACCATGTGAATTTAATGCAACCTGAAATACCATAATAATTTGAAAGTTTTTATAACGAACATGAATGTATTTCCAACTTTTTATCTTTTCTGAATTTTTTTCTAGATAAATTGATTTTAATACGTATATATATCACCTTGTATAAATATTAATATTTGCAATAGATAAGACATATTCAGGCTAATTTTAATGTACCAACAAAAAAAGACACCGAAACTTGAATCCAAAGAGATATTTATTCATACGTATACATATGTATTTTATACGCATATTTTAATAAATCAAAATGTCGTAATAGTTATTCCCAAAAGAATAAATTTAACTTCTATGTAGCCTTTTATATACTATTTAATCTTCGTCTTATTTAAAATCTTTCTGTTTTTGGTTTTCCCTTCCAAGCTCTCCGACTCACACATATACACACACACACTTGCAGTGGTTGAAAAAAAAATCACGTCGCATAATCTGTTCATTTATCTCAAAAGCAGATAAGAAGTTTGAATGTTTTAGTTTTGTTTTGCTAGCGATCATAAACAGAACAGTTTTCTGCATTTTTGTCCCCGGTCATGCGTAAGTAAACGAGAAAATAACTGTTACCTTTGAGAATAACTTAAAATGGCATTTTACGCTGCGCGGTTAAAATGTATAAATGAATCTAGGTCTAAACTAATATTTTAATTCCTCCTTTATCATTTTGTTTACAACTTTGTAAACAATGTCCAGATATAATGTATTTATGTTGACTTCAAATATAGAAAGGGCAATAATCGTCCAAGTAGCTCATTGAATAGAGCTTTGTCTGTCCTGTCAGAGATAAGCGATTCGATTCACATGTCTAACGTGTTTTTGACTTTTTAGACCCTCCAGAATCCCTCCCGGTGATCTAGGCGGCGTAATTAATCGAGAAAATAATTATTACTTTTGAGAATAATTTAAAATAGCATTTTATGTTGTGCGGTTAAAATCTCTAAATGAATCATTACTAAATTATTACTCCATTATTACTAAATTATACCTCTTTTATGATTTTGTATACAACTTTGTAAGCAATGCGCAGATATAATACGTTATTAGATCAATTTCAAATATAAAAGGGACAATAATCGTCTAAGTAGTTAATTGAATTATTTGGCTTTGTCTGGAAAATAGGAGATAGGTGGTTGGATTGACATATCTGACGTGTTCAGTATTTCCAGACCCTTCAGAAGCCCCCCTGTCACCAAGAAGGTTGAATTTTTTTGCATACATGTAGTATCGACTACGGGGCATAATCTATCGGAGCGGGATTTTCAATTTACCCTTCCTGGAGTGGAGAAAATTGGGAGGGAGGGTCGAAAAGTCTTTCCAGACTTTCCAGTAACCCCTCTCTTGACGTAAAAAGTTGAAAATTTGCCCACTTATAGTATAGACTACGGCACAGCACCTAATGAAGATGGATTTTCCATTTCCAAGCAGTTGTTAAGGGCGCATACTGTTTTTTTACCTGAAGAAGGGGCTTACAGGAAACAGTTGTAGTCACCTAACTGATATATGACTGCTTCAGGGAAATTTATAAGTTATTCTCATATAATCAGAAGTTTTATTTATTATAGAGCATTGGCTGATAAGAAGGAATTGACACTAGTAACGAACTGAACGATTATACGTAAATAAATAGATACATGTCAAAAATATGTATCGTCAGGGCCTCTAACACGGTGACACCAGCAATGGTTGAAGACCCAGACTACACGACTAACCCTAAGGCATATAGCTGCTAAATGTGTGGCCGGAGACACCAGCAATGGTTGTTATAGTGTTCGCTAATATTCTATCTGGAATTTAAATGTACATTGCCTCTGACGGAGGGTATTTTAAACAGGCTCTACACTAGATTTCTCTTTATCTAAGTGTTGTTTATTGTATCATTCCTGAATAGGATAACATTTTTCCAATAACCACGTGCCTTAATAAATGCCTTATGTAACAATTTTAGTTGATTTCTACTAATCGTGTTTTTCGCTTTGTTGCTTAATTCATTGTCATAATGTTTCGAATTCGCCGCTAGGAGTGCTAAAATAATTTTTATTCGATCGGGCATGGTCACTTTCTTATACAGAGTGTTTCAGCATAGCTGATTTCGCTTTCTGTGCTACGGTAATTTGTTTTAGATACATACTCTCAATTTGAAAGTTTGTTAAAATTAAATGCGAAATCCTTTCATTTTTTTGGTGGTGGTGATGGGGAGTATTTTCAGAAAAACAGGGTGTCTAAATTTTTATATTGTCTATTAAGCAAAAAAGTTCAATTAGAAAATTTGCGCTGTACAGTAACTGTAGTTAGTATATAGACTAAAGAAATAATATATCGGCAATATTTGGCGCGTTATTTAATATTATAAAACGGGGAATTTCCCCCCTGCAAATACAGGGTTTGCTGCAAACAATATTGGGCAGATAAGTTTTTATGCAAGAACTTCTTTTAATTTGGAGTCCGCCGCAAGTCAACAATTGAGAGAAAGTCGTCGAATCAAGGGAAAATTGGATTCCAATTTTCCCTAGTTTGTAAGTTTTTACGTTTCTTCTATTGTAAACATCTTCACTAATACTGCAGATACTTGCACTGAGCCTTTTTTTAGACTAGTTTCTGTATAGCTCAAAATTTTTAAGTTAAAGTTTTTCTTAGGGGACCGTATAATAATTTAAATCCTTTTTTTTTAGAAAATACCACTGACTTGACAAAATTATATGGAATAATTTCGCAATGAATTTAAACAAACTTTCATATTGGATGTCTGTATCTAAAATCATTGCCGATGCATGAAAAGCGGGGTCAACTATGCTGAAACGCCTTATCTTACGATTAATTTCATGGACTTTTCTTTACAAAGTTACTGGGTTTCTTAAGAATTTTCCTAGGAACCCTGGGTGTTTATATAAAACTTCCAATATTAATTGCTTGTTTTTCTAAATTTTGTAAGACTACTGCAATGCTGAATTTGTATATTTTATTAGCAATGAATTTAAACAGGTAAGTTTTATTTGCCTTCTAATACTTCTACTCGAGTATCTGCTCTTCTGTATTTGAATATTCTATAAGTATGAATAAATGCGCTCAAATGAATGCGCTCAATGAATGTGACGAGCAAACTATTTATAATATACGTTGTTTTTCTGAATTTTTGTGCGAATCATGCGGTTTTGTATAAATTTAGTAAAAATTAAGTATTTTTATATGAATGTGCCGGTGTGTTAAAGTTCAAATGAAACGGAAAAGAACGAATATATCTGATACTTGTGAGATGATAATTTTTTTTTGCATTTTTAGTATTAAGAGTATAAACGTTACCATTTTTATAAAAACTATACTTATCTTACTAAATTTTATCCTATTGATTGAAACATAAATGTATTTTTTTATGGTACGTTATGTCAATGCAACAAGAAATATTTTCTATGGAAATTTACATATATATACATACATTCATACACAGCTAATGACCATAATAACGTTCTAACATATTTTTAACATTGATTTTTTTCATAATTAAATATTCCTAGATTGACAGCTATCATTCCGTATGCTGATGATGTTATATTATCAAAATATTAACAATAAATAAAACTTTTCTAAACAGATTCTGATAAAGAACCATATTCAGTTTATACACTACGTCATGTCTCCGGCCGTCCAAATAGATACTCAAGTCCTCAGGACGAGTCGGACGGTCTGGGTCTTCAACTACGGCATGTCTAACTTTAAATTTTTTCAAGTATTTTGAAACTTATAAATTAAAAAATGATGTCTTTATCATTAGCAGTAAAATATAAATAATCGTCATATCTATACAAATTTCTATTAAAAATATATTTTATATTATTAACTAAAGTAAAGCAAAATAACAAGAGTGAATGCGCACAAAAAATACCAAATACAATGAAATCTAAGAGGTATCAACTCTTACGCAATAATGATACATAATGAATTTATATAATAAAAAAATCTGGGCAACATATGACTTTCCTATATTTAAAACAACGACCGTACTCCTTTCACAGAGTTGTACACGATCTACAGCCCAATCTTTTTGGTATTGAAATAATACCACTTAAATTGAAATTGGGAATTTTGTGAAACTTATTAGTCAAAACATAATAACTTATTCATACCCACGTGCAAAATATTCATCAAAATACAATTGGTATTTAACTAATATCCTGTGAAATAAATATTGACTAATTCAATATCGTTAAAATACAAAATTTTACAGAACTTAATTTCTGTCGAACAAGCTAGATTCACGAGAAGGATGTTAGTAAATATGTTGCATAATATATCATATGGAAAGTGAACACATTGAATTATACTTACTTTTTTAATTTACGTGGTTTTTAAAGATATTTTTAAACGTGTAATACCTCGAGAACGGTTCATGTTAGCGTTCTAAATGTTGTGTCATTCGTTTTCTGATGAAACATTATATAAGCAATTACTATTTATTTATTTAACAGTATACTGAAGGTTCTGAAATGTTTTCTGATTGTTTAAAAAATTCATGTAAAAATGGGAGGGGGGGGGGGAGGAGTCTTTTGAACGTTCGTTCGCGTTCAAAAGTGATGCCATTCATGTTTTAATGAAATATTAAGTCTGAAATTATTATTTATTTATCGTAAAGGTTTTGATTTTTTAATGATTTTTCCAAAAACCTTTAATAACGATAAATAAAGAATCATTTCCGATGTAATTTTTCATTATAATATTAATGCTACAAACTTTAGAAAGTTAACATGGGCCGTTCTCGAGATAATGCACGATTAATGAATTTTTGAAAATATTATTAAAACAAATTAGGATCTGAAATACTGTTAAATAAATAATCTTTTCAGACGTCACTTTTTATTAGAAAACTACTTACAGAAAGTTTAGAACGCTAGCAGGAATTGTTTTCTAGATATTGTACGTTTTCAAGAAAATTTATAAAAAATACATACAATGAAAAACAAGAAAGATCAATCATGCATAAAGCATTGATTATGAAACACTTTCCAACTTCAATGCAATTTTATTTAAACATGTCTAAAAGGCAATACATTCCTCGATAATATTTTAAAACTTATCATAATACCACATTAATTTATTATATTTGAAAACTTAAACCTTCATCGAAAAAAATGAACTTCATTCAAATGACGGCATTGAAATACAAATTGCCTGGTTTAAACATCTCTAAAATGCGATACATTCCTCGGTAATAATTTTAGAATTGTCATAATGCTACGATAATTTATTATATTTGAAAACTTTATCGGAAACAACTGAAATTCATTCAAATGACGTCATAGAAAAAAAACAAGCCTGGCTCTCTCTATAAAAGCAACATTTCATTCATAAATAATTTCCCATTCATGTCATTCATCACAATACTATAATAATTTATTTTATTTAAAAATTAAGACCATGGAACTACAAGTAATTAAACTCTATGCTTAAAGCTTCATCGAAAAAAATCTTTGTAAAATCAGTGAATATTTCATTCATATCAGCAATGCAGACTCCATGAACTAAATGATTTTGTGTTAAAGAAATACAGCAACTCTAATACAACTCATTCTACATATTTTGCTGTTTACATTTTACATAGATGAAAATAGGCTTCGTTGTAGAAATAATCAAATTTGGATGAGCATTTAAACTCAAATATATTATAATTGCGTTGTTTCAGTGTGTAGATGTACAGAATTTAAGCAAAAATAAAGCAATTTGTGAATTTTAAATCCGCTTAAAAAATGTTTGAAAAATTAGGTCCCATAGGGCTCAATGTATTTCATTTTTTCAACCCGGGTTCTATCCAAAACTAATTGGGTGATATTATTCATTTATATTCCCATAGGTCCTACAGACCGTCTGAACAACATACTAAAATTTCATTTTGATTAAGTCATTTTTACGGCAGTTATCTTGCTAACGGACAGACAGACAGACTGACAGAATGAACAAAGTCATAAACACTTTTCAACTTTGTTGTAAAGTGTTAAAAATATTAAGTATCATTCAATATAGGTTCATTTTTCAAATGCAATATTATGTAACAAATCTGCCAACATCATTCTAGTGGATCTAGTTCATTCCATTCACGTGAGAAGGTACATTACTAGTTTTGTATTTTGACGCCAGAGAATTCGCCAGTAGCCATTTATATCATGGGATATTCATCAACAGTTACTTGTATTTTGATGAGTATTTTGAAAGCGAGTATGAGTAATTCGCTCTGCCCTGTTGCCAAAAATTCCCAATTTCAATTTATGTGATTTTAATTTAATGCTAATTTAATGCCATTGTTAATTTAATGCCAAAAACATTGCTAATTTAATGCCAAAAACACTGCTAATTTAATTCCAAAAATATATTGAATTTTGTACTCAATTAATTCACTGTGACAAGAGGTCATTGCATTATGTAGGGAAAGTCATATGCAGGTCACATCAGATTGTTTGTTATTGCTTTCTCATAATATTGATTTTGTTTTTAATTGATAGTGAAAGTTACGTGTTTTTTTCAATACGTTTAATATGCAAGAAAAATGCAAAAATAGAAATAGACGCTAGGTGATATATCTTCGCATTTTATCAGAGATTCCCAGTGGGACTTGACGTCCTCAGTTACAATTTTGCAACTCCGAGGCAGTATTAAAGAGATAGTGGAAGCTAAGATGCTTAAAGTGATGAAGTTTGAAACATAGAGGTGTTTCTGAAAATGAATTTTCTTTCTCGAGGAATTAATTACTTTATTAGTTCAAAAGGGCTGCTAATTACTTTGGTATTGTTTTCATTTTTGATGAAACAGCAATTTTAAGCCACGTTTTAAGTATCTTACTTTTTGTTCTGCTGAAAATAGATTGGGCATTAAAAAAGGTATAACGGTTTTATTTTGCGTTTTTAATTAAAGAAAGATTATTGTTTAAAAGGAACTGTATTTTACGATTTTATTAATTTTAATATTTTAGAGAAAATTAACACTAAATATAAATTAAAAAGAACTTTAAAAATCACGATTTTGACATAAGATGGATACCATATTTTATTTTGAAGTGGGTCACGTGATTTTTTAATATAATATGAGTGCAATTATTATTTTAATTTTTATTTGAAATACTACCGAACATATTTTGCTGAAATTTTTTTATATATTTTATGGGATAATTTGAACATTTCCTGAAATTTTCGAAGCAATTTGTGAATTTTGAATTCGCTTAAAAAATATTTGAAAAATTAGGTCCCATAGGGCTCAATGTATTTCATTTTTCAACCCGGGTTCAATCCAAAACTAATTGGGTGATATTATTCATTTATGTTCCCATGTGTCCTACAGACCGTCTGAACAACATACTAAAATTTCATTTTGATTAAGTCATTTTTACGGCAGTTATCGTGCTAACAGGCAGACAGACAGACAGACAGAATGAACAAAGTCATTAACACTTTTCAACTTTGTTGTTAAGTGTTAAAAATTCCAATAAGTTTTTTAAACCGAAAGTAGAAAAGTACCCGGAAACGAAAAACCTTAGTGCCTCAACCTCCTTCAGAATTTAGTGCTAAATCCATGTCAGTTATTAGCTAAACTCTATCTATAGCAAATAAACAGTTTTGAACCGGAAATGGAAACATAAACGGAAGTGGAACATCTTAGTGAATTCCCCAACCCCCTCCAAAATTTGATGCTGCACCCATATCGGTCACGTGATTTTTTAATATAATATGAGTGCAATTATTATTTTAATTTTTATTTGAAATACTACCGAACATATTTTGTTGAAATTTTTTTATATATTTTATGGGATAATTTGAATATTTCCTGAAACTTTTGAAGCAATTTGTGAATTTTGAATTCGCTTAAAAAATGTTTGAAAAATTAGGTCCCATAGGGTTCAATGTAACTTATTTTCTCAACCCGGGTTCAATCCAAAACTAATTAGGTGATATTATTAATTTACAGTCCCATATGTATCGCAGACCGTCTCAACAACATACTAAAATTTCATTTTGATAAAGCCATTTTTACAGCAGTTATCGTGCGAACGGACAGACACACAGACAGAATGAGCAAAGTCATAAACACTTTTCGACTATGTTGTAAAGTAAAAGCACACAACTTTGATAGAAGGTCTTTATTACACTTCTTATAAGACGTACAAAATGATGATTATTTTTGTACGAAAGAAGTGTAATAGAGACCTTCTATCAAAGTTGTGTGTTTGATCTTTTTGCTATTGAAATCAGACGCGATACCAACTTTTTTATTTTATGTTGTATAGTGTTAAAAACCAGAAAATAATCTTCTGAAATTAAAACGAATTATAAAAATGGATGTTTTTCTATATCTCTTCATATTCTACTTTAATTCATATATTTATCTCATATATATATATATATATATATATATATATATATATATATATATATATTATTGCGTATGTTTGCTTACTTTTCGTAGCTTTGTTATTTATTGGCGCGATTTGAATAGTTTTCGTTGGTTACTCGATAAATTTAACTCACTCAGCTTCTGAAAAACTGAACCGTCTGAATCATTTTTACTTTCCCTATATACATAATATAATATATAAGGACTTTATTGTAACGGGGTTGCAAGTTCGAATTTTAGTTTTCGACGGAAGATCTTGTTTCAAGCATTCCAGTACTCGAATCGAACATTTTTGAGGTGATGCCATCGTTTTCAAAATATTGTATGTTTCCCAAATAAATTAATAAAAAAATTATATAAAATTAAATGCAGTAAGTACCGTCAAATGTGTTCGCCCTTTCCATATGCAATATTTTGCAACTTTATTCTCGTGAATCTAGATTGTTCCATTCCCTAGATAAGATACTTTTAGGAATAATTTTGCATCCTGATGCAGAAGAATTTACTAATTGTCATTCATTTCATGCAATTTATGTTAATTAAATATTAATTGCATTTTGTGGTGAGGATATTGCACGTTAACATGAATAAGTCATTCGTTGGACTTATAAGTAGTCAAAAGCGCCCAATTTCAATTTATATGGTGTTAATTCAGTACAAAATCATTGTTCTGTGGATCTTGTATACCATTATTCTGCTGAAGTAGTAAAATCATCGCATTATGCAGAGAAAGTTATGTGCTGGTCACATAATACTTTTTTTTGCACTTCGATAAAAACTGAATTTAGCCTCTGAAATCATTTGATCTTTTCAATAAACCTCCATGCTTTCAATCAACTGTCAATCAACCACTCAGTACCTTCAATTAAGTTCCATACTGTATTGACAAAATATAAAATGCTAGTTTAGCAGTTTGAGCGAAATTTTGCATATTTATTTTCTACATGACAATTTAACTGCGCGACTTAAAAATGCATGATTATAAAATTTCTGGAAATTAAATTAAGCACACCGAAGAACCAAATAATGCTAAGTGAAGAAATAGAATAGAAACATGGAATTCCTGGAATGGAGAACTTCACAACAGTCATTTGATACCCATCCATATTGCATCACGAATGATGGGCCAAGAAACATGACATAATTGACTCGATTTGGGTATAAACATATAGAACAGGATATCATAACCGTCCATTACATCGCTTATATAAAGCTAGCGCAGAAGTGTATCAAGGAGAGGAAGTCAGAGGGGTGCATATGATATTGTAGAAAATGAGGTTCTAAAAGAAAGTCACACAAATTTAAAAAAAAAATTATTTTTATAAAAATAGCTAAAAAATAAATTTTTTGTTAAATCACCGAATGAAATCATAAATGATACCATCATTAATTTGTTGTATGTTTTTATACAAGATATTACATACTAGATATTTTGGACAATTTTGTTTTGTTGTTGGACTATTACATCGGCATGCCAAATTTGAATGTTGTGTGGACAGACGATTCAGATTTATAAAAGGAATTATCAGAGACGCTAATAGAAATTTTGGGGTCCCTATGTAGCAACTTCACGCGGCCTCTACAATCTCCCATTTCACAACTTACTGAACTTTTCTCATAAGCTATTTATGAGACTCGGACCCTTAAGCAATGCATCCTTTTGTCCTCCACCTAATGTCGACGGTCCTGGGGGTTACAGATCGACAACAAAAATAGTCGTCAATAGGGGTCCTGTTTTTGACTATAGAACACAAAATATGTTTTTCTTGTGTTTTGCTTTGTTATTTGTTTTAATTTTCTTTCTACTTGCGCTCGAAAAGCTAAATTGTTGTGTCCGGAATTAAAATATAAACAGAACTTACTGAACTTTTACTTACAACTTACTGAACTTTTTCATAAGCGTTTTATGAGACCCGGGTCCTTATACAATGCATCCTTTTGACTTCCACCCAATGTCGGCGCTCCTGGGAGTTACAGACCAACAAAAATAGTCGTCAATAGGGGTCCTGTTTTTGACTATAGAACACAAAAATATGTTTTTCTTGTGTTTTGCTTCGGTATCTGTTTTAATTTTCTTTCGACTTGTTCACGAAAAGCTAAATTGCTGTGTCCGGAATTAAAATATAAACAGAACTTTAAAATAATTAAAAAGTTTATTCTAGCATACAGGACGTAAATCACATTAAATTTGCCCGAGTGTTTTCAAGTGCTAAACTCTTTCCATCAGAGGCATGTTACATGGTGAGAGCCTGAATAATGCAGGGACGTGCGGGAAAACTGCCCCGGGATCCTGAATTAAAGGGATACCAAATTAAACAATTGCAACATCGAAAAATTAACGTCCTGAAGAAAAATGTATGCCATCGGAATAGGTTTGCCTAGCGGATATATTCATTTTAGGAATATATAGGGATTATAGGGAATATATAGGGAATATATAGAGGCCTTCATATATGGAGATATATAGGGCATTAATTTAGCATGTTGAGATCTTGGGCAATGATATAGGAAAGTTTTCAATAATTTAAATTCTATTAAAATATGTAAGAACTACATTTTGTATACTTTTTTCTAGAATGCAATTATGCATTTGAAAATATTTTTGTTCGTTTCATATATGACGAGAGGTGAAGGGACCACGGAGGAATGTCTGCTCCGGGCCCTAGTTAGAAGTTGCGCCCTGGACATAGTACAAGCACATTAGAGTATTTTATACAATCAGTCCACAAACTAAATTTGCATATCACGAACAACCAGTTGTCGAAGAGTAAATTCATATGAAGTGAAGAGGCATAAAATAGACATATTACATGGAAATTAAATATAAATATGCAAAGTACAATGCAGAAAACTGAGGTAGCAAAATTTTAAGTGTTTAGGTACGTAGACAATAGTTTCACTTCTATGGAATCCAGGATAAGCCGCCAGACAGAACTGTTTTGAACGGGATCAATGAAATTCTTGATTCTATATGTAATTTTAAGGTAACATATGCTTTATTTTTGCGTAGGTCAAATGGTTTGGGTAATATGACCTGCAGCAAATCTTCATAACCTGACAACTCTCGTGAACACGGCATTCTTCATAAATAAAATTAACATGTAGCAATTAAATAATAATGATATATTCGTATTTTTTTAGTGAAATAAATACATTTTTCAAAGACTAATATTTTACTCGACTCTGTATAAATTGAAAACTAAAATCATAAAAAATAAAGTTGCATAAATTTACAGAAATATTTTTCACAGAAGAACGTAATGTAAAGGAATTCAAATGATTCCTTATATGGCTAAAGTAGTGTAGTTCGTTGCACCCCTTGGCTCAGTTCAGAAGACCGGATTCAATCCCTTGTTTTGGGCGAGTGATGTTTTGAGCTCAAATTATGCGTAATACACTATAATTGACGCTTCGGCTAAAATATAATGAGCTAGCGATCGGAATGAATTGGGAGCGTCTCCTGTAAGCGTCCCTGTAATTTTAAAGTAAGAACAAGCGAGGTGATTCAACTAATTCCGTACTTAGAGTGGTGTAGCTGGTGACATTGTATGCAATTTAAATTCTAAACTGTTCAGTTTTATTTGTCATACTTTTAAATTCTACAAAAAGAGAGATTTTATTTGTAGTGCTACAAAAACTAAGATTTCTGGAAAAATATAAAAATATATTTCTATATAACATCCAGATCAAAAGAATATATAGTTTTTGGATCAAAAAATATATTTTAGCGTTATAACTAATTCTTACGATTCAATTTATGTATCATTCAGCAACTTGAGATAAATATTTTTATCTCTGTTTTTCTATCTGTAAAGGATTATTGAAACCTAATATATTGCATTTTCTTTTACTTTTCCTTGTCGAAACAGTTTTCTTCCACTAATCCCAGCATTTTATGTGGGAAGATATATATAGAGCGTTAAATAACGGCAGAAAGCGTAGATAAATTGTTATAAAATTATTGAATAGGCCTTAAAACTACTCGAACTCAGAAGTGGGATATGTCATGTATGAGATAAATTTAATATTGATTCAGAGATATGATAAAAATAAAAAATAATAAAGGTTGTAATATAACTTTTTTCGAACTTACCATCATTGTTGCATGGAGTAGAAATATGTTAAAAATATGATGTGATCAAATATGATTTTACCTATAAATGAACAAATTTTGATATTTTAGGACTATAAATAGTTGAGCAATTTATGACGCTATCTCCTTGAAAATCAATAGGTTTATTGTTGTTTATTAAAATAAGCATCCCAAATTTCATGGAAATTGTTTAAGACTTTCGAGAGATTTCATGCTCATTGTGGAAAACTAAAATTTATATCTTGAGAACTTTTTAACTAGTTTCAATTCATTTTTGGATAAAAGCACTTACAAAACATTCAGTCATTTGGTAATAATAAAACTATTTATTTAAAAAAATATTTTCTACATTTTAGATTAAAAAAGATGGGATATCCCAAGAACGGTACAAATTTTTGTTCTGTATGTTTTAAAATAAAGTTAGAAGCTGAACAATAAGATGAGGTAAATAAATAAAGATGAAGTAAATAATCAATAAACGTGAAGTAAATAATAAATAAAAAACAATAATCACGTTTAATAAAGCGAGGTAAATATCAATTACGTTAGGTAAATAAAGTTAGAAATTCTTTTTTTTTTTTTAACATTTTCAATTTCTTATTTTCTATTCTAAAATTTACCAGAATTAAAGCTAAATTGAACATGGATGCCTCAAAGCACAAATAAGGGGTTTAGTCTATAATCTAATAACTTACTGATCCACGGACCCGGTTGGACTACAATTTTTTAAAGAAAGTTTCGGGCCTATCTTTTCTGGGGATAAGTTTGAAAATTTCGGACCGGATAATGCCCGTGTTTCCATAAGTTATAAAAATTATTGTTAATGTTAGAAATGTGGAAAAAAAATCAAATTAAGCACCTTTTTAAATAATTTTGATCACATAGATGGTTATGACTTTAGATATATCAGAAAAGAGAAAAAAAGGCTTATTCGAGGTCGGCTGAGGCTCAAAGATGTTGCTCTAATGCTATGCGACATTGAAACATTGCTTTTCAACGCGAATATTGTAACGTATGATCCCATTGCTATACTTGTAATGATGTCGGAATGAACGCGCCGTCATCTTTTTATAAAAATAACAAGTTTATTCTTAAACTGTAGAAATCATAAAATAAACTCTATTAACGTAATTTACAAATAATAAATCAGAATGTACCTGGTCCACCTTTTCTACCATCGTCTGCATCCACACACGCCACGCTCCACCAGCACCCTCTACTACGGTCTGCAATCTGCGCGACTGTTATTTAAACCTAGACTCTTCTTTCCCCGGGGAAGACATTGCTTGAAATATAAGAAGTTGAGAATAGAAATTGTTAATCCTTACATACTTTATGCGATAGTTACTTGATCTTTATTTTGGCACGATTGCACACGATCGCTACTCTGACCTGCTTATCACATAAATGTTTCTACGTTGTGTACAATTTTTCGAGTGCCCAATGTTCGTGCGGAGGTATACCCCCCTCCCACGCCAATATCTTCTTTTCCGAAGTTAGGGGTCTGATGTTTTCTGGACCTTATATATGTGTCAATGTCTTGGTCGATGTGTTTATTCCTGTGGCGATTGACGTCACCTTTATCGCACCTTCAAGATTCCTATTATGTTTATTTTTTGATCTTCTTCCGACGACCTATGATAAATCTGTATTTATTCAAGGTTTCAGTTTTACTTCCCGCCATACATAGTATAATGTATAAGGAAAGTATTGTGTATAAATTAGAATTCGACTTTCTGATTGAAGAGCACTTTTCAAACACATCAACTCGAATCTACGGAGTTAGAGATGATGCCTGTATGTGTGTATGAGTGTTAGTGTTAGTGTGTGTGTGTGTGCATGTTAGTACTGCGTATGCATGTTAGTGTATGTATGTATGTATGTATGTATGTTAGTGTAGTGTGTATGTATGTTAGGAAGCGTTTGTGTGAGTGTATGTCAGTAAGTGTGTCCGTGACTGTGTGAATGCGATATCTTACGAACGAATATAACGTTTAAAAGTAATTTGCTATGCTAGTTACAGTCAGTAAATATTAAAATCCATTTGGACTTCAAACGCAATCGAATGTTCGAAAGACCCCCCCCCCCTTCCTTTTTCAAAAGAATTTAAAAGAAAATTATCAAAAATGAAGACCTTCACTAATAATAAATAAATAATTACGTCATGCGTAATTTTTTATTAGAAAACGAATAAGACAAACTTAAAAAAAAAAACACGAACCAATCTCAAGATATTTCACAATTTTCGAATAACATTTGAAAAAAAAATCATCAAAAACAAAAACCTTTACTAATAATAAATAAATAATCATGCCATACACACATATTTTATTAGAGAATGAATAACATAAACTATAAAATGTTACCATAAACCGTTTTCGAGATATTGCATCTTTTTCAAATACATTTTTCACAAAAATTACACAATATTAAAAAGTCTCGGTTCTCGTTAGATCACAGAAGTCAGGCAGCATCGGGCGCGGTTAGTACTTGGGTGGGTGACCATCTGGGAACACCGCGTGCTGTTGGCACCTTTCGGACGCGGTAGCCCGGTGATTTGCGCGCTGGATTTGCACGCTGCCACAACTGCCGCCGTGTTCATGCGGAGTACGACCACGTATAACATGTGGGCCCGTAAGTCCTTCCGAGAGGTTGGTGGTAGGGGAAGGAGGGTACGGTCCCTGTGGATGCCTCCCCCACTGGGTTCCGGTCTAAATTGGGTGGCACTTCCCGGCCGTCCAAACTGTTACCTTACACCTTTCTGGTAGGTCGGACGGTCTGGGTCTCAACAACAACAATATTAAAAAGCGTAGCAAGTATCATCTAATATGTTCACTTTCCATATGCAATATTATTCAAAAAATATGTTAACACCATTTTCGAGGACCTAGTTTGTTTCATTCATGAAAGGGATTACTTTTTGTAATAGTTTTGCATTTTGATACTAAGGAATTCGTCAATAATCCTTTATTTCGCAGTATATTAATATCAATTGCAATTAAGATTTTGCACATAAGTATGAATAAGTCATTCTGTTTAAATTAATATGTTGTCAAAAGAGTCCTGTTTTAATTTGCGTAGTATTAATTCATTGCCCAAAACATCGTGCTGTAGATCTTATACATTATTATTTCATACTGAAGGAGGTAAAATCATTGCGTCAAGTAGGGAAGTTCATGTGCTGCCCACATCAGATTCTTAATTATACTCTTAGTTACAATAACATTTCACAACTATTGCGATTACTATTTTTCTTGCTACTCCGACTGATATTTTTGTAGCTACTCCGACTGATATGTTTGTAGCTACTCCTACTGATATTTTTATAGCTACTCCGACTGATATTTTTATAGCTACTCCGACTGATATTTTTATAGCTACTCCGACTGATATTTTTATAGCTACTCCGATTGCAACTTTTGTAACTCTTTATGACTCCGAAATAGTTACAAAAGTTGCAGTCTTTTAACTTAAAAACTTTTTTTTTATCACAATTAAGTAAGGGTACATAAAATTTTAATGATTAAATTCATGTATAAAACTACCTAAAAAAACCACTTGATTTCAATAGCTTAAAAGTGACAATGAAAACAAAATATAAATAAATAACTAAATAAAAATAAATAATTGTTTTTAAATATGAACTCGAAAATTTTAATAAAACCAAAGGTATACCTATTTTGCCCATAAAGTACGAAATTTATTCAAACCGTAAATTTTACTATGTCACTTCTAACTTTATAAGCGTTATGCCATCACATCAATAACTCTAATATTCTGATGCAGTGCCAGATGAATTTGCACTACAAACACCACAGCAGTCAAGATATGACGAAAATAATCCATCATTGTCTTATTACGTTAAATGATTCATGCTGCTGCATGTTTTATCTATATGTTTATGGAGAGTTTTCATGGTTTCGATGACCATGCATTTACTTAGATGTTATGAAATTTTCACATGTGGAAATGTATGTTAAGTATGTTAAAGCGGATGTTTTTGATAACTTTCCGTTTATATGAGCATTCTGGTTGTGACAATCAATTTGCATAAAGAGATTTATTTAACATAATGGGATTTGTGATGAGACAAATTTTTAGAAGAGTATATTAGTTTGTTTCAGAAGTATTTATGAAGAGATAGTTAAGCATAATACAGTATAAAATTATGGATCAGATTTACCGAGACTACGCGGCCGCTTTGGGACCCCACATTAGAGTGGCGGCCTCGAGAACTTTCCAGTATTTTATTATTAACACTTTACAACAAAATTGAAAAGTATTTATGACTTGTTCATTCTGTCTGTCTGTCTGTCTGTCTGTCTGGCCGTTAGCACGATAACTGCAGTAAAAATGACTTAATCAAAATGAAATTTTAGTATGTTGTTCAGACGGTCTGTAGGACCTACGGAAATATAAATGACTAATATCACCCAAATTAGTTTTGGATTGAACCCGGGTTGAAAAAATGAAATACATTGAACCCTATGGGACATAATCCTTCAAACAATTTTTAAGCGGATTTAAAATTCACAAATTGCTTCGAAAATTTTAGGTAATATACAAATTACACCATAAAAGATATAAAAAAAATTTAGCGAAATATATTCAGCAGTTTTTTAAATAAAAATTAAAATAATAATTATACCTCTTACATGAAACGATCACGTGACCATGAAATGAAAAGATCACATGACCCACTTCAAAATGATATATGGCATCCATCTTGTTTCAAAATCGTGATTTTTAAAGTTCTTTTTAACACTTTACAACAAAGTTGAAAAGTGTTTATGACTTTGTTCATTCTTACTGACTGTCTGTCTGTCTGTCTGTCCGTTAGCACGATAACTGCCGTAAAAATGACTTAATCAAAATGGAAATTTAGTATGTTGTTCAGACGGTTTGTGGGACCTATGGAAATATAAATGAATAATATCAACCAATTAGTTCTGGATTGAACCCGGGTTGAATAAATGAAATACATTGAACCCTATGGGACATAATCCTTCAAACAATTTTTAAGCAGATTTAAAATTCACAAATTGCTTCGAAAATTTTAGGTAATATTCAAATTACCCCATAAAATATATAAAAAAATTTCAGTGAAATATATTCAGTAGTTTTTTTAAATAAAAATTAAAATAATAATTGCACCTCTTATAAGAAGCGATCACGTGACCATTATATGAAGAGATTACGTGACCCACTTCAAAATGAAATATGGCATCCATCTTGTCTCAATATCGTGATATTTAAAGTTCTTTTAAATTCGTACTGAGTGTTGTATCCTTCCTAAAACGGCTTTATTTTTGCTTAAATTCTGTGCATATACTTACTGAAACAACGCAATTACAATATATTTGAGTTTAAATGATCATCCAAATTTGATTATTTCTACAACGAAACCTATTTTTTACTTAAGCAAAATGTAAACAGCAAAATATGTAGAATGAGTTGTACAAGAATTGCTGCATTTCTTTAACGCAAAATTATTTAACTCATGGAGTCTGCATAGCTGATATGAATGAAATAGTCAATGATTTTACAGAGAAAAGGACGATTTTTTTCGATGAAGTTTTAAGCATAGAGTTTAATTACTTGTAGCTCCATGGTCTTAAGTTTTTAAATAAAATATATTATTATAGTATTGTGATGAATGAAATGAATGGGAAAATGTTCCTGAATGAAATGTTGCTTTTATAGAGAGAGCAAGGCGTGTAATTTTTTCTATGACGTCATTTGAATGAATTTCAGTTGTTTTCGATGAAGTTTTCAACTATAATAAATTATTGTAGTATTATGATTATTTTAAAAATATTACCGAGGAATGTATCGCATTTTAGAGATGTTGAAACCAGGCACTTTATATTTCAATGCCGTCATTTGAATAAAGTTCATTTTTTTCGATGAAGGTTTAAGTTTTCAAATATAAGAAATTAATGTAGTATTGTGATAAGTTTTAAAATATTACCGAGGAATGTATTGCATTTTAGAGATGTTTAAATAAAATTGCATTGAAATTGAAAAGTGTTTCATAATCAATGCTTTAAGCATGATTAATCTTTCTTGTTAATAAAATGCAAAAATAAAATAGTAAAAATCTAATTTGAAAAAAGCTATGGCTAAAAACCGTGCTTATCTGTCTCAAAATATTGCTGTCAAAATATTGCAGAGTCCAATTTGACTATAAGAGCTTGCAATTTCGTTCCAGTAGCTTAACGGTAGAGTGTCGGCTGGCCAGTTCCCGGAGAACCCGGTTGAACCCGGAGATCCAGGGTTCAACACCCGGTTGGAGCAGCAAGACTCTTTACAATGGCACCCGAACAAATCAACTCTGTAGGTTAGTGCAAAGTTGTAGGAGGTCTGAAAGTGTCCTTAGTACGACTAATACGGATTCAGTGGACTCTCGAAGAATGAGCACCGATTTCAAATAGAAAGGATAACGACCACTCAAGATACTAACCTGGGTAAAAATAGTAATAGCAGGAGGCTAATCTAAGGTAAATATAGCAGGAGGTTGTCAGTCAGGACTGTCAGTGTCCCGCCAATCTGACATAATATAATCCAATTAGTTTTGGATTGAACCCGGGTTGGAAAAATGAAATGCATTGAACCCTATGGGACCTAATTTTTCAAACATTTTTTAAGCGGATTTAAATTTCACAAATTGCTTCGAATGTTTTATAAAATATTCCAATTATCCCATAAAATGTATAAAAAAAATTTCAGAAAAATATATTCAGTAGTTCTTTAAATAAAAATGAAAATAATAATTACACCTTTTATATGAAGCGATCACGTGACCATTATATGAAGAGATCACGTGACCCACTTCAAAATAATATGTAGCATCCATCGTGTGTCAAAATCGTGATTTTTAAAGTTCCTTTTAATTCATATGTAGTGTTGTATCCGTCCTAAAACCACTTTATTTTTGCTTAAATTCTGTGCATCTACATACTGAAACAACTCAATTACAATATATTTGAGTTTAAATGATCATCCAAATTTGATTATTTCTACAAAGAAGTCTACTTTTGACTTATGGGAAATGTAAACAGCAAAATATGTAGAATGAGTTGTATAAGAATTGCTGTATTTCTTTAACGCAAAATTATTTAGCTCATGGAGTCTGTAATATAGGTGATACGAATGAAATATTCATTGATTTTAGAGAGAGAACGACGATTTTTTCGATAAAGTTTTCAGCATAGAGTTTAATTACTTGTACCTCTATGGTCTCAAGTTTTTAAATAAAATAAATTATTATAGAATGAATGAAAAAATGTTATTATAGATGAATGAAATGAATGGAAAAATGTTTATGAATGAAATGCTACTTTTATAGAGAGAGCCAGGCGTGTTATATTTCGATGACGTCATTTGAAAAATTTCATTTGTTTTCGATGAAGTTTTCAAATATAATAAATAATTGTAGTATTGTGATAATTTTAAAAATATTACCGAGGAATGTATCGCATTTTAGAGATGTGTAAACCAGGCAATTTATATTTCAATGCCGTCATTTGAATGAAGTTCATTTTTTTCGATGAAGTTTTAAGTTTTCAAATATAATAAATTAATGTGGTATTGTGATAATTTTTAACACTTTACAACAAAGTTGAAAAGTGTTTATGACTTTGTTCATTCTGTCTGTCTGTCTGTCTGTCCGTTAGCACGATAACTGCCGCAAAAATGACTTAATCAAAATGAAATTTTAGTATGTTGTTCGGACGGTCTGTAGGACCTATGGGAATATAAATGAATAATGTCACCCAAGTAGTTTTGGATTGAACCCGGGTTGAAAAAATGAAATTCATTGAGCCCTATAAGACCAAATTTTTCAAACATTTTTTAAGCGGATTTAAAATTCACAAATTGCTTCGAAATTTTTATGTAATATCAAATTGCTCCATAAAATATATACAAAAAATTCAGCGATATATATTCAGTAGTTTTTAAAATAAAAATTAAAATAATAATAACACTACTTATATGAAACGATCACGTGACAATCATATGAAAGTATCACGTGATCCACTTCAAAATGATATATGGCATCCATCTTGTCTCAAAATCGTGATTTTTTAAGTTCTTTTTAATTCATATTGAGTGTTGTATCCGTTCTAAAACTACTTTATTTTCGCTTAAATTCTGTGCATCGACATACTAAATCAACGCAATTACAATATATATGTGTTTAAATGCTCATCCAAATTTGATTATTTCTACAACGAAGCCTATTTTTCACCTATGTAAAATGTAAACAGCAAAATATGTAGAATGAGTTGTATTATAATTGCTGTATTTCTTTAACACAAAATCATTTAGTCCATGGAGTCTGCGTAGCTGATATGGATGCAATATTCATTGATTTTACAAAGAGAAGGACGATTTTTTTCGATGAAGTTTTAAGCATACAGTTAAATTCCTTGTAGCTCTATGGTCTTAATTTTTAAATAAAATAAATTATTATAGTATTGTGATGAATGACATGAATGGGAAATTATTTATGAATGAAATGCTGCTTTTTTAGAGAGAGCCAGGTGTGTTATTTTTTCTATGACGTCATTTGAATGAATTTCAGTTGTTTTCGATGAAGTTTTTAAATATAGTAAATTATCGTGGTATTATGATAATTCTAAAATTATTATCGAGTAATATATCACATTTTAGAGATGTTTAAACCAGGCAATTTATATTTCAATGCCGTCATTGGAATGAAGTTCATTTTTTTCGATGAAGGTTTAAGTTTTCAAATATAATAAATCAATGTAGTATTGTGAGAAGTTTTAAAATATTACCGAAGAATGTATTGCATTTTAGACATGTTCAAATAAAATTGCATTGCTGCTGGAAAAGTGCTTCTTAATCAATGCTTTAAGCATGATTGATCTTTCTTGTTAAAATATTACCGAGGAATGTATCGAATTTTATAGATGTTTAAATATAATTGCATTGAAGTTGGAAAGTGTTTTATCATCAATGCTTTATGCACGATTGAACTTTCTTGTTTATATTCATCTCATTGATGCCCTCTAACTTCTTGGAAAAAAATAATTAAAGTCTGCTGAGCCGTTTTTCAAGGAATTTCACACATTTCGCATAAGCGTTGGATATAAAGAAGTTGCGCTAACTCCGCTCCAATTAACAATGGTTTAACTAATGTTACTTGTAATCTTGCTATGAGAAAACCAATGCATGGTGTTGCTTTCCCTCAGTATCGAAATTTGTGAATCTGAAGGGAAAAATCATGAATGGGGCACATAAGTTTTTCCTCCAAAGTTATCGCAGTTTTCTTTTTAACACTTTACAACAAAGTTGAAAAGTGTTTATGACTCTGTTCATTGTGTCTGTTTGTCTGTTTGTCCGTTAGCACGATAACTGTCGTAAAAATGACTTAATCAAAATGAAATTTTAGTATGTTGTTCAGACGGTCTGTAGGACCTATGGGAATATAAATGAATAATATCACCCAATTAGTTTTGGATTGAACCCGGGTTGAAAAAATGAAATACATTGAGCCCTATGGGACATAATTTTTCAAACATTTTTTAAGCGGATTTAAAATTCACAAATTGCTTCGAAATTTTTAGGTAATAGTCAAATTGTTCCATAAAATATATAAAAAAAATCAGCGAAATATATTCAGTAGTTTTTTAAATAAAAATTAAAATAATAATAACACCTGTTATATGAAACGATCACGTGACCATGATATGAAAGGATCACGTGATCCACTTCAAAATGATATATGGCATCCATCTTGTCTCAAAATCGTGAGTTTTAAAGTTCTCTTTATTTTATATTGAGTGTTGTATCCGTTCTAAAACCACTTTATTTTGGTTTAAATTCTGTGAATCTACATACTAAATCAACGCAATTACAATATATATGAGTTTAAATGCTCATCCAAATTTGATTATTTCTACAACAAACCTAATTTTCACTTATGTAAAATGTAAACAGCAAAATATGTAGGATGAGTTGTATAGGAATTGCTGTATTTTTTTAACGCAAAAGAATTTAGCTCATGGAGTCTGCATAGCTGATATGAAAGAAATATTCATTGACTTTACCGAGAGAAGAACGATTTTTTGCGATGAAGTTTCAACCATAGAGTTAAATTACTTGTAGCTCCATGGTCTTAATTTTTAAATAAAATAAATTATTGTAGTATTGTGATGAATGACATGAATGGGAAATTATTTATGAATGAAATGCTGCTTTTTTAGAGAGAGCCAGGCGTGTTATTTTTTCTAGGACGTCATTTGAATGAATTTCAGTTGTTTTCGATGAAGTTTTTAAATATAATAAATTATCGTGGTATTATGATAATTCTAAAATTATTATCGAGTAATATATCACATTTTAGAGATGTTTAAACCAGGCAATTTATATTTCAATGCCGTCATTTGAATGAAGTTCATTTTTTTCGATGAAGGTTTAAGTTTTCAAATATAATAAATCAATGTAGTATTATGATAAGTTTTAAAATATTACCGAGGAATGTATTGCATTTTAGACATGTTTAAATAAAATTGCATTGCTGTTGGAAAGTGTTTCATAATCAATGCTTTAAGCATGATTGATCTTTTTTGTTTTTTCTTTAATTTATGTAAACCAGTATGCCATTATTACTGTTAATGGAAAAATTTTTGAATACATATTTCGCCACTAACTTTCCGAGTTTTAATTAAATCTATATTTATGTAGTGCATTTTTGAGGGTGAGAACCAATCAAATCTTTTTAAGAATGCCTGTTTAGTTAATTCTTCAAATATTTTCTAGATCTATTAGGAAAAAGCGCCCAGAAAAGTCTTACAGTTAGACAGAATGAATGGGTGTGGTTTGAGTATTCGTTATGTATCGGAATGCTATGAAATTCTCAGAAGATCCAGAAAATATTTTGAAATAAATGGGAAATTTGCTTCATAGTTGTTGAAGAGGTCGTTCTATTATTATTTCTATTACTGATGCCATTTATTAATTGTTAATTATAAATTAATGTCAATTTATAAAATATTTATTTACATTTACAGATCTTAATAATTGATTATCTATATAATATGCACTGACTATCTGAAAGGATGATGCATCAAAACTATCGAGCACTTCGACTTTAGATAGTCAGTGCATTTTATATATAATATATATTAACATATTATATTGACATATGAATGAACATTTGTATGAATATTGACATATGAATGAACATCTGTATGACAATTTACAAACGGTTTCTAAGAAAATATTCCCTCTTATTTTAAGATGCAAAATTAATTTTAAAAAGTAATACAGCCGATGTTAAAAGGTGTAACGAAACAAAAAATAATAATAAATGCATTTAAATTCATGAATGCTGTTAAAATATCATATCTTAAATAAGTTTAATTTCATTATCATTTTGAAATTGCTTTTAAAGGTCTTCAAATACATATATTGAATATTTGAATATATTTTTTGTTATTTTCATTTATAATTTTATAAATATTTCTCATTGCAGTAAACATTTAACTTAAAAGTCTTATCTACATTTAGATTTTTAAGATAGTTATGTTTGAAAGTAGATTTATATTTACACGTTAACTTAATACTCTTTTATTCAAAATAAATGATTATCAAGTGTATATTAAATTTCAATTGCCTATATACATTTAAAATAATAAAAATTATTCAAATAAATGCATTTAAATTCATGAATGCTGTCATTAAAATGTAAGTTATTAAAATTTCAAATTAGTTTTAATTTTGTTTTTGTTCTAATCTTAAATGTTTAAAATTGCATGTATAGAGATAACTACTATAAGGACGTTCCATATATTTTGCTAATTTTGTATGCATATTTACTATTTCTATAAATACTTTTTTAATTAAAAGAAATAGCAGAAAATGTATATTCTATCTATAGAGGATATAAAGTACACTTAGGATTTTCTGAAATCAACTTCAAAATCAACTTTTAGAAACACATGTAAACTTGAAAAAATGGATTCAAATTTAATTTGTGGATAAAACATGAAGTAATTTTAAACAGAAAACTAGCAGCATACCCTTTCTTCGTACGGAGTATATAATATAAAAAAAACTTAAAATTCACAATCATGTGCAAATTCTTATAGTATACTAAGTGATATTTATAATCAAAATATTCTGTTAAAATATTTAATGCATTGCTCCTAAAAAGAAGTTTAAGAATCTTTGTTCTCGCTATAAAAAATTATCTTCACTGGGAGATCTGAAGAATGAAACATCCTGGCCCCTTTTGTAAGCAAATTTACAATAAAAAAAAAAAAAAAAAAAAAAAAAAAAAAAAAAAAAAAAGAATTGAATCAATATATGCAAAATGTATGGGACATTAATATTGTATGGGATCCGTACTACTTATATACGCGAATATTGGAAGATATAACCTGTATTAGTACATTACATGTATAAATTGAAAATATCAATAAACCCGTTATTGACTCCAATATAAATTCCAGAATGAAAGCACTAAAATTATATGGGATTATATATATATATATATCCCCGTACTACTTATATTGTTGCAGATTAGAAAATGTGCCAGTGTGTAAGATTACCCGTATTACAATATGAGTCTCAAAAATCTTTGCCAAAATAAAACAGATGACGTAATAAATTGAAAATATCAATAATGCCCGTAATCTTTATAGCAGAAGGTCGTAATTGATTCCAATATATTCCATTATATATCTTAAATAATAAAAGACAATGTCTGTGTGTGTGTGTGTGTGTGTGTCTTATACACTATAGGCTCAGCGACCGCGCGTCGCAAAGCTACGAAATTTGCCAATCGGAGACTCGGGGGGTGGGAAGGTGACACGTGAAAACCGATTCTTAAAATTTGAATTATTTTTTTGTTATTTAATGTTTTATGCGATTTCGACCGTTTTTCCCCCTTTTTTCTCCACCATCCAGACGCCGTAGAAAAAAAAATCACACGACCGGAAAGAGCAGACAATTGCGAGTAAAAATATATCAATTTTAAATCTCAGGGACAAACTCTAATATTTTTTAAAGATTTTAAAATAAAAGTACCTTTCGGCTCAAAAAAAACGAACTTTCGTTCTTAAATTCTCGCATCGCAAAAAGTACCGACAATTTCGACTAATAATTTACATTTTTAGAAAGCTCAAACATCAGGAATTCTTACAAGCCCAATCTGTTCAAGAAATAATTATAAGTAGCAGCCCGATCCTGATTTTAAAGAAGTAATGATTTTAAATTTCTCGACAAATTTTCGGCGCAGTTCCGATTTTTCACCGATTGGGTCGCGCAGAAATGGAGGGGACGTCACGGTGTTTCCACGGAGATAAAAATAAAAAGAAAGTCTGTGTGTCTGTCTTATACACGCGCGTCGCAGGGCTACGAAATTTGGCAATTGGAGGCCCATGGGGGAGGGAAAGTGACACGTGAGAAATGATTTTTAAAATTTGAATTATTTTTGCTATTTAATGTTTTATGCGATTTCGACCGTTTTTTCTCACCATCCAGATGTAGTAGAGAAAAACAAATCACACGACCGGAAAGAGCAGACACTTGCGAGTAAAAATATATCAATTTCAAATCTCAGGGACAAATTCCAATATTTTTTAAAGATTTTAAAACAAAAGTAACTTTCGGCTCAAGAAAACGAACTTTCGTTTTTAAATCCTCGCATCGGAAAAAGTACCTACAACTTCGACTAATAATTTACATTTTTAGAAAGCTCAAATATCAGACATTCTTACTAGCCTAATCTGGTCAAGAAATATGAAAAAGTAGCTGCAGGAACCCGATTTTTAGAATTTCCGAATTTCAATTTCTCGGCGGCAAGTCGGCAAAATAAGTTTTTCTCTCATGCCCGCGCAGGCGCACTGCGCGCGGCGTTTCCACGGAGATTGCGCATCGGGTTAGAAAATTATGTGATATTTTAAATGATGGAATTAAGAGCTTAGCATATGGTCATTATAAAATTTAAATGATTGAATTATGGTGGATTGAATTGTGGTGATGTATTGTATACATCGGGTGGTGGTAACAGTATAGAGAGTGAAATTATTATATTTATATGAAATTATTATATTTATGTTTTAAATGATGGAACGATATGGATTTTTTAAATGGATATTTTAATTTATGGATATTTTAAATTGATATTTTAAATGATGGAACGATGGAATGAGGATATTTTAAATGATATTACGTTATATTTTAAATGATGGAATTAAGAGCTTAGCATATGGTCATTATAAAATTTAAATGATAGAATTATGGTTTGTGCGATTTTTGGCCTGGGGACAAATAAAAACCGAATTAGTGTTTGCTTTTTATAAGGTTTTTAGCTCATTATTCTGGATTGAATTGTGGCGAGGTATTGTTTACATCGGGGGGTAGTTGGGACCACAATGAAAAAACTTAAACACTGAAGAAATAAAAAAATAAATAAAAAGAAAGTTATGGAGATTGTCGCGGTGCCATAAAATTTCATTAATAGTTTTAACGTCATTAAACTAACCCAAACTTTGTTAACTCTACGGGGTTGCGGGCGCGGTAGCCCAGTGGTTAGCGCGCGGGAATTGCACTCGGTAGGCCCGGGTTCGATTCCCGCCACTGCCAAAACTGCAGCCGTGTTCACGCGGAGTACGATCACGTTAAACATGTGGGTCTGTAAGTCCTCCCGAGAGGTTGGTGGTAGGGGAAGGAGGGTACGGTCTCTGTGGATGCCTCCCCCACTGGGTTCCGGTCTAAATTGGGTGGCACTTCCTGGCCGTTCAAATAGTTACCCTATACCTTTCTCGTAGGTCGCGCAAGCGAGTTTGCCACGGTCAGAATTTTCAAGGGTAGACAACAGGCTGGTCGCCTAAGGCGGCTAGTATCAAAATATATGCCAATATATCTGTATTAATTATATTCTCGTAGATTAGAAGATATACTCATATATTTGTAGAAGATTACTCGTACAACGTAAACCATATAAGTTTCAACAATTTTTGTAATAATAAATAACTTGAAATTATCATAATAAGCATAATAACTTGAAAATATAAGCATAATAACTTGAAAATTTTAGCATAATAACTTGAAAATATCAATAATCCCAGAAAATATCAATAATAATAATGTTTAAATCTAAAGACCGTAATTTATATTATCCGGTCAAAATTTCAATGTCAATGAACTTTATTTTATATACATATCTTAATTATTCAAATCTTAAAAGGTTTAATAACAAGAAAGATCAATCATGTTTAAAGCATTGATTATGAAACACTTTCCAACTTCAATGCAATTTTATTTAAACATGTCTAAAATGCAATACATTCCTCGGTAATATTTTAAAACTTATCACAATTGTACATTAATTTATTATATTTGAAAACTTAAACCTTCATCGAAAAAAAAATGAACTACATTCAAATGACGGCATTGAAATATAAATTGCCTGGTTTAAACTTCTGTAAAATGTGATACATTCCTCGGTAATAATTTTAGAATTATCATAATACTACGATAATTTGTTATATTTGAAAACTTCATCGAAAACAACTGAAATTCTTTCAAATGACGTCATAGAAAAAATAACACGCCTGGCTCTCTTTATAAACGCAACATTTCATTCATAAATAATTTCCCATTCATGTCATTCATTACAATACTATAATAATTTATTTTATTTAAAAATTAAGACCATGGAGCTACAAGTAATTAAACTCTATGCGTAAAACCTCATCGAAAAAAAATCGTCCTTCTCTTTTTAAAATCAGTGAATATTTCATTCATCTCATCTATGCAGACTCCATGAACTAAATGATTTTGTGTTAAAGAAATACAGCAATTGTAATACAACTCATTCTATATATTTTGCTGTTTACATTTTACATAGGTGAAAAATAGGCTTCGTTGTAGAAATAATCAAATTTGGATGAGCATTTAAACTCAAATATATTGTAATTGCGTTGTTTCAGTATGTAGATGCATAGAATTTAAGCAAAAATAAAGTAGTTTTAGGACGGATACAAAACTCAATATGAATTAAAAAGAACTTTAAAAATCACGATTTTGAGACAAGATGGATGCCATGTATCATTTTGAAGTGGGTCACGTGATCATGGTCACGTGATCGCTTCATATAAGAGGTGTTATTATTATTTTAATTTTAATTTAAAAAACTACTGAATATATTTCGCTGAATTTTTTTTTATATATTTTATGGAACAATTTGAATATTACCTAAAATTTTCGAAGCAATTTGTAAATTTTAAATCCGCTTAAAAAATGTTTGAAAAATTAGGTCCCATAGGGCTCAATGTATTTCATTTTCTCAACCCGGGTTCAATCCAAAACTAATTGGTTGATATTATTCATTTATATTCCCATAGGTCCTACAGACCGTCTGAACAACATACTAAAATTTCATTTTGATTAAGTCATTTTTACGGCAGTTATCGTGCTAACGGACAGACAGACAGACAGACAGACGGAATGAACAAAGTCATAAACACTTTTCAACTTTGTTGTAAAGTGTTAAAAATCGTATGCCGCATAACACATTGGATTTACATCCGTTGCTGAACGACATGATATCATTTGCTTCAAATAAATTGAAGGAAATCATATCATCTGAATAATGCTATCTGCATGGAAGGTTTGGCGACATTTTCGTCAATTTAGCGATAATTTAAAAAATCGCCAAATTTATTGCCAAGTGGGACTGTAGTCCCATTTTCGACAAATTAAAGAAACATCATCACAATACTATCCCCTAACAAAACACAATTAATTTCATTTATTAAGCTCAATTTTATCAATTTCATGATAATTTTATGGATTTACAAAAATTTTTATCATTTGGTGACATTTTAAAAATTCGCTAAATTTGTTACTAAGTAGGATGGATGGACTGACCGACAAATGCTATCGAAACATTATTTCAGTACTCTCTTCTGAAGAAACAAATTTTATTTCATTGATTTGCGTCGTTTTCATCAATTTGGCGACATTTCTGCCAATTTGGCAAAGTTTAAGAAAAGTTGCCAAATTACCGATATTCTGCCAAATTCGTAGCTCTGAATTTGCAGATCTGAAGAATGAAACATCCTGATCTCGTTGGTATATACTGAATGAAAACACTAAAATTGTATTAGAAGATATACCCGTACTACTCTTTTCCTGTTTCAACAATCGGATAAATGAATTTATTGGGTAAACACAATATATGAGTTTATTAGCTAAGCACAATATATAAGCTTAAAAACTCTTTCCCAAAATAAATGAAAGTCAAGTACGCAGTCTGCAATTATTATAATTAAAAGAAAAATCAAGCCGTTCGTTTATAATATATATTTTTATATCCATTTATTATTCAAATCGAAAATATAATAATAAAAATTAACAGACAAATTGAATTTAATTGCGTTTCTGAGCAACATGATATAAGATAGAATCTTCCTCATGAACTGCGTTATTAAATAACCATTTTGATTTCTTTCTACTTTTCATTGTTGAGTAAAAGCTTGTGTAAAGTAAACCATGGAGATAGATTTTCCATTCAAATTCATATTTCAAACAATTCATGCCTTCAGATAGTGACTAATTAGCGCAAAAATCTTCTATCAACCTGAGACATAAAATTTTAATTCACTTTGACGCTTTAAATGAACGATTTTCAAACTTTTCGTTTGGATAAACCACGGAGTTAGAGAGTAGAACTCCTATAAAAAAGTTTCGTTTTTCATTAATATCTCGACAATCCCTAGACTTAGAAACTCGAATCTTGGACTAAATTTATGGGGGGACTATTTCAAGGCTAATGAAATGACTGGAGGAATCTGAACAAAATTTCATAAATCCGGTTCAGCCGTTCTCCTGTAATGATGAGACAAACGAAAGTTTCGTTTTTTAGTAATATCTCGAGAACCACTGATCGTAGAAACTTAAAACATGGCCTAAATTTTAAGTGGGGCTATTTCCAGGCCGCCCACGAAATTTCATCAAATTCGCTTCCGCCGTTCTCCCGTGATGATGGGACAAACAGACATACATACATACAGACAGACAGACAGAGACATATTTTCAATTTTATTTATATAGATTACGTCGATTATAAGAACAATTACTTGAATATTTTAGCAACAGATGGCAGCACGAGTTATAAAAGTTTAATATCCGCTTGATTCGAACTCGAGACCTCATTCCTAAACCAAAATTGTATAACTTGAGTGAACTAACAAATTGCATACTGCAAAACTTGTAGTGCTATTACAGAGTGCTATTTTAAAGAATAAGCAGAATATATTTTAGAGTTATTTTATCAGTGTTTAAGAAATACAAAAAAGGGTATTAAGAAAATCCACGAGATTTTATTTTTTAAATTCTGTCGGACCTTTATTTAACGATTGAGGAAGAGAAGATAATTATTTTCGTTAAAACGAAGAAATTGTTAAATTTTAATAAATATTCTAAAGCAATTTTGGTTAGGACTCTTTATGTGTTTTCTAATGGGATCAGTTTAAAAGCTTATTTCAGAAACAGGCAAAATATACATATACAGCCAAAGCAAACTTGCAAATCTAATTTTGTACATAAACAATAGGGCATCAATTGATAGCTATGAAAGGGTACATGTAGTAGGTATACACATAGTGGAAGTTACGGGGAAGGGGGCAGAGAGGGCCGCAATGCAATAGATTTTTTAACAAATGTCGTAATCTTTAAGTTCCAGTAACTTTTAATTTCATTTTACTTCTGCATATACAATTAATAAATGCATTTCTATATGATACGTCAGCGTGCTATGTTTAATTGCATTATTATGATAATGAGAATATAATAAGTTATCGAAACCATTACATAGTTCAAAGCAAAACCCTGTGTAGGCTGCCCAAAAGAAAATTTCATGGCATCACCACTGGATACACGTCAATTATATTAATTTTGGTCAAATCTTCTCTATAATCACAGTGTTAATAAATTTAATTTCGTTAACCCTTTAATGTATTTTTGGGCGCCAATTATAATGCTACATCAATATATTTTTGCTGGTTGATAGATTAATATTTATCCAACTTAAAAAAAAAAAATAGGATAATGCCACAAAATAAAAAAAAGTTTAGCAGTTAGGATAATGTCACATTATAAGCAGGGATTCAAGGTGTTGTTCAAATTCATCGACTATTTTATATATTTTTTTATTCCTCCTAATTCTAAAAATTTAATAAAGTTATAACTATATACAAATGAGTACCGTCAAAGTAGTACTCTAAATAGTCTTCTAAACGCGTATTAAACAGACTCCAATAAATTATCGGCAGGGATCGTTGTATTAACAACTGATCGTAACCCTCTAATTAGACTTAATACTATTTTAAAAGTAGATCAACAAATAAAAATTTTCTTCTCATAAGTTGCATTCAAAATAGAATTTGAAGGGTTTGAAGTAAAATAAAAATATTTTTAGATACTAATCAAAAGTGGAGCTTGGAAAAAATGTGTATGGAGGAATCTGACCAGCAGGCTGACGTAGCAGTCTAAAAAAAAAAATGGAACATTTCAAGTAATTTCGTGGGTTGTAGAAGGAGCCAAATATTTCGAAACACCGCAGCGAAGCCACCTGTTTGGATAAAATAATTTCTCAAGTAAATGAAGTTGTTGTTTTAATGCACGCTCCCGCTTTACCCAGAAGCTCATTTATCCGGGCAGGGCGAATCGGTATTTATTAAAAGAGAGTTAAAGACTGTAAATGCAACTGCTGACAAAAGAGATTCATAGCACAAATTTGAAAAGTGTTGAAACCGAGGGATTTTAAACTCTTCTTGTTCATTGGTTGTCTTTTATAATACGCATACACGAGTGCACACACACGTGAGCACATACATACACATATACACACACAAACTCGTACACATGCACATACACGCGCGCGCGCACACACACATACGCAATATATATATATATACATATATATATATATATATATATATATATATATATATATATACATATATATATATATATATATATATATATATATATATATATATATATATATATATATATATATATATATATATACATATATATATATATATATATATATATATATATATATATATATATATATATATATATATATATATATATATATATATATATATATATATATATATATATATACATATATATATATATATATATATATATATATATATATATATATATATATATATATATATATATACATATATATATATATATATATACATATATATATATATATATATATATATATATATATATATATATATATATATATATATATATATATATATATATATATATATATATATATATATATATATATATATATATATATATATATATATATATACTCATGCAGATTCTGCAGATGAAATTAATTACCTTGATATTAACATTCACTTTGCTGAAGATGAACCCTTGTATACGATGCTTTATGATAAAAGACGACATTTCAAGATTAAAATTAATTATATTATCAATTGGAGGTCTAATTTAAGTCAGAAAGTTTTTCGTAATATCGTAATGAATCACTTTATACGGAATGCAATAGAGAAATTAAAGTTCCATCCTCGTTCAAGCAAATTAAAGAAGAATATGTATTAACATATACCGATAAAATAGTATCAAATTATGCCTTCACTTGTAAAAAGTTCTACGTGGATACACTAAACCAAAGTTACAGGGACAGTGAAATGTATGCTTTAATACCCAGTAACGCATTGATACTGACTAAAAGAATAGAGGCACTTTACAAAAGAATAGGAATTGATATTAAAACAATAAAATATCCATATTTGGTCCTGATCCCCAAATTACACAAAATACCTGTCAAATTTCGAACTGTGACGGTGGGATGTGGTTCATATTTGGAAATAGCAAACAAAAAACTTTTGGATTTACTCATAATAGTTATGCATGATATTAAAAGACATAACTCTATTATGATAAAAAACGGACAGGAACTGATAAACCGACTAAAGTTTTGTCATAACGATATCAACTTTAAGAGTTACGACTTTCGAGATCTTTTTAACAATATTGATTTGGATAATTTACAATTGATTCTGAAAGATCTACATGAAGAATACGATCTAAAGCAATTTATAACTTATAGAAGATACATGGACTTGGTAGAATTGGTATTAAAGGAAAACATACTACACGACGGAAGCAATTTTTACAAACAAATCAAGGGCATACCTATGGGAGGGAGTTGCTCGTCAATACTAGCAGATATATATCTATCTAAATACGAAAGAGGCACTCATATCCTATCGGAAATGCCCTACTTCCGTTATGTCGATGATGTGATAATTGGGGGCTATGAAAACACCCCATGTTTTGACTTTTCATTCTACCCAAGCGAATTGGACCTTATTGAAAATCCAGCGTGTGAGGACGGATCGGTAAAATTCTTGGATTTAGCTATCAAAAACACAAGAAATATGGAATATACACAGAGTTACACGACAAAAGAGATTCATACAGGATCAAGGTAAATCATATTATCGATTGGAATTCAAACCTTGCAAAGTATGTCTTCAGAAATATAGTAATTGGACATTTTAGAAGAAACCAAAATTATAATACTTTTAGGAAAGACTGCATTTGCAAATGTAAAAAATTTGCAGATGAAGCTATAAAAAGAAATTATCCAGTCAATTTTGTACAACATTATTACAAATCCTTTTTTAAAGAAAATTTGTAATCTGATTGTTGATATAGAGATTTAATATTCATGACTGCGTAACTATTATCCTGATATTTCTCTGCGCATGAGCAACTTTACTTATATAAAGAGACGTTCCATCGATGTTTCTTCTTCATGGATTCGTTTACTTCTTTGGTTCTGAGTCTGTTCTGGTGCTTTTATTTTCGCACATTTGGGAGGCTGACCATGGAATTATGTTGGTTCCGTGAGCGTTACCCGGGTTGTAAAAGCTGCTTTAAGCGGGAAAGGGGTGTCGCAATCCACCCCTACCATTCTTATGTAATTCATATGGTCACTCCCGTTCTTTTCTACTTTCATTCATGTATTCTACTAGGGAATTTGAGCAGCATTTGCGCCTCCTCCTTTGTAGTGAATAGTTCTTTAATTTCAGGCTTATTTGGGATATATCCTATTTTGTCTCACTTTATCGTAATAGTATACGGAATGTCTACATCCAGCAGCAAAGCGCGGAAGTAGTACATATCTTTTATTTTTCATATCAGCTTTTTACTTAAAGGCCACCTCTCGGACCAGCTTGATGAAGTGTTTGGTCTTCCGTGTGTTGTAAAGGAATTGGATTCTTTGGACGACTTTTGGAGCAGGGTTGATTATAACGGTAAGAAGTAAACTTATTTTTATGATGGTATTGTAGTGATAATTGGAATATTGATGTAAATGATTTGTGATCGTTCGTTTTGTACTTATATGCTAAATAGATATTTAACTTTTTATGATGTATTTTTAGATACGTGTAATAAACTGGTAGTCTTCACAGGTTACTAATATCAACGAATCTTATAGATGATGGTTTTTACAAAATTACAAAAAAAGTATATAATAGTGTTAAAACTTTGCCATAAAGTTTGCGATGGTCAATTGTACAGCGAGGATTGGATTGAATTTAGTTAGAGTTTCAAAGTGATATCCACAGAGAAATCGGAAGACAGGGAGATAAGGCGTACATATTTGTCAACTCCTCAACAAGAGTTAAAAAACTGTTGATTTTTAAAATATGAATGAAGTCTGTATATAATATTGGAGACTGGCAAATATATTCAAATACGAATATATGCCCGGTGACACAATAGTAGGGTGTTTGTGTTATCGACATACCGTTACCCTAGTCTCTAATAGTAAAGCATATCGATGAGAAGATATTTCAAATCTGTAACAGTTGGCCATGATCAGACTGTGACAAAAATAAAAAATGTAAATATTGATTTATATCCAGACAAGATCCCAAATGGGTCAAATGATTTTTTTAACATTCATAATTATCACCACCAGCATATGAAGAATATTAAATTTCGCAAATGCCAATCTAAACGATGCAAACTGTGTCCAGTGGCTAATCCACAACAAATTTCTACAGACAACGAAAGTAGAAATTTTTTTTGCAAGAGCTATAATGTGGTTTATTGTATTGAATGTTTAAAATGTCAAGCTAAATATATAGGCCAAACGCAGAATCCTTTAAACATTCGAATAAATCTGCACCGAAGCCAGATAGGAAAGGTACAACAGGAAATGCCCACAGCTAATTTGGAACTGAGACATTTTCAAGCCCATGGGTTCACCAACATCATGGTAACTATAATTGATATAGTACCAAATAAATCGGAAAGATTATGGTGGGAGAGCAACCATATTAAACAATTCAATACGGCTTATCCATATGGCCTTAATACATTAATATTTAACGAAAACTTTAATAAAGAAAGATGCAGAAATAGTTCTTCATACCCTCTATCTGAAAATCTTATAAATAAAAAATCCCACCGATGGCAAAGAGGAAGTAAAAAACAACACAATAATTATATTAAAACAGAAGAAAAAATATTGAAATTTTTAAAAACTGAAAACACGATGAAAATTGGATGGATTAAGAACTTGGCCTATAGTATCAAGCTTAAATATCTACAGAAAATATGGAATTACATAATACATTTCAACTTAAAAGAAAGCAATTGCCAAAATGAAGAAGCAAGTACTAATATTGATATCCTATTGGATTTAATCAAACTCAGAGCCAGAATTTTTAATTTAACACTTACAAAAAGTGAAATTATAAAACAATCTAAAGAATTTTTTATTACAACTTTCAAGAACAAACTGTATGAGAACATTCCATTCCATTCTATTTTAAATCATATTAACGTATGTCTTCCTTTGTCCACTATAAAAATCATGATCAATTATAGATTCGTCAAAACCAACGGAAGGAAATTTTTCAATTATAACAAAATTTGTCAAGATGTTGCATCAAATAATGTAGATTCTTGTAATTGTCATGAGAATATTCATAGTGACACTCATCATAAGCATATAATCTCCGGAAATCTAGATTTTATCAAAGACAAAAGACTTAAAAACCTGCTTCAACTCGGTACAAAGTACCGTATACAAGAATTTAAAAATGTATACGAAGAATTTTATAATGATCTCGACATCTTCATTTATAGATTGGCGGTAAAACACAGTTTACCAATACAAGCATTTAATGAGTGGAAATATAAATTTTACAAAGCGTTTTGTCACTACTACCCGCAGCACTGCAAAAACAATAGAGAAATTAAAGTTCCATCCTCGTTCAAGCAAATTAAAGAAGAATATGTATTAACATATACCGATAAAATAGTATCAAATTATGCCTTCACTTGTAAAAAGTTCTACGTGGATACACTAAACCAAAGTTACAGGGACAGTGAAATGTATGCTTTAATACCCAGTAACGCATTGATACTGACTAAAAGAATAGAGGCACTTTACAAAAGAATAGGAATTGATATTAAAACAATAAAATATCCATATTTGGTCCTGATCCCCAAATTACACAAAATACCTGTCAAATTTCGAACTGTGACGGTGGGATGTGGTTCATATTTGGAAATAGCAAACAAAAAACTTTTGGATTTACTCATAATAGTTATGCATGATATTAAAAGACATAACTCTATTATGATAAAAAACGGACAGGAACTGATAAACCGACTAAAGTTTTGTCATAACGATATCAACTTTAAGAGTTACGACTTTCGAGATCTTTTTAACAATATTGATTTGGATAATTTACAATTGATTCTGAAAGATCTACATGAAGAATACGATCTAAAGCAATTTATAACTTATAGAAGATACATGGACTTGGTAGAATTGGTATTAAAGGAAAACATACTACACGACGGAAGCAATTTTTACAAACAAATCAAGGGCATACCTATGGGAGGGAGTTGCTCGTCAATACTAGCAGATATATATCTATCTAAATACGAAAGAGGCACTCATATCCTATCGGAAATGCCCTACTTCCGTTATGTCGATGATGTGATAATTGGGGGCTATGAAAACACCCCATGTTTTGACTTTTCATTCTACCCAAGCGAATTGGACCTTATTGAAAATCCAGCGTGTGAGGACGGATCGGTAAAATTCTTGGATTTAGCTATCAAAAAACACAAGAAATATGGAATATACACAGAGTTACACGACAAAAGAGATTCATACAGGATCAAGGTAAATCATATTATCGATTGGAATTTAAACCTTGCAAAGTATGTCTTCAGAAATATAGTAATTGGACATTTTAGAAGAAACCAAAATTATAATACTTTTAGGAAAGACTGCATTTGCAAATGTAAAAAATTTGCAGATGAAGCTATAAAAAGAAATTATCCAGTCAATTTTGTACAACATTATTACAAATCCTTTTTTAAAGAAAATTTGTAATCTGATTGTTGATATAGAGATTTAATATTCATGACTGCGTAACTATTATCCTGATATTTCTCTGCGCATGAGCAACTTTACTTATATAAAGAGACGTTCCATCGATGTTTCTTCTTCATGGATTCGTTTACTTCTTTGGTTCTGAGTCTGTTCTGGTGCTTTTATTTTCGCACATTTGGGAGGCTGACCATGGAATTATGTTGGTTCCGTGAGCGTTACCCGGGTTGTAAAAGCTGCTTTAAGCGGGAAAGGGGTGTCGCAATCCACCCCTACCATTCTTATGTAATTCATATGGTCACTCCCGTTCTTTTCTACTTTCATTCATATATATATATATATATATATATACTCATGCAGATTCTGCAGATGAAATTAATTACCTTGATATTAACATTCACTTTGCTGAAGATGAACCCTTGTATACGATGCTTTATGATAAAAGACGACATTTCAAGATTAAAATTAATTATATTATCAATTGGAGGTCTAATTTAAGTCAGAAAGTTTTTCGTAATATCGTAATGAATCACTTTATACGGAATGCCCGCTTGCATACTTACAATAAAGATCGTATAAAAAGTGATGTTATATTTATCACGGAGGCTTTAAAACAAGACTATCCCCTTGGATTCCTCAGACATAATTATAATGCCTATCACAATAAAACAGTCAACGCATTTGAAAACGATTTTGGCAAACGTTTTGTTTTTGGTTATAAATGGCAACGCTGGTGCTAGTCCTATACACTCTACTCCCTTTTCTCTTTTGACTGAAGGATTTTAGTTGGAAGTTTTACTTTTCTTGTGTGTTGTCAATTTGGATTCCGACTTTAAATGTATATACTTGCTTTTACTGCTTCGTAATGGTGTCCATCTGTTCCTTGTTCGGACTGTTTTGTGCGTCTTTTGCATTGACGTTTGTACGGAGATTGGCCTCAGGTATTTTTCGGCTCCGGGAGTGTTTCCTAAGGAATAAAAGTCGACTTTTAACCGGGGAACTAGGGGTCACCCCCCCCCCCCCCCTAGGCCTTTACAAATTTCCCTGTTGGCTTTTCTCCACCCCCCCCCCTTTTTTGAGATTTCTTTGTAGAATTTTTCTCATTTATTATACTAGACAATTTAAAGCAGCATTGCGCCTAACTGTCTTGTTAATTTTAAATCTTTTATACGTAACTTTTATCGCTTTATGTGTTATTTGACATTTATATATATATATATATATATATATATATATATATATATATATATATATGTATATATATATATATATATATATATATATATATATTAAAATAAAGTAGCTGACGCCGCCGCCGTTTGACAAATTTCTCGTTTCTCAAGATTCTTTGCTTCGTACCGAAAAAACTATTGCATATAAAAATATGAAATTTGGTACACGTGTAGAAAAAGCATTGAGAAATACATTGAAATAAGCCATTTATTGCAGTTTAAGAAATATTTAATGTCGAAGTCAAAGACAAAATATTTGAGATGCGAGTTCGAGTCCTGGATAGACTAACATAATAGCAAGATCACGAATTTTTGAAGGCAAGTACCTACATGGGTGAAATTTTTCTAATTTCGATGTAGTTTTTGAGATATTTTACTTTTTGAGATATGAAATTGGTACATTTATAGAAAAATAATAGGGTAACACGATGAAATAAACCGTTTATCGATTTAAACTTTAGTTTGGCATGAAATAGCTCGCGAAGTGAACTCATGATCAAGGAATTCAGTTCTTGGATTCCCTGGACTAAGAAAAATCCCTGCTTTTTCCTCCTGCGGAAAATAGGCAGGGATAGAAAAGAGATTTTTGAAAGTAGAATTTTTAGGAAAGATAGATATCAAGCGAGCTCTGCGAGAGCAGCGAGTAGGAGATGAAGCCTCCCGAAGGGGGTTGCGCGAGCGTGTGCAGAGCCCCTTAGTACATATACATTTATTTATTTATTTGCAATATCTGTCCAGGAATCCAAAGCACGGTCACACAAATTTTTTAATGTTTTAGATTTGCTAGAAATATAACATGTTCATATTGCTTTCTTTCTTTTCCGAATATCATTATATATTTAAACAAAAATGTAAATATTCATGAACATTAGGTAAGGCACATATATCTACGTTATTGTAAAAAACAAATACATTTATTAGTTCCTTAACACTTTACAACAAAATTGAAAAGTGTTTATGACTTTGCTCATTCAATTATTCTGTCTGTCTGTCCGTTGGCACGATAACTGCCGTAAAAATGTCTTTATCAAAATGAAATTTTAGTATGTTGTTCAGACGGTCCGTGGGATCTGTGGGAATATAAATGAATAATACCAACCAATTAGTTTTGGATTGAACCCGGGTTGAAAAAATGAAATACATTGAGCCCTATGGGACCGAATTCTTCAAACATTTTTTAAGCAGATTTAAAACTCTCAAATTGCTTCGAAGGTTTTAGAAAATATTTAAATTATCCCATAAAATATATAAAAAAAAATTCAGCAAAATATATTCCGTAGTTTTTTAAATAAAAATTCAAATATTAATTACACCTTTTATATGAAGCGATCACGTGACCCACTTCAAAATAAAATATGACATCCATCTTGTGTCACAATCGTGATTTTTAAAGTTCTTTTTAATTCATACTTAGTGTTGTATCCGTTCTAAAATTGCTTTATTTTTGCTTAAATTCTATGCATCTACATACTGAAACATCGCAATTACAATATATTTGAGTTTAAATGGTCATCCAACTTTGACTATTTCTACAACGAAGCCTAATTGTCACCTATGGAGAATGTAAATACTAAAAGATGTAGAATGAGTTGTAGAAGACCCAGACCGTCCGACTCATCCAGAGGACACGAGCAACCATTTGGACGGCCGGGTAGAATGAGTTGTTGTTGTTAAAACCCAGACCGTCCGACCTACCAGAAAGGTGTAAGGTAACTGTTTGGACGGTCGGGAAGTGCCATTCAATTTAGACCGGAACCCAGTGGGGGAGTCATCCACAGGGACCGTACCCTCCTTCCCCTACCACCAACCTCTCAGAAGGACTTTCGGACCCACATGTTTAACGTGATCGTACTCCGCATGAACACGGCGGCAGTTTTGGCAGTGGCTGGAATCGAACCCGGGCCTACCGAGTGCAACTCCAGCGCGCTAACCAATGGGCCACCGCGCCCCGGGTAGAATGAGTTGTTGTTGTTGAGACCCAGACCGTCCGACCTACCAGAAAGGTGTAAGGTAACTGTTTGGACGGCCGGGAAGTGCCACCCAATTTAGATCATGTGTAAGAATTGCTGCATTTCTTTAACGCAAAATTATTTTGCTCATGGAGTCTCAAATATAGCTGATATGAATAAAATATTCATTGATTTTACACAGAGAAGGACGATTTTTTCGATGAAGTTTTAAGCATAGAGTTTAATTACTTGTACCTCCATGGTCTTAAGTTTTTCAATAAAATAAATTATTATAGTATTGTGATGAATGAAATGAATGGAAAAAAGTTTATGAATGAAATGCTGCTTTTATAGAGAGAGCCAGGCGGATTATATTCCGGTGACGTCATTTGAATAAATTTCATTTGTTTTCGATGAAGTTTTCAAATATAATAAATTATTGTAGTATTATGATAATTTTAAAAATATTACCGAGAAATGTATCGCATTTTAGAGATGCTTAAACCAGGCAATTTATATTAAAGTACCGTCATTTGAATGAAGTTCATTTTTTTTCGATGAAGTTTTATATTTTCAAATATAATAAATTAATGTCGTATGGTGATAATTTTAAAATATATTACCGAGGAATGTATCGCATTTTTGAGATGTTTAAGTAAGAGTGCATTGAAGTTGGAAAGTATTTCATAGTCAATGCTTTATGCATGATTGATCTTTCTTGTTTTAAATTGCTTTGAATTTATTTTTTAATTTATCAATGCTACTTTATTATTATGATATAACCCCAATACGTCAAACTTCTAACCCATTGATTTGTTCTAAATATATTACCTAACTTATACGTCATTTTATCACTCCGATGTCTCGTGTATTTTTCGCATTTTAGAAGCAAATCCAAACTTATATTAAATTTAAGTTTGCGCAGAATTTAAGACAGGGGTAAAAATAAATTTAAGGCATTAACAATTTAAGTATAAATCCCACGAAAATGTTTATCTTATAAAAATTTTCAATGAAAATCTTCGTCTCTAGGACAAATGCTGAAAGTGGATTTGAAATTTAAGTACGGAATTAACTTTTTCTCTTTCGAAACGCATTTACTATTAAGATAAATTGTAAAAGCCCTGATCCTTTTTAACTCAAAAGCAATTAGCTTCTATGTCAGACGTGAATGTTGCTGATTCTTCATCCTGTAAATTGACTGATTTTATGAATTTCGGCGAACACGAAATTTCTTTGTTTTCGCTAGTTTAGTTTAAGATAAATTCAATTAGTAAATATTTTTAAGAACATTTTAGAAGTGAATTTTGTCCGTAGGAAATATTGCAGAGGCATATGTAGCAGAGGCACTCTAACATGACTTTCTACAGAAAAAATAAATTCCTCTATATTAAAAAAAACTTGAAAAATTTTGAAACTGTATATAGACGGCAAAATGGCGACTTTTAGCGAGTTTTCGAATCCACTAGGATTTTCTCGAAATATCGACTGGTTTTGGAGATACGAGCACTTTCTAGAAATTTCTATGGAGAGTATATAAGGGAGTCATTGCTCAGTTGTAGAGAGCTGGCGTGATACAAGTTAAAGTAAATTTTGCGATACGCCAGTGTTTTGAAACCAGAATTAGCTGTTTCGTGAATTAGTGGAGCCTTTAATTGCTGTTTTATAGAACTTAACAGTTGTTTAGGGATCTTGTAAGATACCTATAGAGCTATTCTCTGTATATTGTTCCTGTTTACGTTAATTGGTGCTTTTACATAAAAGCTTCAGTTAACCAGAAATTCTGACTCATTTTTTCGGAGCGTACAAGTACAATTTGAGAGGATACATTGTAAGAATATATGAGTTTTCTTATGAAATCCTTCAACCATCTCTGACATTATGTTTTAACTTTGTTGACAATATGTTTTGACACATTTATCCCGAAACTACAATACATTAAAAAAAATATGGGTAAAAACACATAAAAACTGGGTTCACTGCTACTAGAATGACTCTTTTACATAGGAAAATTTCCAGTTACACACTTAAAAAGGTAACTATATCTATATGAATGTGTTATTTTACTCTTTTATATCAGAATTGCACGGAATAATGGGTATATTTTATTTACGCTGAAAAGTCCGTTTTAAATAGGTCATTTTACGCATTACCTGCTACCCACTTGCTTACCTGAGTAAAAGGGTTCTTTAAGAGGAACCAACCCATTTAAGCAGGTAAACAAGAGCGTAAAATGAATATTTCATGTTATCTTTTTATCTGATTAAAAGGGTCTTTTCTGCGTAAAATAAAATATAAATATATAAATAACTCTTTTAAGTAGGTAAGTAAGTGATCAAGCGTTGTAGGCAAGCAGGTGCGCAAAATGACCTGTTTAAAAGTCTTTTCAGCGTAAAAGAAAATATACCCATTATTACGTGCAATTCTCATGTAAATGAAAAAAAATAACACATTATATAGATATAGTTTATTAGATACCTTTTTAAGTGTGTAACTGAAAATTTACCTGTACTACAGTGTCATTCTAGTGGAAGCTTTGTGTGTTTTTACGCATATCTTTTTTAGTGTTAAATCAGTTAATTTCTTATCAACTTCTTTCTGTGCTTTTTACCTACCAAAACGTCCTTGTTTTGGAGAAATACCCATAAATCGAACCACTTTCTAAAAGCCACTGCAAATGAAAAGAAAATCTACCAGTATCTCAAAGTTTGTAATCTCGTAATCCGTTGCCGTTGAGATCATATTCCCCCTTTCATTTAGATGCAAATAGAATATCCTTAATAAGCTAGCTTAACTGCGAAAAATCATATACTTAAAGATTTAATCTACAACTCATCAGATTTCGAAATTGAAGCATTATTCATAACTGAAAATTAACCTTTATAACGAAAAAATCACAGGCCCGAAGAGAATCTGTGCATTATTCTAAACTTGCAATCATTTCCCGACACATTAATAACCGTTAAGACGTTTAAATCCGTATAAGCTGAAACTCCGACTTGTTAGTTGTTTGTATCACAAGATGAAAATTTAAAATGTAAAAATTTTTCAGTAGAGCTTTTGTATATTTTTTTTAAAATTAATTGAAAAAATCATGCATGTTTTAAACATGAAAATGTGATATGAGTTGCACATAGCTTACTTTATATACTTGATTTCATTTTTTTCCCTTTCTTACATAATATAGAGCTTTAAAATAACTAAAAACTTGTTTAAAATTTCATCAAATCTGCAGTTTTAAAATTTTCTTTCTCATTTGGTGATTTAGAGTATTAAAAATGGTGATAAATCTCCAAAATACAGAATAAAACAGGAAATATTCTGAGAACGTTTTATTCTAGTTAAATAAAAGTGATTTTATTACCAAAATTACTATATAATTAGCATTCAAACAATATATTTAAGTATTTATGTAGGAGTTTCTCGATTTCGTCGGGCTGTTTAGGAAAAAGAGGCCAATTCTAATTATCTGGTCCGTACTAATATTTATTCAGTAACAGAGTGACGCATCAGTGACAACTACCAAATTTTAGCTAATTTGGTCGGATAGTTTCAGACACCCAAAAGCTAAACTAAATTTCTTACGCCTGTCAAATTCAGCCTGAAGAATATCTTCAAATAAAAAGGACAAGTTTTACTGCTATGAAATAAAGCGGATTTTCGAGGGCGATTATCCTTTTTTCTATGTTTGAATTAGAAAGCTATTAGAGAGAGGAGAAAGCAGAGTTCATTTCGATGATAATCGCTTGCAATTCCGTTACAGTAGCTCAAAGGTAGAGCATCGCCTGACCAGTACGAGGATTTGTGGTTCAATCTATGGTTAGGGTGTAAAGACCCTTGCTACCTTAACCGCGACTCGAACCCTAGATTTTCGAACTGGGAAGAAATTGCAAACTCTTATAGTCAAAGTGGACTCTGCATTCTCCACCCTCTAATGTCGGATTGGCGGGCAACTGACAATCTGACTGACTACCTCCTGCTATTTTTACCCCAGGTTAGCCTCCTGCAACTACTATTTTTACCCAGAATAGTATCCTGCTTGATCGTTATCCTCGCAATTTTGAAACTGAATCAGTGGACAATTTTGTCCACTGAATCTGCACTAGTCGTACTAGGGTCACATTCAGACCTCAGACATCTTTGCACTCAACTACAGGGTTGATTTGTTCGGGCGCTATTGTAGAGAACCTTGCTTCCCCAACCGGGACTCGAACCCTGCATCTTCGAACTGGGACGAAATTACAAGCTCACTCTTATCGCCGAAGTTGACTCTGCAGGGGAAGCAAGGTTCTTTACAATGACATTTGAATAAATCAACCCTGCAGGCCAGTGCAATAATGCCGGGGGTCTGAAAGTGACCCTAGGACAACTAGCATGGATACAGTGGACTCGGGTATATTGAGCGCGGTTATCAAATCGGGAGGTCAAAGTCCACGCAGGAAGCTAACCTGGAGGATGAAAATAGTAGCAGGAGGCTAATCTAAGGTAAAAATAGCAGGACGTGGTTAATCAGATTGTTAGCTGTACGCCAATCTGACATTAGAGGGTGGAAACTGCAGAGCCCACTTCGACGATAAGCCCTTTCAATTCCATCCCAGTAGCTAATGGTAGATCTTCGGCTGGTCACTATGGAGATCCGTGGTACCATTCAAGTTTGGGGCAGCAAGGTTCTTTACAAGGGAAGTGACAAGTAAAACGCTGACGTGGTATCCAATAATAGTTAGATATCAGTCAACGTTAACAGTGATTTCCGTGTGGGAGCATTCAATTTCTACTTATAAACCGTCTTGCTTCTCGCTACTCTGTGTCAACACAGCGGAATGGAAGTCTGACATAGGAAATAGGACAACAATCTTAAGAATGAGAAAATCGAGATTATTATTTCCTAATATACGGCATATTTTTCTGAAGGTTTTGATGTTTCAGTTATGTCAGTACTTTTCTTGTTTCTTTTGTTAAACACTCTTTAATGAAAAACTTCAGAAATTCAGATAAGTTCTTGTGAAAAATACGATTTTCTGAGTTTGACATTTTACTCGATAATTGATATTTAAAATGCTAAGGCTATTTCATTCCTAATCGCATGTACTACAAATTTTGTATGATTATCATTAATTTTTTAACTTTAAAAACGGATTTTTTGATATTTATTTCTCAAAATTAAATATTTTTATTTGATAAAACACAGAAATTTTTTTTTTATTTACTTTGAAATTTAAAATTTCTTTGTAGAATAATAAATATATATATATTTAGAAACGCCTAAGTAAATAGTATTTAGATAAAAGTAAAATCCTAGAAAATAAAAGAACACCTTTGTCGCTCTCTTTCTCTCTCTTTCTGTGTGTGTGTTGTCTGTAGAGAAATATTGAAGATTCTGACAGCCGCTAAATTCAGTACAAGGGTAGCTACACTCTTTTGACGACAGATTTTGCCAAGGTTTTATTAAAATTCAAATTAGTTTCAAAGTTATAAACTTAAAAGCCGAAATTCGGCTGAATTTTTGCAATTTTTTAATCCAATTCATCGAGCAGACGATTTTGTTCGAATGTGAGCGCTTTCTTCAGCAGGTGGTTTTAAAACTATCTCAGACTTACAGTTTAGACTTTGAGTGATATAAATTTGTGATTTTCAGATTTGCTGAATTTTAAAGATACATTTTTAAATTTTAGAATATTGAATTATTTAAATATTATAAGGGCGTTCTAAAAAATTACTTAAATCGGACATAAACTTTTAAAAATAGCATATAATATGTTATTTTCACCTTCGGCTTTAAAATTGATTTATTCCAGCAAACGAATAATTTTTTTTCTTTTTTGATCAGTTCCGAACAGTGAACTTCAATCGCAAAATCGCGGGAAACGAACTGGATGATAAAATACAAAACTCTAACTTTTAAACTAAAGTTTCTAAAAACAAAAATTAGACTAAAACACGCAAATCTAATTTCAGTTTCAATTTTTTATTTCCAGCTCGCTTATTTGAGGCGTATCAAAGAAGCCTATTTAGGGTATATTACACCCACATGGTGCATTTGACATGATTTCGAGTTAAAAAAACGGAACGCGGGAGTGGTTTTGATTCAAACCAGGTGATTTGAAAATTAAATGGAGTTGTCTGTATCTATATTATCTACGTAGCAGGCGCTTATTTAGGATCCGGTCAATGCCGGGCATATCGTTCTAGTATTTCATAAAAAGCCTAATACTTAAAATTACAAAATGCGAAAGAAATATTGATAAATGCCAATTCATATTTTTTTCAATTTTTTATTAAAATTCAATGATAAAAAAGTAACAACAAAATTTTCCTGGTATTGCAATATTAACTTAATTACAGAATTTAATTATGGAATATAACTTAATTACAGAATTTAAAATCAATTTTTAATGTCAGATTTTGACAATTAAATACTTGAACAAGTGAACGATTGAAATGAACCTCTATTATATTATGCATTTTAATACACAATTGTACATTAAAATGCTACACAAGAAATAATTTGAGGCCGAATCTCTGGAAATATCTAAGGGAAAGTCATGGAGCGTCCTCAGCAAGCACATTTCAGTTAGACTTCTGACTGGTCATGAAAGTCTCAGAGCCCATCTCCATCGAATTGTACTTATGTGACCTAGGATAGCCTATGTCTAAAAAACATTTAGCCAAGTGCTCTGCACTAGTGACTTCTAATTCAATCATTGAGAAATACTGGAGAGCTCGCTGTCTAATGGCCTTGCAGCCAAACGACCGGCATTTGTAAACAAACAACATATATGCTAAAATACTGAGCTAGTAGTAAACTAACAAGAAACATTAATGATGCATAAAGCATTAATTATGAAACACTTTCCAACTTCAATGCAATTTCATTTAAGCATCTCAAAAATGCGATACATTCCTCGGTAATATTTTATCACAATACTAGATTAATTTATTATAATTGAAAACTTAAACCTTCATCGAAAAAAATGAACTTCATTCAAATGACGGAATTGAAATATAAATTGCCTGGTTTAAACATCTCTAAAATGCGATACATTCATCTGTAATATTTCTAACACTTTACAACAAAGTTGAAAATTGTTTATGACTTTGTTCATTCTGTCTGTCTGTCTGTCTGTCCGTTCGCACGATAACTGCCGTAAAAATGACTTAATCAAAATGAAATTTTAGTATGTTGTTCAGACGGTCTGTAGGACCTATAGGAATATAAATGAATAATATCACCCAATTAGTTTTGGATTGAACCCGGGTTGAAAAAATGAAATACATTGAGCCCTATGGGACCTAATTTTTCAAGCATTTTTTAAGCGGATTTAAAATTCACAAATTGCTTCGAAATTTTTAGGCAATATTCAAATTGTTTCATAAAATATATAAAAAAAAATTCAACGAAATATATTCAGTAGTTTTTTAAATAAAAATTAAAATAATAATAACACCTCTTATATGAAGCGATCACGTGACCATAATATGAAACGATCACGTGACATACTTCAAAATGATATATGGCATCCATCTTGTCTCAAAATCATGATTTTTAAAGTTCTTTTTAATTCATATTAAGTGTTGTATCCGTCCTAAAACTGCTTTATTTTTGCCCAAATTCTGTGCATCTACATACTGAAACAACGCAATGACAATATATTTGTGTTTAAATGCTCATCCCAAATTTGATTATTCCTACAACTAAGCCTATTTTTCACCTAGGTAAAATGTAAAGAGCAAAATATGTAGAATGAGTTGTATTAGAATTGCTGTAATTCTTTAACACAAAATCATTTAGTCCATGGAGTCTGCTTAGCTGATATGAATGAAATATTCATTGATTTTAGAAAGAGAAGGACGATATTTTTCGATGAAGTTTTACGCATATAGTTTAATTGCTTGTAGCTCCATGGTCTTAATTTTTAAATAAAATAAATTATTATAGTATTGTGATGAATGGCATGAATGGGGGAATTATTTATGAATGAAATGTTGCTTTTATAGAGAGAGCCAGGCGTGTTATTTTTTCTATGACGTCATTTGAATGGATTTCAGTTGTTTTCGATGAAGTTTTCAAATATAATAAATTATCGTAGTATTATGACAATTCTAAAATTATTACCGAGGAATGTATCACATTTTAGAGATGTTTAAACCAGGCAATTTATACTTTAATGCCGTCATTTGAATGAAGTTAATTTTTTTTATGAAGGTTTAAGGTTTCAAATATAATAAATTAATGTAGTATTGTGATGAGTTTTAAAATATTACCGAGGAATGTATTACATTTTAGACATGTTTAAATAAAATTGCATTGAAGTTGGAAAGTGTTTCATAATCAATGCTTTAAGCATGATTGATCTTTCTTGTTTAAATTATCATAATACTACAATAATTTATTATATTTGAAAACTTCATCGAAAACAAATGAAATTTATTCAAATGACGTCATCGAAATATAACACGCCTGGCTCTCTCTATAAAAACAGCATTTCATTCATAAATATTTTTCCATTCATTTCATTCATCACAATACTATAACAATTTATTTTATTTAAAAACTTAAGACCATGGAGGCACAGGTATTTAAACTCTATGCTTAAAATTTCATCGAAAAAATCGTCCTTCTCTCTGTAAACTCAATGAATATTTCATTCATATCAGCTATATTGCAAACTCCATGAGCTGAATAATTTTGCTTTAAAAAAATGCAGCAATTCTTATACAACTCATTCTACATACTTTGCTGTTTACATTTTCCATAAGTGAAAAGTAGACTTTGTTGTAGAAAGAATCAATGTTGGATGATCATTTAAACTCAAATATATTGTATTTGGGATGTTTCAGTATCTAGATGCACAGAATTTAAGCAAAATTAAAGCGGTTTTAGGACGGATAAAACAATAAATATGAAGTAAAAAGGACTTTAAAAATCACGATTATGATACACGATGGCTGCCACATTTTATTTCATTTTTAAGTGGGTCACGTGATCTCTTCATACAATGGTCACGTGATCGCTTCATATAAAAGGTGCAATTATTATTTTAATTTTTATTTAAAAAACTACTGAATATATTTTGCTGAAAATTTTTTATATATTTTATGGGATAATTTGAATATTTTCTAAAACTTTCGAAGCAATTTGTAAATTTTAATTTCGCTTAAAAAATGTTTGAAAAATTAGGTCCCATAGGATTTAATGTACTTCATTTTTTCAACCCGGGTTCATTCCAAAACTAATTGAGTGGTATTATTCATTTATATTCCCATAGGTCCCACAGACCGTCTGAATAACATACTAAAATTTCATTTTGATAAAGTCATTTTTACGGCAGTTATCGTGATAACGGGCAGACAGGCAGACAGACAGACAGAATGAACAAAGTCATAATCACTTTTCAACTTTGTTGTAAAGTGTTAAAAATACATATGATCAAAACGAAATCGTAATATAAGCCTACGAATCACAAGGGGAGGGGGGGGGGGGTAAGTACCATAATCTTCCCTCATTGCTTTAACAATTACTTTCGCATTGGTTATACGATAACTAACACTTTAACTTCTTCCTTTTCAATCATCGACCACACGCATATTTCGATATCCTAGCTATGCCTGTAATCCCCATCAATACGATTCAGTTTTCCATAGAAAATCCTTCACCTATGAAATATGAACAATATTCACCTTTTTAAGTATAAAAAGCTTTCCAAATTTCTAAATCTTTGTAATTCCTTTTGTTTCATCGTTGAAATCATTTAACTACTGAGCGGAATGTTGAGGGTCTTTAATTCATTAATTCAATACTAGACAAAAAATTTATAAAGCCGCCTTTATAAGGTGGTAAATAGTGTATAGACTCCATTTTTGAATGACTATTAAGCATTTTTACTTCCTTTTGCAGATGTATTTCGTACAGTAATACGAATTTTCGCAAAAACCGGAAGGGACATCTTAAAAACCGGAAATATAAATTCTTAGTGAACTCCCTATTTCTCTCTAAAATTCTATGTCGAATCCATATCAGTCATCATCTAAGCTCTATCTATAGCTAATTCTGAGCAATAGATGTTTCAAGGAAATTTTTTGAACGGGAAAAAGAAATATTTAGTGAATCTCCTACCTTTGTTTGAATTTAATGCTGAATTCATATCGTTCATCATCCAAGCTCTATAGCCAATCTTGAGAAATAGATGTTTCAAAAATTTTTTAACCGAAAGTGAAAAAAGAACAAGATGAGGATATTCTAAGTGGGGCATTCTACCCCTGAGTCTCCATCGAAATTCGATGCTAAATCCATATCATTTAAGCTCTATCTACAGCAGATTCCGAAAAATAGATGTTTCAATAAAAATATAAATTTTTAAATCTTATAAGTGACATCTCCAGAATCGGAAGTAGAAATACTTAGTGAGTCTCTTGACCCCTTCCAGAATTTGGTGCTGAATCCATAGTCAGTATCTAAACGCTATCTATAGCCAATTCTGAGACATAGATGTTTCAAAGATATTTTTAATCGAAAATGGAAAAAACTGGAAGTGAGCATTTTAAGTGAATCACTCTACTTCTTCCAGAATTTAATGGTGATTCCATATCAATTATTATCTCATATCAATTATTATATAAGCTCTATCTATAACCAATCTTGAGAAATAGATGTTTCAAGTAAAATGAAATTATTTGAATGGAAAATGGAAGTCCTTAGGGAACCTTTCACAATTTAATATTGAGTCTAAATCAGTCATCATATAAGCTCTTTTTATCTATTACAGGTCCCAAGAAATCGATGTTTCACAGGAAAAAATTTCGTAAAACAATAGCATGGCAGAATTTTTGCCCCCAATAACACAATTTTTGTCACCAATAGCAATATTGACCAATTATCGCATGCAGTGGGTAAACATGCACTTTTTGTTTCAATTTGTTTCCTCAATACGATGATATCAGGTGTGATTTTTGATGAGGGTTAATACCTAATTATCATTTAATACTGAGGCAATATTTATGATCATTGTAAGTTTGAAATATTTGAAAAGAGGTACACTTACTTAAGCTATCTGTAACAGTGCAACTCTTTTCATGTAAATTGCAAATAAAATATCTATGAAAAAGCCAGTAAAAGATTTTTATATTCTACTTGAAGTTCTTTGTAATTGAATTTCGAAAACTTTAACGATAAACATGCGTATTGTAACAGCAGATAAGATTTAACTTTAGTGCAATGTAGTATCATTTTATTCAATCTGAATGCTATACTTTTTAATCACTGATTTGTTGTTCTTAGACTGAATATAACTTAAATATCATAAAGACAAAAATTTAGTTATTTTTAATCTATATTTACATTGTCAGAGTATACAAAATTACTAGATCACTTTTTTCAAATAAATGTAATTTTCTCAGACTGATAATTCCATGTGTTTGTACTTTATGAACACACTCAATTATAAGTAATTTTGCAATAACTCTAAACACTTGTAAGTATGTTTCACATAGTAAAGAATGATGTTGGCATCACGATTTACTTCACAAAATAAAATAACTGAATGAAATCTTATTATTCTGTGCTTACAAATCAGTTGGACAATGCGAAAAATTGCATGGAAATGAAAATTTTGTACACTCTGACAATGTAAATATAGATTAAAAATAACTAAATTTTCGTCTTTATGATATTTAAGTTATATTCAATTTAAGCACGACAAATCAGTGATTAGAAAGTACAGCATTCTTTCCCCATTTATATAATCTCCCATTACCGTCTTAATTGAAACTCATCTTCCAACAAGTGCACACTCTCATAATGTCCAAAGGTGCCAGCAGTGAGGTGCAAAGTGGGATGAACTTGATTGAAGATGACGCAAGATGCACTTACACCACTTTTCATGAATATATTTTGAAAATATTTGATTAGAAAATTAATTTGTGATTTGATTACTAATATGATTGACGATTTAGCAGCAAAGCAACTCATTAGAAGTCAGAAACAAAGAAATAAATCAACAAAATAAAAGAAAATAAGAGCTAACAAATAAACTAGAACATTTTTCTTTTTTAACACTTTACAACAAAGTTGAAAAGTGTTTATGACTTTGTTCATTCTGTCTGTCTGTCTGTCTGTCTGTCTGTCCGTTAGCACGATAACTGCCGTAAAAATGACTTAATCAAAATGAAATTTTAGTATGTTGTTCAGACGGTCTATAGGACCTATGGGAATATAAATGAATAATATCACCCAATTAGTTTTGGATTGAACCCGGGTTGAAAAAATGGAATACATTGAGCCCTATGGGACCTAATTTTTCAAGCATTTTTTAAGCGGATTTAAAATTCACAAATTGCTTCGAAAATTTTAGGCAATATTTAAATTGTTCCATAAAATATATAAAAAAAAATTCAGCGAAATATATTCAGTTGTTTTTTAAATAAAAATTAAAATAATAATAACACCTCTTATATTAAGCGATCACGTGTCCATGATATGAAACGATCACATGACCCACTTCAAAATGATATATGACATCCATCTTGTGTCAAAATCGTGATTTTTAAAGTTCTTTTTAATTCATATTGAGTGTTGTATCCGTCCTAAAATTACATTATTTTTGCCTAAATTCTGTGCATCTACATACTGAAACAACGCAATGACAATATATTTCAGTTTAAATGCTCTTCCAAATTTGATTATTTCTACTATTAAGCCTATTTTTCACCTATGTAAAATGTAAACAGCAAAATATGTAGAATGAGTTGTATTAGAATCGCTGTAATTCCTTAACACAAAATCATTTAGTCCATGGAGTCTGCTTAGCTGATATGAATTCATTGATTTTAGAAAGAGAAGGACGATATTTTTCGATGAAGTTTTACGCATAGAGTTTACTTACTCGCAGCTCAATGGTCTTAATTTTTAAATAAAATAAATTGTTATAGTATTGTGATGAATGACATGAATGGGGGAATTATTTATGAATGAAATGTTGTTTTTATAGAGAGAGCCAGGCGTGTTATTTTTTTATGACGTCATTTGAATGGATTTCAGTTGTTTTCGATGAAGTTTTCAAATATAATAAATTATCGTAGTATTATGATAATTCTAAAATTATTACCGAGGAATGTATAACATTTAAGAGATGTTTAAACCAGGCAATTTATACTTTAATGCCGTCATTTGAATGAAGTTAATTTTTTTCGATGAAGGTTTAAGGTTTCAAATATAATAAATGAATGTAGTATTGTGATAAGTTTTAAAATATTACCGAGGAATGTATTGCATTTTAGACATGTTTAAATAAAATTGCATTGAAGTTGGAAAGTGTTTCATAATCAATGCTTTAAGCATGATTGATCTTTCTTGTTTATCCTACACGGTATTAAAGCAAGAAGAAACTAACATGTATTACTTGCTAATATTATCTGAGCTGATAATTGAATCCTGTTGGCTAATTGTATGCATTGTCAGAAAGTAAATATGGATCAACGTTAAGTGCCAGCTCTTAAAAATGAATATACACGACGTTTTAAAAGTTAGTGTGCACCACATATACGTGCACTACTTATATGTACACCACTCCTCATGAAATCGTGACAAAATTCTTGGTTGCCCGTTATAAGTTAATATGAATATAAAATTGCTGAAAATCCTGCTGCACGGAAATGTCGTGTCAACCAAACAAATTATGACTCACTTTCAAAACATACGAACGTCTATAAACTATCGCGGCTGCCAGTGTCCACAACTTACGTTCTTTACCATTAGTCATTCCTCACCAGTGTTACTTTTGCGAAAAGACCAAAGATACTAACGTAATAGCTTCCCCATTTATATAATATTGATTGCTGTAACTTCTATAGATCTTATTTGATGCCTTTCCGACTCGAGTGAGCAAAGTCAGACGTGATTCATATCATAAGTGTTCCAATACTTCTGCTGAATGGCAGTCTAATCTCAGTGTCGGTGTTTCCGCTTCCATTGTCTCACTTCACAAGTTTAGGCACGCAGATATCCCCACACAAGATGGATTCGAACTGCGTTGGGCTGTCATCTCCGTAGCTGGGAACTTTCTCACATGTCGCCGCAACGTTGAGGTCTGCCCGTAGAAACTTAGTTCCATGGCTTGGATAATTATGCAGAATCCTGTGCTGTGAGAGTTGTCATTGTAGTTTCGAATTTGCTTAGAATAGTTCAGTAAAATAAAGAGATGTTACCTTTGATTTATTTACCTACAAACTGATCCAATGAAGTGTTTTTAATTCGTCGTTAAAATAATTAATTCTGTTTTTGATCCGAAACTCTGTTTCTTTTGTGTGTTGACTTTGTGCATTTTTGCGGTATTTGATTTTACTTGAAATGAACTTAAATGGTAGTATAAAAATATCTGATGTCGGCAGTACATGACTTTTTTCTAAAAAATCAAATTAATTTACTTTTTTTTTATACGTATATAGCTATTTGAATTTTGCAGCGGAAAAAAGAAAGAAAATAAAATGGGATACTTGTTTGAAATTACATCAAATTTAAAGCTTTCTAATAACTTCATTTCTCGTTGGAGACTTGACGCCGCGCATTTTAAACTGACGCCAACTCAATAAAATTAAAAACAATAACTGAAATACACCAAGAACGGCTTATTCTAGCGTAATTGGAGTGCCTTTATCAGTTTTTGGTATTCAAAATTACGCATACAATCACCCGGTATAATTTCAATGGAATAACATTATGGATTTTTTAATTACAGATACTATGCAAATCAGTTCATATATTCGCATTTTAAATTACAAATATATATGAAATTTCAAGTACATTTAAGACTGCAACTGATACTGCTATTAAATAATTATTCATACATTCATTATTACATAAAGAGTGACAATGGCACTAAGAATTAGGTATTGAGACAAATGTATTAATATGAATTCAGTAAAAAGGACGAGTTCAATATACACATATGCATACACTCAATATATATATATATATATATATATATATATATATATATATATATATATATATATATATATATATATATATATATATATATATATAAATAATATAAATATATATATATATATATATATATAAACGATAAAAAATATCTACATATATAATAAAATATATCTACATATAATAAATAAAGACATGCGGTTTGCAGATTAATATTCACCGTGGTGGGGGTTTTTGTATGACATAACAAAATTTCAAAATCTCGACACTAGGGGGCGCTGCTTCAAAGAAAACAATGCGAGGTAATAATTGTGAAATGAGATATTTTATTTCAGCATGATTTACAGTTGCAAGTGCTCAGTGTGTCAACCACCACATTCTAGTACTAAGTGCAGTCGCGGTATTACGGTTGATACAGTATGAAACAGCATATCAACTGGAATAGCTGCTACCTCCTGCCGTAAGGCGTCTTTCAGTGCTAGTAAGGACTGGGGACTTCCTCTATAGACCCGTGATTTTAGGTATCCTCACAGCAATAAATCACAGGATGTGAAATCTGGGGATATCGTAGGTGATTCATGTACTGTGCTATGCCTGCTCAGTAAGCGATCGACGCCAAACGTTGACAGTAGCAACTCCATCACTTGACGTACCGTGTGGGGTGGTATTTAATAATGGTTTTGCCTGATCCTAATTTTGCGTTGCGTGAGCGATATGCATAAATCACCTCCATAGTTTTATCTGCAGCAGCCCCTCCTAATGTCGAGATTTTGAACTAATTTTTTTTTCATGCCGTACAAAATTATACACCACGGTGAATATTAATCTGCAAACAGCATGTCTCTCCGACCCATAGATATTTTTTATCGTTTGTATATATATATATATATACAGGGTGCTTTAGAACTAATATAAGAAACTTCAAGGGGTGATAAAACACATCGGAACAAACACTTTTCATCATGGAATGCATGATCGCAAGTGAAGCGGTTACGCTCTACAGGGCACTTTCATGCGCCAAAGGATTCTTTTAGGCACGCGTATAACAGTGGGGGTTTTCTCATGTAAGGTCATTAGCGACTTGGAATGGATCGGTATACCAATGTGGTGAAGGCGGACATGTATTTTGTCTACTGTCTCGCCAAAGGTAATGGAAGGGAAGCGGCTTTAATGAGGGCGCTTTCCCAACAGGCGTGTTCCCGATCGAGGAATGTTTTCTCGCTTGCACCCCCATCTGTCTGTAAGGAGATCCTTTAGTGCTGCTATGCATTTATTTTGTCTTAAATAAAGCTTTGTTCTGATATCTCGGGCCAGTCCTATTATTGCATTGCGTAAGACTGCGTGTGTGTGCAGAGATAGAAAGCGCCCTATATTGCGTAATCGCTTCACTTGCAACCATGCATTGTATGATGAAAAATGTTTGTTTCGATGTGTTTGTCTATGACCCTTTAAAGTTTGTCCCATTGGTTTTGAAACACCCTGTATATATATATATATATATAATATATATTATTCGGGAATAATATATATATGTATATATATACAGGGGAGTTCAGTTAATGCGGCTGCAAACTCAGAGGGTTTTTAGCAGACATCAAGAGGAACAAAAATTGTAATGGAACATGATGTCGAAAACCACGTTTAGTCGGTGAAAATCGCGAAAAGACTTATGCAGGTTCTGACGTCATGCAGGGACGACAAAAAGTACAATAATAACTACAAAAATATTTTTTGACAGCATGTTTACAACACAGCTTGTGGTGCAGAGTTCAATGCTGGAAAGGGAACGATGAGAATGATGTGAACGAAATTATTACAGGTGATGTTCGAAGTGTACGGCCGCGGACGTCATTACACAGTCTGTAACGACGTAAAAACGATTCCCGGATGCGTTCGAAGATAGCGGGTGTGCTGTTGACGTCTACGCAGCGACGACGATCAGATCAATGAAATCCTGAGGTGTGTCTGTCCACAGACGTATCATAAACGAGTGATTTAAGGTGACCCCAGTGTAAGAAGTCCAACGGAATGAAATCCGGCGAAAGTGGAGTTCAAGCAGCGGGTCCAGGGCATCCAATCGACATCCCTGGGTATGTAGTATGGAGATGGTTACGCAACAGGCGGAAAAAATGTGCTGGGGCACCATCGTGCATGAACCACATGCCTCGCTGCACTGCGGCTGGCACACTCTGCAGCAATTCCAGAAGGACTGTGTTGCAGGAAATCAAGATAAGTTGAGCCATTTAGGCGTTCCGGCAGAGGTTACGACCCCAAGGGATAATCACCGAGAATTTTTGCCCACACGTTGATACTGAACCTTTGTTGAGATTTCCACGCGACACTGACATGGGGATTTTCCGTCGACCACATGTGCGCATTGTGAGCGTTGACAATGCCTTCTCGCGTAAATCTGGCCTCATCAGAAAAGAAAACAGTGGCAGGAAACTGAGGATTAGTATGTGTTGACGTCAAGTATTCAGTGCACGAACTGTACATGACGGGGGTAGTGGTCTTCGGTTAGGAGTTGTACACTCTGGATGTGGAAGGTGCACATCTTTTCTCTATGCAGAACATTCCACACCAACGTGTGCGGAACACCGAGTTCAGTTGAAACAGCTCATGTACTTGTCGACGGGGAATCGGCAAAGGGTAGCATCATGCTTTCTTCCATATGAGGAGTGTGTACGTTGCGCGGTTTCCCTACATCACACCATGCTGTCTGGAAGGTCACCGTCTCCCGTAGTCGTCGATTGATCTTGCCGAAGGTGGTATGGTGCGAACAACGCCTCCTCGAATATTGTTGTTGGTACAATCATTATGCTAAGCGTCCATTGCCACCTGCTCGACCTTAAGTTGGATGCATATCAGCGTATTCCTCGTTTGTGCAGTCAGCAATAACGATCCCAACTGAAACAGAGAACTAACTGGTACACGTGCCTTTCACTCCCAATGGCGCTACCTTTGGCAATAGCAGCACGTGCTCCTACCCCAGCGCATGCGTTTCGCGCGCTGCTTATGCCATACATCGTGAGTGAACTCCCGAACGTATCCAGAGACCAACTGACATCCGCCTTCCCTCTCCTCTGGAGTCAGTCTGCACGCTTATTTTCGCGATTTTCACCGACTAAACGTGGTTTACGACATCATGTTCCATTTCGATTTTTGTTCCTCTTGATGTCTACTAACAACCCTCTGAGTTTGTCGCCGCATTAACTGAATACCCTGTATATATATATATTATGTATATTTGGTTGATATAATTTCACATAAAGTACTGAGTTCAATCAGCCATAAATCGGGAATATGTAAAGAGATTTTTATAGCACAAAAATTGAAACTGCTTCTTGTGAGAATAGAACTTCGTAGAAGTGCCTAGAAGAAGCAGGCATAAACAAATTTTGCTGAGACTAGGTTTGAACATACCTGACAGTCGAGCGTACGTTTCGTACAGGATTTGAAAGAAAACTGAGCCAGCTGAGAAAACTGTGGAAATCGCGAAAGCCTGGCATTCAAAGCATGTAATTACTTACTGTCTGAATGGCGGATAAAAATTGACACTGAATATATTCTACAGAAATTGCACTAGAGCTTTGTTGTTGTACTACGTCGACAATGGCTATGAATTCCAGCATATCATATAGAAACATTTTAAAATCCAGAATTCTGTTACTGAAGAAGGACCTGCGAAAATGATTTTAAGTTTATAAAATTGATGTATTACTACTATTTTTAGAGATCCGTACGAAAACCTACAGAATTTAACTTTGGAATTTTATCGTGAGACATATGTTTTATAAATAATCCATTTATATCGAAAGCAACGATTCTCTTATAAATCTTTGAGAATGTAGCTTTCCAGCATTTATACAGATAATCCTTTTTACACGTATAATTGAGCATGTTTATTTCAATGTATACTTAATAATATGAATAACTACACTAATGTTAATGCTGATAGAGAATATATCTGTGTATCGGTAACTTTCACACATAGGATTAATGCATATTCAATTATTGCGTTTAATACGCTACTATCATTGTTCTACATTGTTCCGCTTTATATTAGCTAATAATGTCCATTCCTTGGTCATGTACTTACATGTATGCTCCGAAATGCGTTAATATTAATCTTATTCTGCGTGTATCAATATATATATATATATATATAAATATATATATATATATATATATATATATATATATATATATATATATATATTGATATTTGTTGATTATTTTTAGTTTGATGGCTAGAAATTTGCATTTCATTTTCCTCATGATTGATAATTCTCTATTTAATACTTCTTTTTATTTTGTAGGCATATTTTAAAATTAATGTGTTTTGAGTTACAACTTCTCTCTATTCTATCATTGGATTTTCAAATTATATTTTTATTATATATATATATATATATATATACATATATAAATAATGCTCGCTTAGAGTTGGAAATATTCGTTTTATTTGAAAATGGACTCATTTAGGTTCTGCCCCTGTATATACTATAAGGGTGAAAATTTACTGTTTAATAGGTTATCTGGAGGAATTCTGTCGAGTCTATAAAAACTTTTTGATCCCCCTCATTCTGTTCATTTTTTTTAGGGGGGAGGGGGCTCAAAAACCGGTTCCGTTATGTTCTGCCCCGTATTCTGTATATAAATATGCAAAGACCCAACCTTCTAGCTTATCACGGGATAAGACAATTAAATACAATTATTGTATAGTTTATACAATTATTGTATTGATAATAATGAATAGCAACTTTATATTTGCAATATGTTAGTTAAAAGCCTCCCATGTTATGAGCGTTATGACATTTAACTGACATAAAATTCTCACTAAATTGATTTTTAATTATTATTTAATTGATATAATTTGTAACACAATAGTGTGTCCCGATTTCATTTTTTTTTTACACATTTTTGGCTACAACCTTAAATGTGAAAAATATATTATTATCAAATGCGTAAATATTTTACACATAAATGTATAAAACATTGCTAGACATTATTCTTTAGACGTTGATATAACAAGCCTTTTTAGAGATATTACATATATTTCTTTACATACACTGACCACAATATCGCTCGACAGAATAAAGAGATCCGTGTGACATTTGGTGCGAATATTTCAATTAGCAACTACAAGAAGCTGATTGATTTTTAATAAGATTCAATAAGATTCCAATAATTTTAAATAAGATTCCAATAATTCGTGTTTTTGCAAAGGAAGTTCTTTGTTGGAGGAGTTTAATTGAGTTATTTTCAATATGGCCATGCTTCCATGGAAGGTGTTCTCTTAGGGAATTTGACGGAGGTAACAGGATGTGATTATACGTGCCTTCTTCGTAGTCTACGAAAACTTAATAATCCAGATAGTTCAGATAACATAATAACTTGAGATGATAAAGATTACGGCACATTCTATTGCATTATTTCAACGCCTGTGTGAGGAAGAATCCCTTAAAGAAAATGCAAGAAACAATGCCATGAATCTAAGTAAGAATTGTTTAACGTCTTTGTGCCTTTCTAGACTTTATAGAAAGTCACTGTACCCTAGAAGACAGTTTTTGTGCGCACCATGTTTTAGTATCGACCATGGGACAGAACCTAACGAAACCAGATTTTCGATTCCCCGGGGGAGAAGAAAATGGTATTCTTTTGAAAATATTTTCCACACCATCCATAAAAATCGATGCCCGCTTACAGAATCGATCATGTGGCAGAACCTAACAGAGTTGGATTTTCGATTCCTCCGGGAGGCGAAGAAAATGGTTTTCGTTTGAAAAGTCTTTCCAGATCTTCCATAACTCTTCCGGTCTTTGCACACGTATAGAATCGATCACGGGACAAAATCTAACAAAGCCGAACTTTCGATTACCTTCGGGGGGGGGAGGGGGAGGAAATAGTTTCCTCTCCTGGATAGATCCTAACGAAGTCGTATTTTCGAGAAAAAAGTGGAGGATTTGAAAGGCCTTTTTAGAACTACCAGAAGCTTCCTCAGTAACCTAGAAGGCTGAATCTTTGCTCAGGTTTAGTATCGATCATGAAACAGAACCTAATGAAACAGGATATTTGATAACTCCCCGCCTGGGGCGAAGAAAAAGGGGATTCTAGAAGTATTTCCAGACTCGCCAAAAGCTTCCCGCCCTAATAATCTAGAATACTGTATCTTTGAACAGTATCGAGCATGGAATAAATCCTAACGAAGTCTGATTTTCAATTTCATTCCCCCCTTCCCTGGGTGGAAGAAATTGTTTTTTTTACTTGAAAAGTTTTCCACATCAACACCCTACAGAAGTCTCCCTGGTGACTTAGAAAGCTGAATCTTTGCACGCTTATAGTGTCGATTACGAGCAAGTTTTAGGTTAAGACGACTATTTGCAACTTTAAGCGCCATACGTTCTTAGACGAAATTAATTTAAAAAACATTGTAACTTAAGATTTTTAAGAGTGTTAATTTTTCTGTCTTAAATAGGTTTAAATAATAGTACAAACATAAAATATTACCACAGGAACCATCGGTAATTTTTCCTTTATGACATTTAATTTTTATCTATATTTGTATTATTACTGTTACAAATTGTCCTCTGGAATCCTGGGTATACGTTCAGGGTACAAGAATGAGTCTAGATTTCTGGGTAACTATCACGTTTGTTCACAAGTACAGAGTAAACAGGAACAATATACAGTAATAATAGCACTTAAATGCTCCACTAATTTCACAAAACAGCAGCTACTATTCTCAAAACATTGACGAATGTCGCAGTTCAATGTTGCTCGTATCACGTCAACTGCTCTTCAACTGAGCGATAACTCATTTTATAGACTCTCTCTGTAGAAACTTCGAGAAATATCTGATATCTCGTAGAATATTCGTTATTTTGAGGTGCTTCTTGAACATTCGGAATGTCGCCAAATGTCGCAAAATATCGCCAATTGGCGATAAATATCACCACATCTGACAACCCCTCTTCGAACTTCGGCATTTGGTAATCCTAGATTCACGTCATGGGAAAGGATGCCTGTGCGAGTGTTTTCTCCGTCTGGTTTTCATACGGGACTCCAGTGAGAGGGAGAAAAAGAGACCCCCAGAGCATTTAATACATTCGTAAAATTATACTTTGTTATTCATATGCCATAAAAAAATTTCGAGGCGACGGAAAATTCTACGAAAAGCTAATTTTATTTAGCAACGCTAAGGCAAGATCCGAAATACCTTTGAATTTTGTACTGTACCTAAGCAAACTTAGGCTTAATATTACACTTCTATTGCAGATAACAGAACGCATGGACCGGTTTCGCGTTTTCTATGTACTCACTAATATGGAATAGCCAATATCGTCAATATAATGGCAACTTGCAAGATGGCCGTGATGATTTCATCACAGGAAATTTGGTATATGTATTTGTAATGAAATATAAGTCATTGGTAGTTAAAAGTGCTTGAATATCGATGCTTATATTGTGCTAATCCCTTTAATACCAAAGTTATTGAGTTATAAATCTGAAATTTGAAATATTGGCAATGATAATCTCTGTTAAATCGTTCGACAACTGCGTATGTGGGAAATTTTCACTTGTAAAATATTGAAAAAATGGTATCTAAGAGTTCTCAAATATCGATTAAGAAGTCATTTGAATGCTGTATTGCTGTTATTTCAGCAATTTGAATGAGTATTTTTGGAGTTATTAGCTAGCTTCATAGGGAAGTGTGCATAGTGTCCTTACAAGATCGAATATGTGATGATTGTGGATGTACTTAAACGGTAGAGCGCATAGTGTTCTTACAAGATGGAATAAGTGCTGATAGTGGGTGTAAATACAATATTGATGATTGGAAGGGTGTACAGAGTATAATAAGGTGCTTTATTAAACATTTATTGATATAATTAGTGTAAAATTCAGCACACTTGTATTTGTCTACTAAATTTCTACTGCGCAGTTGAGATCTTCCAACTGTAGATTATTTTTAAGTTCTATTCATTGCTGTACATTTTAAAGGATATATTTAAAATTTGATTATCATTATCTTTACATTCAAGTTTTCGCTTAATATATAAAATAATTGAATAATTGACATAAACTAGCTTGTTTTCAACTTGTGACGTCACTGGTGTAAACGAAGGGGTTTTAAGCTTCATAAGTGACAAATTAAGCGAATTTACAATGTTTGGAGTAATTTATATGATTCAGTTAGATAATTTCTGTATGTTATTGCCTGAATTCGCTTGCTAAATCTCTATTTACATAATTTTTATATCCTTACTATTTTCGGACTCCGCCATCTTGTGCGTGTTAAAGTGATCCGCATAGCAGTTTTACTCCTGTTGAAGATGCTTTTCCTGTCGATAAGGGTTGATTGTTTTTTATTGATATTAAACTTTTAAATGCTGAATTCGATATAACCATGCAAATGCCCTATCTCAAAATTTGAGAGATGATTTGTCTGTGTTGATGAATTGCATACTTGGTTTTAATATATTTTATACTGCTGGTAGTGTTTATAAATCTTTACTCACATTTATAAGCTTTTATGGACCCTGTAACTTACGTAGATGTATATTCTTAAATATGACTGACATGATTTTTTATATCATCCTTATTTTTAATGAGTGAAGTCTAGTGAAGTCAAGAGAAAGTCTAGTGAAGTTAATTTCTTTCGTATTATCTTATCTATTGTTCATAATTCCACGTATTCATGTTGGTTATCAACCTAACTCGAAGCAATAGTGCATATGCCGCGATTGTGTCGATAATGGTGTAGTGATATACATAGGGTCATAAGTGGTGGAGAGGGTGAATACTGTAATATTAATCCTGATGACGTCACCGATTACTCTAGTAATCCGTCCTCTATACAGCCGGAGGATACCGACGTCCTAAACCATCCCTCTCCCACGCCTGTCCCTATTAGTTCTCTGTTTTGACAGAACAGAGGTTATTGAAGAAATGCGAAAATATGGTCCCTGGTCCCGACAGAATCACATATAGTCATTAACGGGGAGTGGACTCAGGAGTAAAACTTTTGACTTTTATCTTTAATATATGTTTGAAGGCGAGAAATATCCCTGCTGCTTGGAATGATTCTAAAACTATACTAATATGTAAAAATTGGGAGGAAAATGACTCAAGCAGCTGGAGACCAATTGCCTGGGCCACACGATACACAAACTTTTTACAAGGTGCCTGACAAAGAGACTAACTAAATGGATTCTTGAGCACAACGTTTTATCCTCAAACCTAAAAGACCTTTTACCCTATGACGGTGTAATAATTATATTATTGAGTAGAGGGTAAAGAATGATAGAAGACATCGGCTGATCATCTACATTGTATCACTTTACGTTTGCAAAACCTTCGGTTCAATACCCCCACTGGACTATATATCGAGCCCTTGAAAAAGATGGGGCGGAAAGCGATCTCGTTGACATTGTGCGAGAAGGCTATTTCATGGTATCCACTTCTTATCCTACATTCGAAGGGCCTTCTTATCCTACAGGAACTGTGGTATCTTGCATCCCTCAAGGCTGCCCGCTGAGCTGGCTCCTTTTCAACATGTCTGTAAATTTTAATCTACGAGCCGTTCAGAGGGATGGGACCCAGCGTGAAATTCTGGCATACGCCGATGATATGATTTTGATCAACTCGCACGTTTCTTCAACTCGCACATAGGCGTATAAAACAACTTGGATCAGGTGAACTGCCTGGCTAACAAAAGTGATCTTAGATATAATACAAAAAATGTTACTCCCTCCATCTCTTGAGAATGTCCCCTGCTAGGACACGGCCTAGTATATTTTACATGTATGGGAGGGCCATCTCATTCTTGACAGATGGAAAACCAGACACGTTCTTGGGCAAACCCATTGGTAGATACAGCCTAAAGATACTCTTCAACATTTTGCAACGTTCCACTATTGCGTTTGTTGCCTGATTTGTTATTCAAAGTTTTTGGGCCATAGTTTCTTGTGGTGAAATTTTTTTATTGGTGTCCTCCTCAGGACTACGTAGTTCCTGTACCACTGCTTATGTATTGAAGTATTGTAAATTTGCGAAAAATATATCTATCAATATTTGGCGACATAGAGTCTGCCGAATTGTCCAAGGCAAATTATTTTTATTTACTCGAACTCATATAGAACATAACTGTAGCACATGGGTGATAGCGGTGATCGCGGATTTCCCATATCTGACTTTCTGCTTTCATAAATACTCCGATACTGTTTCCTTTTTTATACTTCATTAAATAACCTAAATGAGCGCGCATCTACATTCTCACACTACAGGAAAGAACAAGAATCTGGGATGTAGTGTCCTGATTCATTTACAGAGTAAAATGGATTACAGTGTAATATTTCATATTACAAAATCAATGTCAACCGGTGTATTTCTTCGCTGTGATATCCTATGATATGTAGCAACACCAGGAAACATTAAACCACAAAAGGTTTTTGATTTTTGCATATAATAAATTAGCATGCTAAAAATTATAACAATCGTAATCACGCAAAATTAGTTTTCGTAATTATTTTTTTTTCTATTTTTTTTATAAAAATCAACAATAAGACATGTAATTGCTAATTGCGTGAATAATTGCATTTTAATCATAATTGTTCATGATAATCTAGTTGCAAAAAACTCTGTTTATAAGAATAAAAAATAAGACGTTATTTGAATTCAATCCTCGGATATATTTTGTCAGCAACCAATCACGGAGCAGTTGGCAGTCGGATAGTGTTATTAAATTTTTGCTTATACTGGCTATGATAAATGTTATTAATTAATATGCATTTAACTAAGACTCAAATCAAAATTCTTAATTCGTAATGCACTCCTACGGGCATTAGTTTATATGTTAAATTTCGAAACTGCACGTTTTGTCGTTTAATCGCAATGTTGCTTCAAAAATTGGCAGATTTTTTTTTAAATAGAGGCATTAAAATTGTAGGGGACATAAGGCAGAATTATGCGGGGGATCCCAAGAATTAAAGTCGCTGCTAAAGTTCGTGCAGCTAAAGTATAAGCTGAAAATTTTTATTTGAATGTTGCATGGGCACATGATTTTGTATCTAGGTAAATTTCTGCATATTTTTATTTGCAAAAATACTCTGTAACTCAAGAAAAACTTTAATAAAATAATGAAGACGATGCAGTAAATTATACGAATCTCTTTGCGAGGAAAATAACAGAAGTTGAACGGTGTTGATAGAACTATCCAAACGTGAACTTTTACAAATTTTTCTGCCAAGTTAGTCTTATTTTTTTTTTGTGTCATTGGTTATTCAGTAATGTATTAAGTTGAAATTATGATTAGCAATAAAACCCCAATAAAGAGTAAATAGAAGCAATATTTTGCTACAATATATACTTTTATTGGATATAAGTTTTGCGATGTATTACCCATTAAAAATTGAAAATGCGAGATAAATCTGAAAGGTAATCAACCCATAATTTCTCCTATATTTCTCACTCTACCAATATATCTCTGACATTTAATAAACGCCTAAGTACAAAGTGACTATGAGTTGTATAAAATAAATTTCCCTTAACTATGCTCATGCTGTGAGGAAATCCAGAAATTGCCCTTAAAATTACCATTTTAACCCATAAAAACTGCCCGTGGAAAGGCAGTTCTAGGCCCTCTATTTGAGCTGAAAGCTATGATTTAAAGATATAATGAAAGATTTTTATCGTTTCACTGCGAATTGTAAATATGATAAAAAGGCCATAAGAAACGGGCCATAAAATATCTCCCATTTTTTTTAGAATGAAACCTGGTGAAACGCCCTGTTCATTTATTTCTGATATATTTTCATGTGCTATACATAAAAATAAAGCCGAGAACTACAATAATCCCTATAAGTTCGACCGATGTTTGAGAGCAATCCTTCCTGCAGTTTTGCAGCATTTTACGGTTTTCTATACTAACAACGTTAGACGGGAACAAAAAATTTGGAAGATATAGTTCATGGCGAGGAAAACGATGTTTGAACCTTTATGTCCCAAATTATGAATTGTTCTAAAGTTCTCTATAACCATTTTTCTACTTCTCTATTGAGTCTTTACAATAAAACGAATACAATAGTAAGAATTCTGATGTGAGCAGAACATGAATTCCCCTTCATAATGCAATGACTTTACTTCTTTTTATTGGTGTATACTTCTTTATAATGGGGTGCAATCTCCACAGCTCATTGTTTTTGTCAATGAATTGACAACATGAAAAGTTTTATACTGATGGTAGTAGGGGTGACGACGCCATCTCTGGTAGCGGGGTCTACATCATGAAGGGGAATGACATTAGGACATGTAGGAGAAACCTCAACTGCCCCTCAGTTTTTCGGGCGGAACTCATAGCCATTGAGGAGGCCTTGAGTTATTGTGTCAAAGAGGGAGTCAATACAGACATCTGGATTCTGAGTGATAGCCGTAGTTCTATTCTGCACCTGACTGAATGGTGGAGACATGGCGACGGAACGACAGTGAATATTGTTCAGCATTTGGGTTACTTGTGTGCCCATAATAGGATATTTTTTCAATGGGTGCCATCTCACGTAGACATTTATGGTAATGACGTTGCGGATGGTCTGGCCAAGGAGGGCAGCCTTAGAAGCTCTATTGACGGTGGCTGTCTTTCTTTCTCGGAACTTGCCTCACGAGTCAAACTTGAAATCAACTCCACTTGGAGAAAGGCCCCCATACATGAGTGGTATGATTGTAGCCGTCCTGGCGCTGCTTTTTGGGGCAGGCAGTAGGGGAGAACAGACGGCTCTGGCCAGCCTCCGCAGCTGCCATCTTCGTGCTTTTCGGTATATATTGGGTTCTAAGGTTTATCCCCTTTGCTCGAAGTGCAATTTGTCTCAGGCCTCTCCTGCCCATGCCTTGACATGTATTGGATGCCAGAGTAGTCAGCTGTACTCCAGTCCTGGAGTAGTTCTTCATCTTTTGAAGACTCACGGGTTCATGGACTTGATCTGATGTTGCTGTCGGTCAAGTGGGATAAGAAACAACAACATGAAAAGTGAAATTTGGCGCTTTTGGTATCTTATTAGTCCAAACAGAATGACTTATTCACATACTCACTTTTAAATCCTCATTAAAATTCAATTAATATTTAATTAATGTCTTGTGAAATAAATGACTATTGAAAAATTTTTGGTCGCCAAAGTATAAAACTATTTTAAAAAGTATCTTCTCTTAAATGGAGCGAATTGGATCCACGAGAACGGCGTTAGCAGATTTATTGAACAATAAGTATTACATACGGAAAGAGAGCGATCTTTTATATTTCACGTATTTTTTATAAATTTATTTGAAAAACGTGCAATATCTCGAGAACGGTTCATGTTAGAGTTCTAAAATTTATGTCATTCATTTTATAATAAAAAATTACGGATAAAATAATTATTTATTTAACAGTAATGAAGGTTTGGAATTTTTAATGATTTAAAAAAAAATCATTTAAAAATCGAGCAATATCTCAAGAACGGTTCATGGTAGTATTCTATAGTTTACATCATTTGTTTTCTAATGAAAAATTATGTCGGAAATGATTATTTATCTGTCATTATTGAAGGTCCCTTATTTTTTAATAATGTTTTCAAAAAATCATACAAAAATGGGGGGGGGGGATTTAGAATACTCGATTGCGTGTAAAAGCCGACGTGGTTGTTGAGTGATCAAGGCAAGCGTTTCCGTAGAAATCGCTGGACCGCCACTTTGTGGGTTCGAGCCCCATGTAAGGCATGGATGTTTGTGTTGTGGGCGCAATGTGATCCGCCCCCTCTGGTGCGCCTGGGGCAACGTCAATGGACGGCTAAATGGTTCACACTCTGGCCGCTGTAATAAAGGCGAATGACGAAGGTCAAAGTGCCTGGCCATTTGAAAAAAAAAATTGCGTGTAAAATCGATACTATTCTAGTAATCACTGATTTTAGTAATCGTACCAAATCATTTTATAAACGCTTTATTCGTTCGTGAGATACCGCGTTCACACACACACGCACGCCATACACATTAACATACACATACATCAACATACGCATACACATACACACACACACACACATCACATCAAACACGTTCGATTTGAGTTCATGGTGCTTGAAATATTCTTTTCCTTGAGAACTTGAATTTTCAACCCGTCACAATACTTTCCCTATTAATGTGCGCGGCAGAAAACCAGCCAAGTTCAGTTCAAAAATGTAACGTACGAAGACTCTGAAGGACGCCTTGTACAAGAGCCATCAAGCAGTCTTTTCACTCTCCTGCATCTGAAAATAACAGAATGGTGAAAGGAACTGAATGGTGATTTTTGAATTTTTTGACAGATAGGTATGATTACATAAGACGTTATTAATTTTGTTTATTTGGTTTCAGCCATTTTTTTGTATCAAAGCGTTAAAGATAGTATACTTCGTTTTTCTATGAAATTTCCATTTTTGCGCTTAAACTCTAAAGCCGCCTAATATAGTTAGAACTTTAATATTCGTCATGTTGAGTATTCTTCTGCTATTCTTAAGGGAAAACACAAAAATTTCTCACTTATGAAATTATAAATAACGGGAATGAACTATCCGAAATCTCTCAAATATCGTATTTATCAGTTTGTTTAGCTTTTCTCACAAATAGGGTGACATAAATAAAAATTCTACAGAAAATCTAAGATATTCAGTTCAAATTCAGTATACTAAGTTCGCTGCAACAATCTATATGGGAAAAATTATAAAATTCACAATTTCCAAATTTTGAAGAACCTTGATGACTATGCTTAAACTCGCAAATGTCGTATTTGAAATCTAAAAAATCTGATGTGGGCAGCACATGACTTTCCCTGCAGACTTATATTCACGTTCTCTTTATTTTAATTAAATTTAATTCATTTTTCGTTCTTATTTGATATCTGGAGTTATTTTCAAAGGTGGCGTAGAGAAAATACGAAAAACTAAAGTATCTCGAGAACGGCTGGTCCTAGTGTAACGGGGTTGGTCTTATTCTTTTCTTCGTTAAAAATTACGTATTAAACAAGCATTTAATGGATATATTTGAGCATACGTAGTTTTATTGTTTTAGATTTTGGCGATTTTTGCGGGCCATTTTGCAAAAAAAGGTAGGTTATTTTTTTCCGAATCGTACCAAAATCTAATCAGCACCAGAGTGATCCACAAATGACTTATCTACCGAATTTTGTGAAATTTGGCCATTAGTTTTTCAGCTCAAGTGGATACAAGCTTTTGCGGGCCATTTCGCAAAAAAAGGCGGTGTTCTTTTATCCCAAATCGCACCTAAAACTAATCAGCACCAGATTCGCCCATAAGTGACTTACCTACAAAATTTTATGAAGTTTGGTCCATTAGTTTTCTAGTTAGAGTGGATTCAAAATCCGCACACACACAGACGTCACGCTAAAAATAGTTTTTTTGTATTTTAGAGTTCTCGAAACGTGCAGATCCGTTAAAAACTTGAGTTGCGATTTTCGGCAGGAGTCCAATACTTTCCCTATACTTTACCATGTATTGCAGGGAAAGTAAAAAATAATTGATATCAAGTAAAAAGAAACTTGTGAAAAATAGAGCCAAGTTCTTCAGCTTTACGAAGAGTGCCAGTCATAAAAGTGATTGAGATAAAGAGCTATTGCTAAGTTTATCAAACTATTGACTGTTATGAAACTATCAATTATTGGCTGTTATCAAACTTTATGAGTGAAGAGTATAGAAAGGAAAAGTTATTTGTTGCATTTCGTAATAAATTTGACAAATTCATCTCTTTGATTTAAAGCCAATGTAGTTTCTTGCCGGACCGTAGTTTCTTGCTGGATTGAAAGAAGGTGATAAAACTTAAACTGGGTACGTATATACGGGTGGCTAAAATAAAACTGGCCCGCAGAAGTCTTTCCCAATTTCTGATGCCCTCCTGTTTAGATTGCGTTTTCAAGAAATTCCGAAAAACTTTTCCAGGCCAGTTTTATTTTGGCCACCTTGTATATTGCATATCTAAATACCGTTATTCGATAAATTGACAAGTTCATTACTAATTACATCCAATGACTTTTCATCTCTATACATTTCAACCGCGAAGTTTATAAACTTAGCAATAGTTCTTTATCTCATTCATTTTTATGCCTCATACCTTTCATAAAGCTGAAGAACTTGGCTTTTTTTAGAAGTTTGTTTTTATCTGATGCATTATACTATGATGCATGCAGGGAAATAAGTAACTGGATTTCATCGTGAAAAACTGGGCAAATAAAATGACTTAAGCACACGATTATTTTGGAATTACTTGAATGCAAGCAATTCTAAAACAATCCTGTGCTTAGACTTTTTTATCTGCATTATTTCAACTTAATTTCTCAAAACTTGTTGCATATTTTATAACCATATATTTACTAAGTATTTTACAACAATTTTAGTAAAGGTCCTTTGCATCCGCATCTGATGTTTTCATAACATTTATTTAATGAAAGAAAGTAGTACTACGAAAACTCAGAAGATTAGTTACTGATCTATAAAATAAGAATTATTTAATAAAGGTGGTATCACGTCTATTCTAAATTCAGTTATAAAATCAACGACACAATATCATAGATAAAAGGTCATATAAAAAATTCATTCAAAGACGTACATAGCTTTAAAAATCCAGAGAGCTTTCGGGCATTACTATACCCTTTATCAGTGGCTATACGAAACAGTAAACGCGGAATGCTTATATGTAGATCAGATCAGCAGACAAATTTGCATAAATAAACACAAAATAATACTTGTACTACCATTATTTTGTGTTTATTTATGCAAATTTGTCTGCTGATCTGGTCTACATATAAGCATTTCGCGTTTACTGTTTCATATAGCCACTGATGAAGGGTATAGTAATGCCCGAAAGCGCTCTGGATTTTTAAAGCTATGTACTTCTTGCAGGATGATTTTATTAGATGACATTTTATCTATGATGTTGTGCCGTTGATTTTATAAGAATTATTTAGTTTGTGTTGCACATTTCCTCAAAGTTTATCCTTGTTTGTAACATATTTCAGTATTAATGTCGATGATAATAATGAAGTTATTTCACTATGATTAGTAAAATTTCAAAAATATTTTCCTATTTTTCCTATTGTATTTATTATAACTAAAATTGGAAGTAAAAGTAAAAATAAAAATATTTTCAAATAGGTGTGTATGCTTGAGAATCTATTGTCGCATGACACCTTTTGTATTATGTCAACATTTAATATGAATAATTAAACTATCATTCCTTTAACTTTCAAAAGAAGCTAAAAGGAAATATTTAATCTTGCTCATTTGTTTGGTAAAATACATAAGTGATTTATAAAATCTAAGTGTAGAAGAAAATACATATTAAAGCCCAATTTCACCAATAAAACGCATGATAGGTATAAATGCTTGAGAATTCATGAACAAATGAAACCTTATGCTTCCTGTCGCTTTGTCTTTGGTTCATATACATAAGTGATTTATAAAATCTAAGTGTAAAAGAAAATACATATTAAAGCCCAATTTCACCAATAAAACACATGGTAGGTATAAATGCTTGAGAATTCATGAACAAATGAAACCTTATGCTTCATGTTGCCATTTTATACGGATCATTAAGCTATCATTCTTTAATTTAAAAAATAATCTAAAAGCAAATATTTTATCTTTCCTATTTGTTTGGTTCATAAGTGATTTATAAGATCTACATTTAAAAGAACACGCATTTTAAAGCACAGTTTCATCAATAGAATACACGGTAGGTATAAATGTTTGAGAATTCATTCACATTCGAAATCTTATGCATAATGTCTCCATTTTAAACGGGTCATGTTTTTAATTTTTAAAAGAATCTAAATGCACATATTTCAGATTTCTCATTTGTTTGGTTCATAAACTTTGTCTTCATAACTGATTTATGATATCAACATTTAAATGAATCATTTTAATGCACAGTTTCATAAATACAGAACATATAGTCGGTTAAATGCTTGAGAATTCATTCACAAATGAAACCTTATGAGTCATGTCGCCATTTTATACGGATCATTAAGCTATCATTCTTTTAATTTTTAAAATAATCTAAAAGCACATATTTCAGATTTCTCATTTGTTTGGCTCATAAACTTAGTCTTCGTAACTGATTTATGATATCTACATTTAAAAGAATCATTTTAAAGCACAGTTTCATAAATACAGAACACATAGTCGATATAAATGCTTGAGAATTCATTCACAAATGAAACCTTATGAGTCATGTCGCCATTTTATACGGATCATTAAGCTATCATTCTTTTAATTTTTAAAAGAAGCTGAAAGTAAATATTTCATTTTCCCCATTTGTTGGGTTCATATATATATTTGTCTTCATAAGCGATTTATGATATTTAAATTTAATGGAACACATATTTAAAAGCACAGTTGCATCATGGAAATCTGCATAATTTGATCATTTAAACTGTTTAAAAGACAGTTATAAAGGACTGTAAATTTAGAGTGTATTTGGATTTCTACTTTTTAAAGAGGTTTTTATATCCATTAGGGAATGAGCTTTGAGTCCTACTTAAGAATAATAAATATACTTATACCATACTTAGGAGTATAAGAAAATTTTTGACGCATATTTTTAAAAGTAGCTCCTCGTTGTTGTAATATACTAAAATGTGGTTTATCTTTTTCTGTTATCTTTTGGCTGTTTTTTAGTTAGGTCCAGTTTATTCTAGCAATTCAGTTTCTGTATTTCCTTATTGTCTCAAAATCTTAGCTTAAATTTCAATCAAGTAATTAAATGGTATGTATAAAATACAGGGTGATCCAAAAGTCCTTGACACATTTTAAAATTGAATATAAACTCAAGTAATTGCCGTACGATAGTGAGGTTTGGACTAAAATGCTTTCCACGTTGAAAAGTTTTGATTAAGCAAATAAAAAAATTTAGTTGCAAACTTTGCCCATAGATGGCGCTGTACCTTAAAAATACAAAAAAAAAAAAAAAAAAAAAGTATAAAAACTGAACTGTAATGATGGATTTAGTTTCAAAGTACCAACCTACGCAATGAACTTTTTCGGTTGGAGTTGTCATTTTTTACTTCTCAGTGACAGTGTCAAAACGAATCTGAAAAAAGAAAACGTAGATATACAAACATTTGAACAAATAGCGCCATCTATGGGCAAAGTTTGGAAATAAATTTTTTATTTGCTTAACCAAAACTTTTCAACGTGAAAAGCATTTTAGTCCAAACCTCACTATCGTACGCCAATTACTTGAGTTTATATTAAATTTTAAAATGTGTCAAGGATTTTTGGATCACCCTGTATATAAATACGAACTTTAAAACATTATATAACTTTAAAAACCTTATTTTAAATTTCCAACCCGAAATTTATAGGCAATATAAAGCAGTCCATAGATAATATCCGCTTACTTTCAATGCTTTAATTTAGTATTTTAAGTAAAATTCCAATAATCATCATTTTTTATGAAATCAGTATTAATAAGTTTTAGGAATCACATTGCAAAATGTGGAAGAATATGACAAGATATTAAGGAAACAAGCAGGTTTTGGAGTTATATGAGCCAACTTCCTAAACAAACAAAATGAACTAACATTCGAAAAAGTATAAAAGGGGGAGCAGTTAAGAAACAAACAAAAGGTTTCCTGGCAGAAGATATGAAAAGATAATTACTGTTAGCACGGAAGATCGAATGAAAAAAAAGCACATATATCGTTTTAAAAGTACAATTCGGAAAATCTGATGTGGGCAGCACATTACTTTACCTTCAGACTCACATTCACGTTCTCTTCATTTCTTCAATAATTCATTAAATTGAGTTTAATTTCACAAAATAACACCCATAATTATTTAAAATTACACTGAATTTGCACTTTTAATTCAATTTTCTTTCTCATTTGATAACTGTATTTATTTTCAAAGGTGGCGTAGAGAAAATGCGAAGAAACTAAAATATCTCGAGAACGACTAGTCCTAGTGTAATTGGGTTGGTTTTATTCTTTTTATCGTTCAAAATACGTATAAAACATGCATTTAATTGATATATTTCAGCATACATAGTTTTTTATTTTAACGATTTTTGCGGGTCATTTCGCAAAAAAAAGGAAGGTCATTTTTTCCGAATCGTACCAAAATCAAATCAGCACCAGGGTAACCCACAAGTGACTTATCTACAAAATTTTGTAAAATTTGATCTATTAGTTTTTCAGATAGAGTAGATGCAGGCAATTTTTGCAGGCCATTTCGAAAAAACGGCTGGTTTATTTTTTACCCTTAGTCCTATCAAAAACTAATCAGCACCAGCGTCACCCACAAGTGACTTACCTACCAAATTTTATGAAATTTAGTCCATTAGTTTTAAGTTAGATTGGATACATACATTGCGCAGACAGACAGATATACAGACATACATGCATACATACATACATACAGATACACACACAGACGTCACGCTAAAAATAGTTTTTTCGTATTCTAGAGGTCCCAAAACGTGTATATCCATCGAAAACTCGAGTTGCGAGTTTTGGTATAATTTCAATACTTTCTCTATACATTACCATGTATTGCAGGAAAAGTAAAATTGAATTAGATAAAAAATAATCTTAGTATCCGAAAAACTTAAAGCATGATATTATCAAAAATGTTTAGTAATTGAATACTTAAATACTTCTTGTTTAGAAACAATTATTGTGTTTATTAATACGAAATTTTAAAGCCCTTTTAGTTTGGGAAATAAGACAAAGTCAACATTTACAGGAAACATGATAAGCATCTCAACGAATCGGGACAGAACTGGTATCTTTGAGAGAATGTAAATGAATGCGTTTGAGATGTTTAAATATACACCTAAAATTAAACCGAGATAAATATTGGTTTCTTTATAAATCAAAGATAAATAGAAAGTAAAACGATGGCGGTACTTGTACAAAAATTCTGACGTTGCAGACGAGAAACTAAGTTGAGCTTGCTTAATTTATGCTTGTAAGGAAATTGATTGTTTGGAAAAATGTTATGAAAATTTTAGCCCTTACAAGGGAAGGCTTTGCAATAGTTCTCTCGGATCGCAATCTTTCATGTCCTATCTTGTAAAGGACCATGAATAATGATAAAACGCCACGGCTTTCATCTGCTAAGTGATAGGGGGCGCCACAATAACAATCTGAAGTTGTCATGCAAACGTGCTCTACTGACGTGTATTACTTACATTTTAGTGTGAAAATATTATCCGTTTCAGTTATTATTATTATTATATAATACCTGAAAAAACAACAAAATATGCACAGTCGTTAGACTGTTACTTCTTCAATCCTTATAAGGCATTTGTAAAACGTATCGAAGACTACATAAAAATTCGAGCTGCATGCATTGAAGGGGTCCATATTGAAGACATCGATGAATTTTGAACCAACATCGATGAAGAGGCCAACAGAAAGTTAAATGACAGATTATTTATTTTAAAAATGCATTCATTTGTGTACAATTAACTTGGCGCTGATATATTTCAAGATATGGTAATATATTCTTGGAAAAAAGCTGGATATTCTGTTGAAAAACACATTACAAAATTGAACAAGGTAATGGCAACTGTATTTAATATTGGTTCAGCAACTTGTTTCATTGTAAATTGCAATCATTATGCATTTGTTAAATGTGCATATTGTAAGGTTTTCATTTGTATTGATCATACATTTAATCATTCCCATTCAGAATTTCAAACTTACAAAGAATTTAAATCATTCATTATTTTACAAATTTCATTTGCTTTGACTTTCATTGTAATACAGTCAATAGTTTTGTTGATTAGTTCAGTTTTGGTTTCCAAAAATTTCAGCCTTTGTCTTTGTTGTGTTTGATCAACCTTTACGACCATGTCTTGGCAGTTGTTTAGCTAATAAGATATAAATTATATTAGTAATAAATTTATCGTTTACTACTTACCATTATTGTCCGTTTTATTTCAAAATAATAATAATAATTGAAAAGGATAATATTTTCACACTAAAATGTAAATAATACACGTCAGTAGAGCACGTTTGCATGACAACTTCAGATTGTTATTGTGGCGCCCCCTATCACTTAGCAGATGAAAGCCGTGGCGTTTTATCATTATTCATGGTCCTTTACAAGATAGGACATGAAAGATTGCAATCCGAGAGAACTATTGCAAAGCCTTCCCTTGTTAGATATCGAGTAAAGTAATTTTTAACTGACTGGGTTTTATTTTGTATCAAACAATCGTTTTTTGTTTTACTGGTGTTTTCTGTAAACAATCTGAAGATTTGGCTATGGGCAATCTAATTTATTTGATGCACTATTTTCAGGAAAAGTTTCTTAATATGTACAATTTCAAGTGCTGATTAATATATGGGAAGGATTATGCCATTAAGTTCATCCACGTTGAGGAATCTAATAATAAAATTTCTTTGACTGATATTTTTGTGTCGAAAAACGATTCTATAATTATGTTCTCTGCTTCTGTCCTTCATATATATTTTTTTATCCTTATTGCTTCCTTTTTATTCCTATTACTTTCTGTTTTAAAAATGTTATTCAGCAAAATATTTCTATTTATTGATTTTTGGAAATTTTTCTCCCTAAAACATCTATTTCTTAGGATTTTCTGGAGATTGAGCTCAGATGATGATTTATTTGAATTCAGCATTAAATTCCAGAGGAGAAAAGGTGTTCACCAAGGATTTCCACTTCGAGCTCTTTTCCCATTTCCGGTTCAAAAATCTTCAATTTTACTTGAAATGTCTATATATCAAAATTATTGACTATAGATAGAGCTTAGATGATGGCTGATATGGATTTAGCTTAAAATCCTGGAAGAGGTTAAGGGATTCACTAAGGATTTCTACTTCCGGTTCTGGATTCTACTTCCGATTCAAGATTTTACGTTTTCCTTGAAACATCTATTTATCGAAATCTGCTATTGATATAGCTTAGTTAGATGATGATGACTAATATGGTTTAGCATCAAATTTCGTAGGGGATTGAGAGTTTCACTAAAAATTTCCACTTCTGGTTAAATTTTTTAAACATTTATTTCTCAAGATTGGCTATAGATAGAGCTTAGATAATGATAGATATGGTTTCAGCCTCGAATTTTAGAGTCGGTAGGGGTAAGGTTCACTAAGGATTTTTGTTTTTTGTTTTTGAGATGTCACTTCCATACGTATGATTGCACGAAATATGTAGTTAAAAGTGAATTAAAATGCTTAACAGTTCCGTCAAAATTGGCATGCAAACACTATTTGCCACCATATGGAAACTTCGTCATAAATTTTTTGTTTTACTTTTGTTTTCCGTGCTTTGAATTTATGCTCCAATAGTCTGGCACGTAATTGTGAGATTAATAATTTAAGACCATTAGCCGCTTTTATAGGATGAAATTCTACTATAATTGACAGGCTGAAAATTGATTTGTATAAGCTAATTTTGGTTTATACAGGCTAATTTTGGCTTATACAGGCTTGTAGATACCGAAATAAAATGACCGGTCTTTGTTTGTCAAATTAAAATAGCTTTAAATTTTGTATTCAGGAATTGTTTTTAAATAAGAAGTGTCTGAACACTCTTGGCTAACTTTCTTGGCACTTTAATCATGTTTTAAATATTTGAATACTAAGATCATTTTAATTCAAATTTTGAATTGTAATTTTTGAAAACTTTTTCTGTTTTTTGTTTCTTGTTAATGATTGTTCTTTTTTATATCTTCTCTGTAGAAATATCTTGATAAATTCTTCATTGTTCGCTCCTTTTACTTTTTCGGACGTAGTTTGCCCGATTTTGTACTTTGTTCATATAATTCCGAAATCTGTTTGTTTCCTTCACATCTTGTTATATTTTTTCTAATTCTGTTATCTATTATTTTTTACAATATTTTTGAAAGTAGTTTTTGTATTTATTTGATGGAATTAGGTTATATATAGTTTCCGACACAGATTGTTTCTTTTCTTGCGTGTTTTTATTCACTTATTACTTTGTCTTCTATTCACTGATATACTTTGCAGCGGTTTAATTCATAGACTGTTTGGATTTGATATGCATTTTATTTTCGAAGCTATTCTCGAAATTATTTTTAGATAATTCTGATATCTTTAGCCATCCCTTTTTCGCGAGAGATTCGCATTACAAGGTTTCTCCGATGATATCAAAAGTTAAGATTTGTAGAGTCCACTTCGACAATAAGGGTTTGCAATTTGGTCCCAGTAGCTTAACGGTAGAGCATCGGCTGGCCAGTTCGGAGATCCAGGGCTCGATTCCCGGTTGGAGCAGAAAGGCTCTGTACAATGGTGCCCGAATAAATCAACCCTGTAGGTTAATGCAGAGATGTTGGAGGTGTGAATGTGACCCTAGTACGACTAGTGCAGATTCAGTGGATTCCGGCAGATTGAGCGCTGATTTCAAATTGAGAGGATAACGACCACGCAGGATACTACCCTGGGTAAAAATAGTAATAGCAGGAGGCTAACTTGAGGCATAAATAGCTGGAGGTGGTCAGTCAGATTGTCAGTTGCACGCCAATATGACATTAAAGGGTGGAGAATGCAGAATCCACTTCGACAACAGGAGCTTGCAATTCCGTCCCAGTAGCTCAACGGTAGAGCGTCGGATGGCCAGTTCGGAGATCCAGGGCTCGATTCCCGGTTGGAGCAGAAGGGCTCTTTACATTGGTGCCCGAATAAATCAACCCTGTAGGTTAATGCAGAGATGTTGGAGGTGTGAATGCGAGCCTAGTACGACTAGTGCAGATTCAGTGGATTCTGGAAGATTGAGCGCTGATTTCAAATTGAGAGGATAACGACCACGCAGGATACTACCCTGTGTAAAAATAGTAATAGTAGGAGGCTAACTTGAGGTATAAATAGCTGGAGGTGGTCAGTCAGATTGTCAGTTGCACGCTAATATGACATTAGAAGGTGGAGAATGCAGAATCCACTTCGACAATAAGAGCTTGCAATTCCGTCCTAGTAGCTCAACGGTAGAGCGTCGGCTGGCCAGTTCGGAGATCCAGGGTTCGATTACCGGGTGGAGAAGCAAGGGTCTTTGCAGACTTTACTGTGAGACAACAACGACTAGCTTTCTGGTGCCAGTTTTTGTATCATAATTAAATTTTGAACATGAAAGGTCAAATCGTCTTCCTGTAGTTGGTTAAAAAATTTGCTACTCAGGTCCATTCTATCCATGAGTTTTTTCGTTTCTTTACTTCGGTTTTAATTTTAATTTCTTTCTTATACCGTTAGCTAGCGCTTTCCTACTGCGTTACGTGTGTAACTCTCTAGCTCGCTTCAGTGTGGATGAACTGTGTTTTTGTCCTGGAAGAGGAGGCTGGTTTTTACCTCTGAAATCATGTTATAGCTTTAAAGTAACCTGGAGTTTCGAACCACCTCCAAAGCTTCCCATGTTAAAATGAACAAAATTTAATGTACCTCTTTTTTAGCATATAATAAACAGATACACTATACGTTATAGATTCTTTGGATAAAGATATTTTAAACAACTTTATTGTTTTTAATTTGTTTTTTACCTGCTTATAGAATTAAAAAAATCTGATGTGGGCAACACATGACTTTCCTTATATAATGCAATGAATTTACTACTTTTACAGTTAAAAAATGTTATTCTTATAGTAGATTTTTATATTCTTTCCAAGATATTAAATTTTCTTCAATTAGTCGTCATTTTCATTGATTAAGCGTCATTTTTATCAATTTGGCTAGATTTTTGTTAATTTGGCAACAATTAAAAATGTTGCCAAGTTGGCGACATTCCGCCAAATTCGTCGCCAAAATCTCGCCAAGCGTTATGGATGGAGAAATCAGTTATTCTTACAGCAGATAAATGACTATTGGCGTTCAAATACAAAATTATTACTCAAAGTATCTTTTTTCATGAATGGAACGAGCTAGATCCACGAGAATGATGTCACCAAATTACATATGAAAAGTGAACATGTTTCTTAATAGGAAATACAAATTTTTTTATTTTATATAACTTTTTGATAATTTTTTTAAAAAATGTGCAATTGAAAGTATGTGTGTGTGTGTGTGTGCCAGTGAGTCTGTGGAGACGATAAGTGACGAACGAATGGACCGATTCGAACGAAATTTGGTAAAAAAACCACAATCTGTAAGCCTTTTGCTTCACTGAAAGCCTTTTGCTTTTATACGCAATCGAATGTTCAGAACCCCCCTAAATTTTCGAGTGAAATTTTGAAAAAATCGTCAAAAAATCAAAACCTCTAATAAATTTACTCAAATAGACATTCCTTATGTAATATTTCATTAGAAAGCGATTGACATAAATTTTAGAACGCTAACATGAACCGATCTCGTGATATTGCACAATTAAAAAAAAAATGATCAAAAAGTCATATAAAGTAAAAAAAAATATTTCTAATTGAGAAACATGTTCACTTTTCATATGTAATACCATGCGATAAATTTGGCGACATCATTCTCGTGAATCTAGCTCGTTCTATTCATGAAAAATATACTTTGAGTAATACTTTTGTATTTGTACTCCAATAGTCATTTATCTGCTGTAAGAATAACTTATTTCTTCGTCCATAACGTGTGGCGAGATTTTGGCGACGAATTTGGTGGAATGCCGCCAACTTGGCGACTTTTTTAAATGTTGCTAAATTAACAAAAAACTCGGTAAATGGATAAAAATGGCGCTAAATCAATGGCGACTCATTGATGATGACGAAAATGGAAAATGACGACTCATTGACGAAAATTCAATATCTTGGAAGGAATATAAATAACTACTATAAAAATAATCCATTTTTTACTGTAAAAGTTGTAAATTCATTGCATTATATAAGGAAAGTCATGTGCTGCCCACATCAGATTTTTTTTTATTTTTGAACGCAACTAGCGATTTTTGTACGTCGTGTCTGTAAATCAACTTTCTTTAGGAAGAAGCACCACTTATCGAAATATGTCAGTGACATGCCTAGTAAGTACATGATTTCCACACAGGATTAGTTCCTTTTTAGAATTGTCTCTTTAAACCTGAAATCCATCTATTGGATGCAAATACATCGAGAATTTAAGTACGGATTGTCGCGGTCGCGCTTATAATAAACTGTGCTCTGCCAAATCGTCGTGATACTTCAATCATTTACATTTCTCGCAATAACATTTTCGTTTGCCTATGAATGGATTAGCATACGAATAGAACCGCTGCTTCTCAGTGTTGCAATTTCAACTTCATAAAGTATTTCTTATGTCGCTACTCTTATGACTTTTGATGAATTATTCTTGTAGCTCAAAATATGAATGGTTGGTTATTCATGTTCTATTCACTTTTAAAATTATATTCCATTTCTGCTATTCAGTTTTACTGAGGTAATTCCTTTTAATATTTCGCATAAAAGTCTCACATTCTTATATATAATATTAAATATTTTATCACCGCCGTTTACACCACCATGTCATAACTTATCGGCGTATCCTTACATATGCTGGCTTCTGTGGTTTGCGTTAATATAGCATTGACGCCGTGATAAGGTATAATGCATGCTCTAAATGAGCGTGAGTTTGAATCTTATTTAATTATAATTAAAACAGTAGAGGGGGGTTTAGGAATATCAGTCGGTGGCAGCGATGTTTGCTCCTTAAATAGAAATTTTACTGCTAGAGGAAAGAACTGCTCAACGCAATTTATAAACACGAAATTTATGAAGAAGCCTTTATATGGCGGAAAATGGGGTGCACACTTGATTTTTGAGGTAACAATTAAACAGTTTTATTCTCTTTCACATACTAATTTCGTACAGTCATACGAATAGAGATGATATTAGTACATCAAGTAATGATGATATTAAAAAAATGCCGATATGCCATTTTTGCACGCTGGTATTACTTGCTATTTTGGCTTTGCACACATTTCTAACACTTCCTATTTTGGCTGTTACAGATTACTTCAGTGTTAATCAAGAACAGGCTCATTTGGTTGTGTTTTTGCCCCGCTTGCAGTGGTTTCGCTGATTTTTCCACTATAAGGAATGCATGGCAAAGTGAGAAAGGTTAAAAAGTATCTTATCAAATGGCATTATTCGTTACCCCCTTAGCAGAAAATCCTAAAGAATTATACAAGGTGTTTCTATTTAAAGTATATCGAACTGTAGTATTTTACTAAACTATGTAAAACTATTCTTCTAAACATCTTGAAACTTCTTTTTAAGAAAATAAAAATTGGTTTAAGAGGAAAACTAATCCAACAGGGATTAGTTTTCCTCTGCAAATACTATAAATGCTTGATATTTTCATTAAGAATATTTTTGAAAGTGGAATTATTCAGTATAAGTGTAGGCATTATAGGCGTTGTATTATTATATCTTTAAGAAAATACACGGCGCCCACATTGCTAAGCGGGCTTTGCTTTCTCTTGAAACTGTTTAATAAAAACGATGTTAATTATGTTGCTGCAGCTGAATAATAAACTCAGAAAACGAATAAAATTAATTCAAATTATTTCATATTTAACTTTTTGCTTCATTTGCCTTAAATTCATTTGCCTTAAATTCAAGAGATTGTTCTTTACCTTTGCGTTTTGCTACCTTCAACACCAATTTTCACCTGGTGATAATTAAAAAATATTAATTTCTAAAATCTCTCTCGTATGTCTTGAAATGTATAACAAAAAGGTTTGGTTACTTTGCATTTAATAGATAACGCTGTAAAAAGTTTTTAAAAAGAAAAACTTTATTCATAGATTCCCCTGTAGCCCAAAAATAAACAGTTATTTTAAAAGTCATTAACGTAAATTATTTATCATATGAATTATATGTATGTGTGTAGAAAATATTTTATAAGCTAGAATCACTAATTTTCTTGGTTCATCTGAACCATATGATGTAGGTTTCTGAAAACTCTTAACTAAACCATTCTAAGATTTTTACATCTCAACTCCAATCTTACATAGAAAGAAAAATTGAAGAAGTTTCAACAATTTTCGATTTGCTTGTATCAGCCATTTTTAAAAGAAAATTAAGAAAGACAATGTTATTACGGAAAATTCACATCTCAACTCTGATCTTCCAAAGAAAGAAAAATTGAAGAAGTTTCAATAATTTTCCATCCGCTTTTCTCAGCCATTTTTCAAAGAAAATTGAGAAAGATGATGTTAATACGGAAAATTATATTTTCTTTGGTAAAAAACTTCACAAATGGTTCCTAAAATATTGACCCTTCGATTTGAAATTGTAAATTCGTGAGTGGAATGTTATATACACTTCAGAGCCTTTCCGTGAACTGAATACTAAGACATATACTGGTGTCAACAGTGAATTCAAAAGGAAATTTAGTTTAAGTGCAGAAACACGTTTGCGAAAATTTTATTGTAAAGCCCGCTTGCCCACGTGAACGACAAAGTAACTCTCGGGTGCAATTTGCTCGTTTTCGGAAATTTAACTAAGGCATGTTTTTATTCGAAATTTGCCGAATTTTATAATATGGACGATACGAAAAGAGCTGATAGTTTTACACTTACGAAGGTAGTATTTAGAAAATAATATTTACTGGATAAAGTTTAATCAAGCATGATATAAATATTTGAACTACACATAATATAAAAACTTAACAATGCACCATCATCTAATTTATATGCAATATAACATTTAATGTATAGAAATATAAATATTTAAACAATGCATAATATAAAATTTATTTTATGTGCAAAATAAAATTTAAAATATGCACAATATAAGACTTTAAACTACGTACTATTGTAGAGATTTATGCTTTATCTGTCTTACGTTAGATTCCCCAAAGTGACACAACTTCAATAGTGATTCTGGATTAGTGAATAGTAAAATCCTAACAGCCAAGAAATGCACACAAACAAGTTTTTTAGGAAGACATATATTTATTAACTGAAATACAACAGTTTCAGTTTGACATAATGAAACAAAAGTCGGTAGTCCTTTTCTCTTAAACAGACCCTCAAGACACAAAAATAGATACTTCCTGTATGTATGGTGGCAATACACTCTTAGAGATTCTACTTATTCACAATATGTGCGCCACCCATAAGAAAGGTTTAATAATACCTGATTACAAGTAAGAACTTTTTTGAAGATCCTGCTTCCTGAAATTGTTTGGAATTGCTATCGTTTAAGCATCCAGATTTCCTTCTCTTGATCAGAACTTTGGAGTCCCGTGTGAGTGGACTCGTGTCATTTAAAATAGCCGATTTGCTTAAACGTTGATTCCATCCCACATGTACAATCCGCAAACTGTCTGGGTAGCTCCTGATTGGTCTATCAAACCGGAGCACAAATAGGCTGTTAGTCAACAGAAGACTAATAATGTAATGCAAATCAATGAAATGAAAACTAACAGGTTATTAGCACCTCACACTATATTATAGAAAATTAAATCATATATACAGGTTTCCTAGAAAAGTCCTTAAGCATCCTAATAATTTTGTCAAGAAAGCTCTATGAGTGAACACATTAGGTCTATCTATGGTAAAGTGTCCACGAGTGTACACATTATGTCTATCTATGGTAAAGTGTCCATGAGTTTACACATTAGGTTTATCTATAGTAAAGTTTCCACGAGTGTACACATTATGTCCATCTATGGTAAAACGTCCATGAGTATACACATTAGGTCTGTCTATAGTAAAACGTTCATGAATGCACACATAAGATCTATCGGTAAAGTGTCCACGAGTGTACACATTAAGTCTATCTATGGAAAGTGTCCATGAGTGTACACATTAATCTATCTATGGTAAAGTGTCCATGAGTGTACACATTAGGTCTATCTATGGTAAAGTGTACACGAGTGTACACATTAGGTCTATCTATGGTAAAGCGTCTACGAGTGTACACATTAAGTCTATCTATGGAAAAGTGCCCATGAGTGCACACATTAGGTCTATCTATGGTAAAGTGTCCATTCTCGGTCGAATAAAAGTGATTGCAACTGCACTAGCGGATAATTAAAAAAGTTAGGATAACGGACTCGACAACAAAGAGAGATAGGGAAAAAAGCCAATTAAAAATTGTAGAGCATGGCTGAATAAATATGAATCGACACTAGGAATGAACGAACCGTGTTTACGGAAGACAATAAATACCTGCCAAAAGGTTGTATCAGCAGGGCCTCTAACACGGTGATACCTGCCATGCTTGTCAAAGTACGCGATAATATTCTTTTTGGAATTCAAATGTGCATTGTCTCTGATGCAGGGGACTTTAATCAAGCTCTACACTATATATCTATTCATATAAGTGTTGTGTAGTGTTGTTGTTGAAACCCAGACCGTCCGACCTACCAGAAAGGTGTAAGGTAACTGTTTGGACGGTCGGGAAGTGCCACCCAATTCAGACCGGAACCCAGTGGGGGAGGCATCCACAGGGACCGTACCCTCCTTCCCCTACCACCAACCTCTCGGAAGGACTTTCGGACCCACATGTTTAACGTGATCGTACTCCGCATGAACACGGCGGCAGTTTTGGCAGTGGCTGGAATCGAACCCGGGCCTACCGAGTGCAACTCCAGCGCGCTAACCAATGGGCTACCGCGCCCTATTGTGTTGTGTAGTGTATCATTCCTGATATGACAGTCATTCACCAGTGTGAAAAGTGTTTGTTTCGTTGTGTTCTATCACCTGTGAAAGTTTGTTCCACTAGTTTTGAAACACCCTGTATAAAGGAAGTAAATACCTGATGTGGGTAACACATGACTTTCTCTATAGATTCAATTAAATAATCCATTAAATTGGAATTAATTGCTCAATTTGACACGGATGCTTATTAGGTATTATATTGTAGTTTTAATACGTCTTCTATTTCATAATGCTTCCTTTAACGTTGTATTACAATAACGTTGCCTTTTTTAACATTGCATCTCCTCAAAATTATCAAGATCTTAAATGTCTTGAAAGTGATTCCTCCCAGAGTAAAGGAGTTGACCTTATTTATTATGCCGTTTAAAACTACGTATAAAACAAGATATTAATAAATACTTTTGAACGTATTGAGTCTTTTATATAAGATTTTGAAGATCCAGGGTTTCATTGGAAACTGCAAGAGCCAATAATGCAAAAATACGACATCGCACTGAGGAGCATCTAATGAGAGCAAGGAGGGCGTATTTGAACCCCAGGCAAAATGATGCAGCTGTAAGGAGGAAATCAACAAATATTATAGATCGTGATTTCAAGCAGTGTTATTCAGAGAGAGTCGTGATTTCAAGCAGTGTTATTCAGAGAAAGTCGTGATTTCAAGCAGTGTTATTCAGAGAGAGCTGTGATTTCAAGCAGTGTTATTCAGACAGAGTCGTGATTTCAAGCAGTGTTATTCAGAGAGAGTCGTGATTTCGAGCTGTGTTATTCAGAGAGAATCGTTATTCATTTGAGTATTGAGAATGTTATAGAAAAAGACGAAGTCTGACTCCAAATGTCAGAAAAAGAATCGGAAAGGGTGGCAGTCATGCTGATCTACAGACACGAAGTACAGAGGTATGTGCCAGTCTTCATGTATGTTAGGTCAATTTTTGATCTTTAGAATAAGACTCAAAAGACTTGGTCTCATACGGTGCTTTTCTCCTCCTTAAGCGTTTATTAATAAATTAATGTAATTTGAATTATAACAATAATAGAGGTGTGAATAAATAATAATTTATTTTAAAGGTTGAAGTGTGGATTTTACTGTGTAGTGTTTTGATTTAATGATCATGTTAAAGAACTCGTGCATAGAAGTAATGGTGGGTTTTTCTGTCAAGATAGCAATGTACAAATGTTACGATACACGACCACATTAATTAAGATTAATAATTTAATCCACAAAATTCATTTAAAAAAGTAAACCTAATTAAACTATTTTTTTACCACAAAAAGACTAGTTCTATCTTGTCGAATCGTACCAAGATCTAATCATCACCATCTACAAGTGACTTATTTATCACATCTAAAGAATTATCATTGAGTAGTTTTAACTACAGTGAAAAACATCGTCAGCTCCTCCAAATTCCAAAAATGTTAATAATTCGATAATTGTCCATTCTGGAGTAATGGGGCTGGTTTTATTTAATTAATACATTTCAGCATATTTAGTTTCATATTTTCGATTTTGATAATTTTTTCGGGCCCTTCTATAAAAAAAGGTTTTTTTCCCGAATCATACCAAAACCTAATCAACATCAACAAGTGACTATCTACTAAATTATATGAAATTTCGTCGAAAAGTTTTGATCTAGAGTGGATATATGCATTGGACAGACAGACACACAAAATATAGGTTTTTCGTGTTCTACAGTGCCTAAAACCGTCGAAAACTTGATTTCTGATTTTCGATACGATTCTAATATTTTCCTTATACTTTACCGTGTATTGTAAGGAAAGTAATAAAACTGATGAAACAAGAAAGATCAATCATGCCTAAAGTATTGATTATGAAACACTTTCCAACTGAAATGTAACTTTATTTAAACATCTGTGAAACGTGATACATTCAACGATGATATATTTTATACTAGCAGTATACCCATTCTTCGCACGGAATGTATAATATAAAGAAATTAGAACTTGAATTATGTGCATATTCCTATAATACTTCAAATGACTTTGTTATTCTAAACATTTTATTAAAACATTTAATTTAATTATCCTTAAAATATGTGTAAGAATCTCTATTTTCGCTATACAAAATTATCTTCACAGGCAGATCTGAAGAAAAAAATCATCTTGGTCTCATTTGTAAACCCATTTACAAAAAGTATTATTTAATTCTCACAAAGGGACGGGGATTATCAAGGAAATTGAACTTAATTTTGCAAAATATTGAATTTTCACAAATTAGGAGTCATTTTCATGACTTTTGTATCACTTTATCAATTCAGCTGCCTTTTCATTAATTTGTTGGAATTTTAAAAAGTCGCCAAATTTGTCAGAAAGTGGGATAGTTGGAATAAGAAATAAACGCTACCGAAACATCATTACAATACTGTCATGTTTCGAAACGCAATTAATTTCATTGATTCAGTGCCGTTTTTATCAAGTTGACAACAGTTTTATCGATTTGGCGATATTTTCGTTCATTTGATGATATTTGAGCAATTTGGCCACATTTTAAGAGGTCGCCAAATTTGTTGTCACGTAGGATGAACTGACAGCCCAAAATTACCGAAACATAATTACAATACTATCCCTTTCAAAACAAAACTAATTTCATTAATTTGGCATCATTTTTATCAATTTGGCAACATTTTTAGCAATTCCACAACATTTTCCTCAATTTCGCAACATTAAAAAAAAAAAAAAAGCCCGATAAAACTCTCGCCAAGCGTTATAGGGACGGACGGACGTAATCATTTACATTTTCGTAGATTAGAAGATTATGCAAATGTATTGGAAAATGTACCCGAACTACAATATATGGATTTTAAAATGTTTCCACAAAATAAAGCAAATTGTGTAAGAATTTGAAAATATCAATAATCTAAACTCGTTAAATATCAATAATCTAAACTCGGCCTTGATGACAATATGATCCAATGCAAAATGCAATTAAAAAAATGTATTTATAAATATATTTCTTTATTATTTAAATCGGAAAATATTTACTGGTGTAATAATAACTCATTGGGTTTAATTCCGTTTCTTAGTAACATGATATATATATATATATTTCAAATACAAACTCACTGGGTTTAAATCGTTTTGGACAAACCGTAGGTTTTTCTAACCCTTTGAGGAGTGGATTGTCCCGGAAGCGTTCCCGAGTGGATCGTCCCGGAAGCGTTCTTTGTCAAACACACACTCTGTTTTATTAAAGTAGAGATTATCACAGTACTATAGTAATATATTATATTTGAAAACTTAAAACTTCATCCCAAAAAAATAAACTTTATTCAAATGACGTCATCGAAACATAAATCGCCTGGCTCTCTATGTAAAAGCAATGAATATTTCATTCATATCATTTTTATTCCAGACTCCAGAGCTACATAATTTTACGTGAAAAATTCAGCAATTCTTATACAACTCATCTTACAATCACTTGTTTACATTCTGAATCAATTAAAATTAGGCTTCGTTGTAGAAGTAATCAAAGTTTGATGATAATTTAAACTAAAAAATATTGTAATTGCGTTGACACAGAATATCCACAGAAAATACGCAAAAAGTAACGCAGTTTTAGGACGGATGCAACACTAAATATAAATTTAAAAGAACTTTAAAAATCGCGATTTTAACACTGGGAAAAAAAGTGGATGCCACATTTTATTTTGATGTGGGTTATGTGATCTCTTCACATAATATGGATGTAATTTTAATTTTAATTTAAAAAACTATCGAACATATTTTGCTGAAAAATTTTTTTAGGGATAATTTAAATATTATTATGGGATAATTTAAATATTTCCTAAAATTTTCGAAGTAATTTGTGAATTTTAACTTCGCTTAAAAAATGTTTGAAAAATTAGGTCCCATAGGGTTCAATATATTTTACTTTTTTAACCCGGGTTCAATACAAAACTAATTGGGTGTTATTATATATTCATTTACATTCCCATATGTTCCACAAACCGTTTCAGCAACATACTAAAATTTTTGATAAAGTCATTTTTACAGCAGTTATCGTGCAAACGGACAGACAGACAGACAGAATGAACAAAGTCATAATCACTTTTCAACTATGTTGGAAAGTGTTTAAAAAAGAAAAAAAATACATCTCGAAGGGCTGTTAAAATCAAGAGATCTTTTATTTCAAAATTTTGGAGGGGCTTTATCCCCGTAGTTATGATCCCCCCAAATTGTTACATCCCTACAGAATTCTACCAACATCAGTGAAGCTACTTGTATTAACATGTTAGGTATTAACATGCTCTGCACCGAACATCAATACTTGTAACAGTACCCCTTTATTCACTTATCTCTCCAATTATCGGTATTTAAGATATAAATGGAGCTTAGGAGGATAGACATTTTGAATAAGGTTTCAATGTTTCAATTTGTTTTACTCGATAAACATTTTAAAAGGAAAATTGACAAAAATGGTAATATCAAGAGAAATTACGTTTGAGTTGATAAAAAAAGCTCGCAAATAATTTTTAAAATATTGACCCTTCGGATTCTGAAATAGTAGAATCGTGAATAAAATGCTAGATACTCTTCAACGTTTTTCCGTGACCTGATTCTAAAGACAGATACATGAGTCAACAATGAACTTGAAAGGAAATTTAGTGTAAGTGCAGAAACACGTCTGAGAGGGTTTTATTGTAAAGTCCGATTGGACAAGTTACTCCGCAGAAGGCAAAATAGCTCTCGGGTGCTGTTTGCTTCTTTTCAAAAATTTAACTATGAAATGTTTTTTGTTGGAATTTTGCTGAATTTCATATTAGGGGTGATATAGAGATTGGTTGATGATTTTATTTTTACGCACCATCCAGAAATGATTTTTAGGAGAAATTGATATTATGTACAATATATTATGACTAATGTTCGCGAGATACAAGGATAACAAGGAGCCTTCATATGGTGGAATTCGGTATATACACTTCACATTTGAATGAAACTATTAAGCATTTATATACTACATATACTATTAAGCATTTATATACTACATATATATTAAGCATTTATACTCTTTTGCACAATTTGTACAGTCATACGCATTTTCAAAAAACTTGAACATCTCCAGCACCGGAATAGGAAATCCTTAGTGAACCCCTTCTCCCCCGCCCTAGAATTAAGTTCTGAATTCATATCGGTTATCATCTAAGCTCCACCTATAGCCAAGCCAATTATGAGCAATAGATGTTTCAAAGAAATATTTTGAACCGGAATTTGAAAATAACTGGAAGTGGAGATTTTTAGCAAACTTCTGCCTATTTTTGATATATATATATATATATATATATATATATATATATATATATATATATATATAGTTTCTTCAAAGAGATCAAATATTACAAAAAATTAAATATTTCTTTCTTATAACATACCTAACTGCACCTACACGCCATCTTAAGTTATTATTTAGAGAAAAATCCTCCAAAACGTGTTCAAATAAGAAAAAAAATATGTTGGTATATTACTGTAAGCTGAATCTCCCTGGAATCGGTAGAAATGCTTTCAGAAAGAACAGTTTTTATATTTCTTTCATTTCATAACTAGTTTCTCTGACTCAGCCCGTGTAGTTTTTGTTTCACATTTCTTGTAATCAAAGAACTGCTTAAGTATACTTTTGGTCTTAAGCAATAGTCTGCAAACTGTATCTTCAAAAGTAAAACAATACTGGGTCAGTATTTATTGGTTTCAAGCTTTGAATATGTTCTATTATGTAGAAATTATTTTCGCATTGTTTCTGAAATCTTGTTGTAAGTATTCTATTTTACATTACGAAAACTGATGAAAAAAATATATGCTATAATATCCAATCGAACATTACGAAAACTGATGAAAAAGATATATGCTATAATATCCAATCGTGTAAATAGTCATTAATGAAGTTATGGAATAATAAATTCGAAGTAAATATATATTCAGAATTCATTTGAGGTTTAAACTTGTTCGAAAGCTGTAAAATAGACATCGGACCTTAAGTACGTAAGCTTTCAGTATCAAACGCCTGTTCCTTCATTTACACGCGATTTATTGAAACACTAATAATATTTTAATTATATTTAGAAAGCCAACGTCATTGCTGGTACATTACTATTGATGATTGTATGTTTGTACCCTGAGCCTAGGCAGATAAATTGGCGTAAGGGACACTCTTTCTTTCTTTCGACCCTGACCGTCCGACCTACTCGAAAGTGTAAGGTAGAATAAGAGACATTGTGTCACATTACCGATATTCTTCCACAAAATAGTCTTTAAACAGTAAGTCAATTTAGCTCTCGTGAGCACAAGAAACCGTTGGGCACCAAGAAAACCTAAATCTCCGAGAATCCCCACAAAACCCCCTTTTTTTATCTCTCTTAAAAATATTTATACACTATCGATACGCAAGAATAAAAAAAATATATTGTAAGGTTTTGTTACTTATTAAGCCTTCAGTTAACGAATAATGTTATAATATTTAGTAACAATTCAGGTAACTAAGGGACTCTGCCCCCTGCTTGTTCCGCTCTCTAACTCGCTGCGTTTGCAGAGCTCACTTCATACCTATCTTTCCTAAAAATTCTACTTTTAAAAATCTCTTTTCTGTCCCTGCCTATTTTCCGCAGGAGGAAAACGCAGGGATTTTTCTTAACCCAGGGAATTTAAAAACTGAATTCCTTGATCATAAGCTTGCTTCGCGAGCTATTTCATCCCAAACTAAAGTTTCAATCCGTAAACGGTTTATTTCATCATGTTATTCAATTATTTCTCTATAAATGTACCAAATTTCATATTTTTCCATGGTATATATTTTGCTGTACGAGGCAGAGAAATCTCTAGACGTGCCGGTACGAAAAAAAAGTTCACTTTAGAAGTGCACAAAAGTAAAATATCTCAAAAACTACATCGAAATTAGAAAAAGGGGCTCCGTTCTGCAAAAATTTACCCACGTGGGTACCTGCCTGCAAAAATTCGTGATTTTTCTATTGTTAGCCTATCCAGGACGTGAACTCGCAGCTCAAGTATTTTGTCTTTGATTTTGACATTAAATATTTCTTAAACTACAACATATATCAAAAAACGGTTTATTTCAGCGTATTTCTGAAAACTTTTTCTACAAGTGTATCAAAGTTCATATTTATATATGCAATACTTTTGAAGTACGAAGCAATGAATCTCGAGGAACGAGAAATTTGTCTACTTTTTTTAATATAGAGAGATAGCTTTTTCATTCTAAGTTTATAATGTTTTGTATTTAATTTCTACAGTTTTATATATACTTTCCTACCCGAAAAACAATTTTTTAATAAACTTTTTTAACAAATTTTCAGTTGTTCGACATTGTTTTAATTTTGACTAACATTTTGCATTATTTTTTGCAAGAATTTTTCAAAAACGCAAGTCGATCTAACTCAAAATTGTACATGAAGGTACAAATGTGTTTATACATTAAAGAAACAAGATTTATGTACAAAGATGAAACAAGAAATATTTACTTTTCGTAAGTTATATGATGACGTCACATTTGGGTCATTAACAAAATGATGTTTAAAGACAAACAAACCAAACAAAACTTACATTAATATGGTATGTGACCACCCCGGATTTTCATACAAACTTTACAACGATTTTCCATGCCTTCAATGGGGTGATCAACCATCGCAGATGCGAGCAATGGCCATTCCACCAATAGGGCAGTTTCCAACTCTCTGAGACTGGCTGGAGGAGGTAAACGTGCAGAGACAGCACGCCCAAGGGCATCCCAAAGGTTTTCAATGGAATTAAGGTCGGGGGAATACGCCGGCCACTTCATACGAGAAATGCCCTTATTTTCCAGGTATTCGTCAAAGATGTTAGCTCGATGAGGACGGACATTATCGTTCATAAGGAGGAAATCAGGACTAACTGCTGCAGCGTAGAGTCTCGCAATGGGGTTTAGGACTTCATCCCGATACCGCGCAGCCGTCACAGAACCGCCTTTCAAGATGTGCAGCTCAGTGCGATATTCCCTTTAAAATTCCTGCCCACACCATGACGATGCCACCTCTGAATGCCTGATGGTCTATGATGTTCTTGGCCTGATTGAGTGTGTCTCGTTTTCTGCAGACCCTTACATACTTATCATCTGATTCCAGGGCAAATCTGGACTCTTCCGTGAACAGGACGTTGCACCAATCTGAGAGAGTCCAATTGACATGTTGACGACACAACTTTAATCTTTCCCCTCTGGCTTGGACGGTTAGTGGAACACAAAAACATGGTACTCGGGCGTATAGTCCCTTCACGTGAAGCCTTTGGCACACTGTACTGGCAGATATTGTCTTACCAAGTGCCGCTGCAACCATGGATGTAACAGTTGTGGAAGTCGCTCGTCGATTCCGCTTGGCTACTATAGCAATATACCAATCATCAATGTGGATGGTAACCCTTGGACGACCGGGCACAGGTCTCCGGACAACTGTTCGACTTTTTTGGAATTGTTTCCATAATCGAGAAATTACCGAATGATCAATGCCAAAGGAAATAGCGATATATTTGATTGACTGTCCTGCTTCAATGCGTCCAACAGCACGCCATCGCTTACTATCTGTCACTCGTCTTCTTTCAGCCACAGAAACACGAATATCATCAAAAATAATCTTACAAAAGTTATAAAAACTTCGTATCAGCATTTAAATGCACCTCCTCAAACCTTTCAGAATGCTGGCGTCTTCAACGACTGCCTAAATTCATATATCCGGGAAGTCAATCGTGATTGGATGTAACATACGATATTGGCATACTGTCATCTACATCCGCAGCGATTTTCAGCCACTCAAATTTAAATACGCTTTCGAAAAATGAAAATTTGCATTGCGTGCTTAACTTTTGGAAGTCAGTATATATATATATATATATATATATATATATATATATATATATAATATAAATTACAATATATATATATCTATATATTGTAATTAAAAAAAAAGTTAATGTCAAAGTCAAAGACAAAATATTTCAGCTATGAGTTAGCTTTCTAGATAGACTAACAATACCAATACTACGAATTTTTGCAAGCAAGTTGTTACTACATAGGTAAATTTTTGCAGAACGGAGCCCTTTTTTAATTTAGATGTAGTTTTCGAGATATTTTACTTTTTAGGCACTTCTGGAGTGAATTTGTTTTTTTCGCATTGGCACGTCTAGCGATTTCTCTGCTTCGTATCGCAAAAATATATAGCATACAAAAATATGAAATTTGGTACATTTATAGAGAAATAATAGAGTAACATGATGAAATAAACCGTTTACGGATTTAAACTTTAGTTTGGCATGAAAAAGCTCGCGAAGACACGACTTCTGGATCAAGGAATTCAATTTTTGGGTTCCCTGGGCTGAGAAAAATCCCTACGGAGAATAGGTAGGGATAGATGGGTTTTCAAAAGTAGAAATTTTAAGAAAGATAGGTATGAAGCGATCTCTGAGAGCGCAGCCGGTAGGAGGCGAAATCTCCCGAAGGAGATTGGCAAAGTCTAGTAGGCTAAGTCCTAGTAGTTTAAAAATAATTATTGTCAAAGACAAAATATTTGAGCTACGTGTTCGCGTCCTGGATGGACTAACAGTAGCAAGATTACAAATTTTTGCGGGCAGGTATCTATACATATAGTTGAATTTTTTCAGGAAGGAGTCCTTTTTTGTTAAGTTTCGGTGTAATTTGTGAGATATTTTACATTTTATGCACTTCTGGAATGAAAAATGTTCTTTCGTATCGGCACTTCCATCGATTTTTCTGCCCCGTTCCTCAAAAACTATAGCATGCAAAAATATGAAATTTGGTACATTTATAGAAAAATAATAAGCTAATACGATGAAATAAACCATTTACCGATTTATACTTTAGTTCGACTTGAAATAACTCTCGCGGCGAGCTCTGCGAGCGTTTTGAGGGATTACAATCTTGTATGTTTCTCTTTTACGGATTGGCTGAGCTATTCTTCATTCTTCTTTTTGATTGGCTAAGTTATTCTTCATTCTGCTTTCTGATTGGCTGAGCTATTCTTCATTCTGCTTTCTGATTGGCTGCTTCAGGTGGACTATTAATATACGGTTTGGGTATATATTTTCCTCTGTTTCTTCCATTTGTGTCCTTCTGCCTCCTCTTTATATAAATAATCATGCCTATATACGGAATAATTCAACCAAATACTTAAGTATAACTTTATATTACCAGCTCATCGGAAAATTATACATGAATACTGTCAGCAAAAAAACCAATACGACAACTGGTATGCTATACCCTCTCAGAAATATAAATCTAAGCTATTAAAATAAAATTGAAGTTTATAAATCGGTCATTTGCCCCATAATGCAATATGCGTCGATGGTATGTGGATATGCCTGTAAAACTCAATTAGATTCTTTAGAAACAAAGCAAAATATAAATCTTAGGACGATTGGAAAAGCCCCTTGGTTTTTAAGGAACTCTGTTATAGGAAAACATTTTAGAATTTAAACCATAAGATCTCGAAGAAATGTTCCCAATGAATTAATTTTAACTTACATGATTGTGATCACCAAAAGAACAAATCTCGTAAAAGACCCGTGCAGTTCTAAACTTGGAATAACTAAAACCCCCGACAGAATGTTTTAATCTTTAAACTAATCTATAACCAGTACTCATAATGACTACTCTACATCCATCCCTTTAAATATTTTATTTTAATTTATTGGAATAAGTTATTTTAGATTCGTGCTATTCTTCTAAATTGCCAAATCCAAATGTGTACCAAAATGCACCATTAGGACTTTTAGGCTAAATACAATTTTAAAACAAATATTTTGAAACCCTCATGGAATCTCACTGAAGTACTGTTGAAAATAATGATGATTTCAAAGAATGATACTAGGGATTAAAGGCGTTCCGCTGCTGGTGTTCTGTAAAAGAACATCACCCAACGATGAGAAAGACGATATTTAAGCCTGTTTCGTCCTCTCGACTTCAGTCTTATTTGTCTATCTTGCATTGAATAAAGGATTCCAAAAACGGGCTTTCAAAACAGCTGTATGCTGCATTTATTATTTTGTGCTTAATTACTTTGTTTAAGTTTTTCTTTAACTTTTTCATTGGTCATATTTTTGTTTTTTCCTCCAGCCGTATTAAATCGCCTTCCATTGGAAGCGAAATTATAAAAGCTATAATTAAGGAAACATCCCCCGCGAAATTAAAATGCACTAAATTGATGACTTCATTGTCATTAACTGCAACTACTAATTTGTTAACTGTAACACTTTTGAGATAAGCGGAGGTACCTCAAAACACACAACAGTACGTAATAAGGACTGGCTCTGATATCAGTGGCTACTCTAATAAGAAAATAATTTCTATGTATGATATACTTTAGTGATTCGAGTTCTCACTTGATATCTTATGCCACCAAACGTCCTCTAATAATGAGTAAACACATTAAGCGTCGGCTGCTGTATATTGAAATACCCCGAAGATTCTTGACCGAGATGCAGCAAGCATAAGAGACTGAAGCACGTGAAAAGATGAAAGGGACTTCAATTGACTAAAATTTATACCAATGCACTACTTTCTAAAATGCATGGGAAGAATATATTCAGGATCAAAGTCCTTTCTCGGATTTCCGATTTTCTAAAGGTGGTATAAATAAATTTTGAATGTTTTTGCATAATAATTTGATTGAAAGTTTAATTTTTGCTGAAATACTTCTATTTCTATATATTTTATTTCAAGTTTTGAGGAAATGTAGACAGAAATTAAAAATATGAGTGAAGGCACAGAAATATTAAGGAAGACATTCCTATTGCAGATATCAGCATCAATAGTTCGGTTTCACGCATGCTGATGCGCGCATAATAAGCGCGAAATTGGCCCGTGGATGCTGGTATCAGCAATGGGAGTATCTTTTACATTGTTGGAAACGCCCTTTATGGGCGGGTTTTGTGTGTTATGAACTTTGCCTTTCTTGTTCCTCGATCCAAACCGTTCGACCTACCCGAAAATGTAAAGTAACTGCTTGGACGGCTGGAACAGTGCCACACAGTTTAGACCGGAACCCAGTGGGGGCGACATGCCCTCCTTTCCCTACCACCAAACTATCTGAAGGACTTACGGATCCACATATTTAACGTGCCCGTACTCCACGTGAACACGAGGACAGGTAGGTCAGAGCCGGGAATCGAACTCTGTTCGTCAGAGTGCAATCCCCGCGCGCTAACTACTGGGCTGTCCCACTCTCGAACTTTGCGTTTGTAGATTCGTGTGGCCTGAGCTAAATAGGTAACGGATTTTATATCAACCACGTGGGTGGACTGAAATTGTCAGGTCACATAGAAGGTCGCAAAAATCGTGTCATATAGCATATCTCTTGCTGCCAATGCAGATATCGGTTATTCCCTGCTGATGAGCGCATAATAAGCGCAAACTGGTCCATGGATGCTGGTATTTGCATGAAGAGTGTCTTCTATATTTTGGGGGATGCTGTGCATAAGCGGGTTTAGTGTTTTATGGATAAAATATTTTGCAATAAAACTAGCATTTTACCTGTTGAAGACAGGGGAACTACCACTCTTAAAAAATTAAGCTGCAACTGGTAAAACTACAACTAATAAACTAATAAAACTGCAACTAATAAACATTATTTTATTTAGCAATGTACTATAGTGCTTCGCGTCTAATTGGTCCAGTTAGGTTCTTTCCCGTGGTCGAGTTTCAGTTAGTTTTCCTAAAGTGGGGTGAGATTCGATAGATTTCTGAGAGACTTTTATCGTCCTTCCATATTTTTTCCACTTCGAAAAAAAAAATAGAAATACCGTCTCCGTTAGGTTCGGTCCTGTGTGTTGTGCTATAAGTGGGTAAATATTCAGTTTTGCAAGTCTCTGGAAGGTCTGAAAAGACTATGAAACGAATTCTTCTGAATATGATCTAGCTTTGTCTAGCACTTAATTGAAACAATATATTTTGTACGCTTTTTGGGGGGTCATCATGAATTTCACGAGCCTTTTCGTAATCGAAATTATTTTAAATATTTACGACCGTTTTGGCACGGGGTCCGCTTTAATGCGTTTTATCAGCCTAAGACCGACCCTGTACGTTTAAATTAAGATAGTGTCAAAAGTATGAATTGAAACAGAGAGATCATCTCGGGACGCGACAGCCCAGTGGTTAGCGCACGGGAATTATACTCGGACGGACAGGGTACGATTCCCTACTATTTCTATCTCAGGTTAGTCTCCTGATACTATATTTATCCTCCGGGTTAACTTCCTGCGGGTAGTTGGATTTGATTCGAAATCGACGCTCCGTTTCATACAGTCCACTGAATCCGTTCTAGTCGTACCAGAGTCACATTACGACCTCTTCCTCCCTCGACCCAGACCGTCCGACCTACCAGAAAGGTGTAAGGTATCTGTTTGGACGGCCGGGAAGTGCCACCCAATTTAGACCGGAACCCAGTCGGGGAGGCATCCACAGGGACCGTACCCTCCTTCCCCTACCACCAACCTCTCGGAAGGACTTACGGACCCACATGTTTAACGTGATCGTACTCCGCGTGAACACGGCGGCAGTTTGGGCAGCGGCGGGAATCGAACCCGGGATTACCGAGTGCAATCTCCGCGCGCTAACCACAGGGCTACCGCGCCCACATTACGACCTCTGAGATCATAATCTGCAGTGTTGATTTGTTCAGGCGAAAGAGCTTTTCTGACCCAGACGAGGATTGAACTGCGGATCTTCGTACTGGCCAGATAACTCTCTGCCAATTGAGGCTACTGGAACGAAATCGCAAGATCTTATCGCGAAGTGGACTTCATAATTTCAGATGTATAAAATCTCTATATCTAACTTATCTTTCAAGAAAAGCAAAGCAAACCCGTTAATTGTTTATTTCTTCCATAATCTAAAAGTAATATAAAAACCAATCATGTACCATAAAAGGCTCTTCGGTTTAAAGACTGCATACCGATAACGAAATTGTAAGTATAAAAACACGATAAATTTTGAATACTCGCCTTAGAATAAATAGGTTTCGGTAATATTTTAAGATTTATCATGAAAAGTATCATTAATTACATCAGAGAAGTCTGCTCTCTGTAAATTTTCTCGTTTGGGGCTAATAAAAGTCATTTCATTCGGTGAAGAATGAAACATATATGAATACTGTTCATTACACATTAATGCCAGCTTCGAAGAGAAAGGTTCTGCTTTATTGCTACAGAAATAGCCCCATTTCTTAAATATTTAGAAGACATAAAATTCTGAATTTACCGAATAAGAAGGACCTTTGTAAAATCTGTTATTAATGCAGACTTTGCGAAATTGACTAATGCGGCATAAAAATATATGGGCAAAACGTGTTTTTAAGATAAGTTGATCATATGCGAAAAGTCCAATTTATGGATAAATGTGATTTTAGGTTTATATTGGAAATACAGTATTGAGCCTGAAGTATAGATATCGTGTGTAATAAGACCATTACAAGAAATTTTTGATATCTATTATAGTGACCCAACTTATTTATAAAAGTTTCTATCATTACTCATTTATGCATTTGTTATAATTCTGTCTATTATATTCTACTAGTTCTATTATAATATCGATCAAATTTGTAAAATATTGTTGAGACTAACAATAATAATACTATCATTTACTTTAAACTATACCATTTAATTAATAAAAGTTAAAAAGCAGTTATTTTTTTCATATAAATGCTGGAGGATCGGGGCAATCTTGAGTCATAAACCAATCGATATATCTTAGAGTCATAAATTAAAGCATTCTGCGTATATTGGAGACTTTTGCGAAGTACTAAGCTCATTTGTGGTTCAAACGGTCCAAGTTTTGACATTCAGATCCATGAAATCCGGGATTGAATTTTCAGTTAGTGGGACTCTTGTATATACATACGGATATATACTTATAATGATTGGAAATCCACTTTAAATTGTATCTTCTGGTCAAATTAGTTCTTATACCGATAAAAATAGCAGTAGTGAAACTTGATACAGTTTAATCCAAAAACTGCAAGAACCGGCCGAAAGCAGTATTTTTGTTAAATTTAATATTTATAAAAAAAAAACTTCCTCTCATACAGGACAGTAGAATTTAATAATGCTACAGGACAGCTGGGTGCATATATGTTTCAGCATACTATTTAGTATACATAAGTCTATAGAAACTTAATTAAAATATATAAATATACTAGTATTTAATCCTGCCAAATACAGGGAAACTAAAACATTCTTAAACAATTAAGTTGCATATTTTATTTATTAATTTTGTTTAATAATGTATGTCGCTTAGCGTCGAAATTAGTCATCTTAATCCAAAATTGGTTCATTTAGGTCCTGTGTCGTAGATTATATTATGAATGTGCAAAAGTTAAGCTTTCTACGTCACCAGGGGTTTCTGGAAGCACTTGAGAAACTTTTTGAAAACCCTCTATCTTCTATGTCCTCTGGGAGGGGATTTAAAAATGAGGCTGCGTTATGTTCTGCCTTCCCTAACAGCATTTTTTTTCACAGTGACGTAAAATTTACGTCACACTGTGACTTTGAGACGTCACAGGACGTCGCAGTACGTCTCGGCAATGTCACATTGAGGTCACAGCGAAGTCATTTTGGTCATTTTCTTGGTCGTTTGTGAGGTCGCATATTAACTTGTTTGTGACGTCACATTGTAATTGCCATTGTAATGTCATCACATTATTACGTGTTAATTAAATTGTGGAAACGTAACAGAATATAGTCACAACGAAGTTACGAAGTTACTAATACGTAACGTCGCATAGAAGTCACAAATATGATGTCACATTGTAACCCAGGTGTCACATGACTACAACGTCACTGTCACACATGTGACGATCTTTGCTGCGAGGGTTATGGTCGATATTATAAGTGTGCAATGATTCAGACATCTGGGTCACCGGGGGGCTTCGGGTCTGGAAAGATACAAACAAGTTAGACAATAATTATATAGATTTAAAAAGATACAGGGACTAATTATTTACTTATTTTTAAACGAAAATAATTGTTTGAAAACTTTAGAAGTCAACTCTAATCTAGGTGCGGCTTCAAACTCAAACATATTTTTAGAAATACACATTTAAAACTTATGAAAATAAATATATGTTATTCATTATACTTTTAATTTTTAAATCATATTCTTCAGTTGCAATGAATTATAGGTAGGTTTAGGTATCTTAAAATAAGTCTGTAAATATTAATTATATATATTCCTGTTCCAAAATATCAAACAAACTAAAAGTTTTGTATCGTACAAGAAAAAAACAAACAAATTTCATGCGATTACTTTTGAAGTTTTGAAGATATGAAAAATAAAAAAAACTCCTATTTTTGATAGAAAGAAAAATGAAATGATTACTGCTCAATAGACGAAAACTGCTTTAGAATGTACATATTTTTATCAAGATTCTCATACGTAAGAGTGAGAAATCGCTGCCATGATTACTTTTGCATCGCTCGAATTGAGTTAGCATAACTGAGAAATTCAGGAGATTTGGGATAGAGTACTCGCTTCGGTGAATTAGTTTTATTTATTGAAATGAGTGATGATTGTGATGTGTGATGAGTGATGATTGTGTTTATGATTTACTTCGGTAAACGATACTTAAAGAATGTATAAATAATTAATATCTGTATATAGAGAAATTAAAGTCAGTTTTATGTTTGTTTGTTTGTATGCCTGTATGCACTGTATACAATTCTGTATACAATCCTGTTAGTTTTCGAAGACTTTTGCTTCAAATTTGGTATGGTTATTCTCCGTTCATGTTTCTATTTTCTAGGACCAGGTATTGTCGAGGTATTAATATAAAACGGAACATTAAATCTTCTGTTGAAACAACATTAAACAGGCGATTATTTTCCGTAATTTTATTTGAAGAAAATTATATCATGTCGACAAAATTTTTGTTTTATTTTAGCAAAGATTTTTGAAATTCATATATTTTTTATTGTATTTAACCTTGTTGAAACAAAATGAAAATACTAGGGGCATATCTTCTATCATTTTAGGGTTCTCATTTTCGCGTTTGCTGACCTAATAATTTGCTGATAGTTTTGTAAAGCGGGAGTAGAGATTATTATTATTCTTTTAAGGAGAGTTGAGTTAATTTTAGAATGTTTTGAAAGACAATACTACTAGAATTTGCAAATATTTCTAATCATGAGCAACGTCGGATATATCTTCTGATATTTTTATATACAGGGTGTCCCAAAATCATTGACCTTGGCTTTTATTCCTTAAATATTGATCTTAGACATATATAATAAATTACATAGTTGCGTAAAATAGGTACAGAATTTTATGAAATCGATTAAAAATTTCAAAGGAATTAAATTTTTTGAAATACAAAATTTAAATTTTTATACGGCCCCCGTACAAAAACATTTCCAATGAGTAAAATGTGCCCCTTACACTAATAAGGTGATGTACAAAATTTCAGCATTTTATCACCAGAGATATGAAAAGACAAAAATGCTGACTTAAACCACTTTTCAATGCATCGACATGGGTTCTCAGAGGGGAACAATCATATCGGCCGTTCGTGTTTCAGGGGTCATACACAAATTACGAAAGAAAACAATGCTTACATAAATAATAATTTTGCTATTTATTGGTACAAAAGTATCTACACAGTGTAGAAATAATAACTTTACACAAAGATTACAAAGCTTGATCAAAATGTTTTCCATCCATGCCAGAGATCTATTAAAGATAAAGGGCAGATATTATTTGCCTATGATGTATTTCTGCGTTGTGTCATCTGCACTTTTGCTGTAAACATTTACATTTCAATTTATGATTAATCCCTCACCAACTTTGTTTAAACATATCTCTGGGACTTTTTATGACAAAATGATGAAATGCTGAAATTTTGTACATCACCTTATTAGTGTATGGGTCAAATATCTTCCAACAACATTTTTTTGACTCGGGTTCAATCCAAAACTAAGTGGATGATATTATTAATTTATATTTCCATAGGTCCCACAGACCGTCTGAACAACATACTAAAATTTCATTTTGATAAAATCATTTTTACGGCAGTTATTGTTCTAACGGACAGACAGACAGACAGAATGAACAAAGTTATAAACACTTTTCAACTATGTTGCAAAGTGTTAATAAAAGGATTGATTAACAAATAGATTTTACAAATTGAGGGTATTCTATGTTTGATTAGTTGTATCTGTTACGGACTTGGGACAGTGCTTGACTTACAGTAGATGGGGCTCGTGCCCTAATTGCATTTTGCCCCCCTCCCTACTAAACATTTTAGTATTCACTTATACCCTTAATTGTAAATAAATGTGCAAATGATATAAGGAGAATCCGGATGGTACAACATTTATTTTGCTGGGATATTAAGCAATTTTGCTGAAATTTTCTTTCGAGTCACTCATATTCTTTTCTATTTTTAACACTTTACAACAAAGTTGAAAAGTGTTTATGACTTTGTTCATTCTGTCTGTCTGTCTGTCTGTCTGTCCGTTAGCACGATAACTGCCGTAAAAATGACTTAATCAAAATGAAATTTTAGTATGTTGTTCAGACGGTCAGTAGGACCTATGGGAATATAAATGAATAATATCACCCAATTAGTTTTGGATTGAACCCGGGTTGAACAAATGGAATACATTGAGCCCTATGGGACCTAATTTTTCAAACATTTTTTAAGCGGATTTAAAATTTACAAATTGCTTCGAAAATTTTAGATAATAGTCAAATTGTTCCATAAAATATATAAGAAAAAATTCAGTGAAATATATTCAGTAGATTTTTAAATAAAAATTAAAATAATAATTACACATCTTATATGAAACGATCACGTGACCATGATATGAAACGATCACGTGACCATGATAAGAAACGATCACATGTTCCACTTCAAAATGATATATGGCATCCATCTTGTTTCAAAATCGTGATTTTTTAAAGTTCTTTTTAATTCATATTGAGTGTTGTATCCGTTCTAAAACTACTTTATTTTTGCTTAAATTCTGTGCATCTACATACTAAAACAACACAATGACAATATATTTGAGTTTAAATTCTCATTCAAAGTTGATTATTTCTTCAACTAAGCCTATTTTTCACCTATGTAAAATGTAAACAGCAAAATATATAGAATGAGTTGTATTAGAATTACTGTATTTCTTTAACACAAAATAATTCAGTCCATGGAGTCTGCATGGCTGATATGAATGAAATATTAATTGATTTTATAAACAGAAGGACGATTTTTTTTCGATGAAGTTTTAAGCATAAAGTTTATGAATTGTAGCTCCATGGTCTTAATTTTTAAATAAAATAAATTATTATAGTATTGTGATGAATGAAATGGAGAAAGTTATGAATGAAATCCTGCTTTTATAGAGAGATACAGGCGTGTTATTTTTTCTATGACGTCATTTGAATTTATTTCACTTGTTTTCGATGAAGTTTTCAAATATAATAAATTATCGTAGTATTATGATAGTTTTAAAAATATTACCGTGGAATGTATTTCATTTTAGAGATATTTAAACCAGGCAATTTATATTTCAATGCCGTCATTTGAATGAAGTTCATTTTTCTCAATGAAGGTTTAAGTTTTCAAATATAATAAATCAATGTAGTATTGTGATAAGTTTTAAAATATTACCGAGGAATGTATTACATTTTCGATTTTTTTAAATAAAAGTGCATTGAAGTTGGAAAGTGTTTCATAATCAATGCTTTAAGCATGATTGATCTTTCTTGTTAAAACCTAGTTTTAGTCTATTATATCAAAATTCAGGACCCCCTAAATCTGGGGCCCATGGACCCGTGATTAAATAAGGCTCTGCCTTTGGTCATAAGATTACGGAAATTATTTAGGAATTTAATATCCTTTTTATATTGGTAAAATTTGTAATATTTATATATTTTCTATTATGTTTAAGCGATTGTTGAAACAGGATAAAACCGGCACGGGTTTGCTTACCATTTTAACGTCTTCATTTTGAAGTATGTTGAATAAACTTTATACTTTTTGTAAATTTGTTTACAAACGGGACCAGGATGTTTTGTTTTTCAGATCTGTATGTGAAAATAATTTTTTATAGCAAGAACTGAGATTCTTATGCTTTCTTCAATGGAATTTAATTGAATATTTAAAACGAATTTTCTGAAGAACAATATAATTTAGAATGTGTACATATTTAATTCACGAGCAACGCTGTGCATATTTGCTAGTCATAATACAGCTCAGATAATTAGTGTTAAGGAAGACTTTAACGATGTATTTAAGTATAAATAAAATAATAATGCAGTTACAGCTGTTTCGAGGATACGCTGAATCCCTTTCGTCGGGGTAAGAAAACCAACAAACCTAAAACCCGAAGTCAAAAGGATGAAATGGGCTGAAATAGAAGAAAAACGGGGATTTATGTACTCAAGAACCGGATTAAGAGTCTACCTGAGGGAGCCAATTAGAAAGCAGAATGAAGAACAGTCCAACCAGTCCGAAACAAGGAGTAACACACAAGATTGGCGTGCGTCAAAACACAAGAGAAATATCCCGACAAGATGGGTCAAATTCGAACAAGAATAAATGAGACCCAGCAAGACAAAAAATAAGTTAAAACGACACATAAGAGCCCCAAAGGATATGAAATTATACAAAGAAAATGGAATAAATTACACGGCACTCTGCCAGATCGTGGGCAAAAATTGATTTGATCAGATAATTAGAGTTAATGTAAGTGATAATTAGTGCGTATGGTGATAATCAGTATTTATGTGTTAAAAAAACATGATTTAAAGCATTCGCATGATGTAAGGTATAAATTACATTTACTAAACTTACTCTTCTCACTTACATTACTTGTCCTTTTTTTCTACAATTTATAATTTTAATTGCGTCATACCATTTTTAAAGATGGTGTTTAGAGATGTAACGGCGATTTTGTCAAAAGTTTCTTACAAATTTGTTGAGTCTAAATTATTATTGGAAAAAATCTATATCTTCCACAGTTCTTGTAGTATTCTTCAACATTTTCGCAAAGAAATGTGTTTGCTTTTGAAGTATTTCTCATTGTTTTCTTTCAAGCACCTATTATCAATCAAATTTGATAGAGAAATCTGTAAGATCCTTGAAAACATACTTATGCTTCCTTTCTGATTAGACATCTTGAAACTTGTTTTGTGACAAAACTAGTGTTTGATATACTCAAGACTATTATATGTGAACGCTTCACCTTTTGCGAAAAGGCTTTGCTTTAAACAAAAAGAAAAAAGAAAATATGTCTCAATAGACGATGTCATTGAGTCTAATGATTTTAGTAAAGTTTCTGAACTGTAGACTGACTTTTGTACTTTCATATATTCTATAAATTTTCCGTGTTGTTAGTTTATTTATTACGGAAATATTAAAGTTATCAGTCACATATCGAAACTCTAGATTGATATTTCTTTTTATTTAACAACATTCATATAAATAAAAATTTAAAATGTGAAAAAAGTAAGTCATGATCACTGAGAAATAATGATTATGTTATTATAATATATTGTTATAACTTTAATTAAGGTGCGTGGTAAAGCACCAGCCATGTTCTGTTTACACATTTAGCACACAATACTGAGGGCTCTGATTTTGACGCTCTTCTAAGAAACTGAAAAGTGTAGGATGTTGATATTTGAATTTCCTGACAAGTAAACGTGATGAGATAAAACGTTATTAATTTGATTTTTTTTGCCTCAGCCATTTTTTTAACACTTTACAGCATAGTTCAAAAGTGTTTATGACGTTGTTCATTCTGTCTATCTGCCTGTCCGTTTGCACTATAACTGCCGCAAAAAAAGACCTTATCAAAATGAAATTTTAGTATGTTGTTGAGATGGTCTGACATATGGGAATGTAAATGAATGGTATCACCCAATTAGTTTTGGATTGAACCCGGGTTTAAAAGTGAAATACATTAAACCCTTTGAGACTTAATTTTTTAAACATTTTTTAAGCAAAGTTAAAATTTACAAATTGCTTCGATAATTTTAGAAAATATTCAAATTATCTCATAAAATATAAAAAAAAATTGCAGCAAAATATTTTCGGTAGTTCATTAAATAAAAATGTAGATAATAATTACACCCATATAATATGAAGAAACCACCTGAGCCACTTCAAAATAAAATATGGCATCCATATTTTTATCCTAGAGTAAAAATCGTGATTTTTTAAAAGTTCTTTTAAATTTGCATTTAGTATTGCATCCCGTTCTAAAACCGCTTTATTTTTGCGTATTTTCTGTGCATCTATATTCTGCGCCAACGCAATTACAATATTTTTGAGTTTAAATAATCATCAAACTTTGATTATTTCTATCTACAACGAAGCCTAATTTTAATGAATGCAGAATGTAAACAAGTGATTGTAAGATTAGTTTTATAAGGATTGTTTAATATTTTTCACGCAAAATTATTTAACTCTGGAATGTGGAATAAATGTGTGTGATTGAAATATTCATTGCTTTTCCATAGAGAGCCAGACGAGTTATATTTCAATGACGTCATTTGAATAAAGTCAATTTTTTTCCTATGATGTTTTAAGTTTTCAAGTAAAATAAATTATTGTAGTTCTGTGATAATTAAAAAAATATCACCGCTGAATGTATCGCATTTTAGAGGTGTTAAAAAAATTGCATTTCAGTTGGAAAATGTTTCATAATCAATGCTTTATGGATCATTGATCTTTCTTGTTTTTGTGTATCAAAACTTCAAATATAGGGTACTTTCGGGATAGATACCGTAACCGGTATAAATTGCGCACCCCATAGTTCTGAAACTTACCTTGAGGTGGTAATGTAGTAATCACTAATGGTGTGCCATTTAGTGTTTCAAATGTGTTTGATAAAAGTATTGTGTTCCTGCGTCTTTTTTTCCCCTGAAATTGACAAATATCTAAGATGAGTTGTAGAATTTATCATGAAATATTTTATTGTGTTACGAATGATTATAAATTATAGCTAAAACTTCAGAAATGTCAGCGGATTCCTTGTTTGAGTGTAGCATTGTCTACGTGTAGAGTGTTTTATTGTGATTTCGCCATGTTTAAATCCAAGGTCAGGAAGCCTTGAGGTTCGGCATCTCTCTCTCCCCTAGAAATTGGTATACTCAAGAATTATTTAAAAAATAAGTAAAATTTTCATAATTGTGTTATCGAGTCGATTTTCATCCTACTCCGTTATTCATTGGTGTCATTATTTTATCGCTGTTGGTTGTAGTCTTAAACTGAGTTTAAAATAAAATAGCAAACATTTTTCGAATTTACACAATTTTTTATATTTCACAAATTGAAATTTCAGTGTTTCTATTTCTTTATATTTAAATATACATATTTTTTGAAGAAAAATATTTAGTACGTTTAGAACATTAAAATTCATTTATGTTAAATGTGGAGAATCTCCCTTATGGTGTGGCTACTCACCCGGTAGAGATGTTGCAATGAATAAATTATAATTGCATTATAATTGGTTACAAAATAAATTATAATTGATTATAGAAATTTAAAATTTATTTTATCATAATATATACGTTTCCTAAATGTAAATAAATAATTATAACTACATAAGTTTCTTGTTTGAGCAGCATGGGTCTCAGAATATTGATTTAAAGAAAAGTGCGCTATTTATCCCGAATTTACCATTTACATTTTTTGTTTCATGAAATTTCCAATTGTACACCTATAACAAAGTCGATTAATAAAGTTAGAAGTATAAAATTAGTCATGTTGAGTATTCTGCTGCTCTTTAGGGGGAAAACACAGAAATTTCTATTTTATAAAATTTTAAATAACCACAACGACTGTTCGAAATCTCTCAAATGTCGTATTTATCACAGTTTTCCGTTTTACTCTCAAATTGGGTGATTTCACTCAAAATTCTACAGAAAATATTTTTAAGCCACACAGTTCAAATTTGGTATTCTGAGCATATTTCTTGTAGGAATCTATAAAGGAAAAATTGTTAAAATTCAAATTTTTCAAATTTAAGGAATATTTGAAGGACAATTCGAAAACTCCAAATGTCATGTAAAATCTACAAAAAGTACTGATATCCGATAAAAAACAGACTTGTAACAAAAATAAAGACAAGTTCTTCTGCTTTGAAAAATGGGTCAGCCATAAAAAATGATTGAGATGAAGAATTATTGTCAAATTTATCAAATTTCAGGGGGTGAAATATATAGAGAAGAAAAGTTATTGAATGTATATAGTAACAAATTTGACAGTTTTTTTTTATCCAAAGCAATTTCTTGCTGCAATGAACTTAGATAAATTGAAAGGAGTTGGGGTGATAAAACTTGAACTGCTTACACTGCAAAAACTGCTTACACTGTAAACTTGAACTTACACTGTAAAACATTTGCAAGCGTGTTACTGAAAGTTTCAGGAGAATCAGCTGTCCGTAATGGGGAGTAAGTTTCCTGATAGTTATGATAATATATATATATATATATATATATATATATATATATATATATATATATATTCAAAAATAGCGCTTCGATAGACGATAATTAGCTGAATATTTCAGAAATGAAGTTGGAATTTTCATGAACGTTTGTAATTGCGGCTTTTCTGATAGTTTGCTGAAATTATCAAAGTAGCTAAAAAAAATAAGCAAAGGTTGCAGAATGTTTTACATATTGCTTCTCTATATATCGTTATAAGATAAATTTGCCAAGTTTACTACGAAATACATCCAATAAGTTTTTCTATACTTTTCACTCGCATAAAGTGTGATAAAACTCTCTATAATTTTTATGGCTGACACTTTCTGTAAAACAGAAAAACTTGGCTTTTTTTTACAAATTTGTTTTTAATTCTATAAATATCAAGTCAAACAAATATATCATCAATTCTTAATCACGTAAGTAGGGACTTTCGTTATTTACTAACTACTTTTACCTAACTAGGAACTTTTCGTTATTTACTAATTACTTTTACCTAAGTAGGGACTTTTCGTTATTTACTAATTACTTTTACCTAAGTAGGGAATTTTCGTTATTTACTAACTACTTTTACCTAAATAGGGACTTGTCGTTATTTACTAACTACTTTTACCTAAGTAGGGAATTTTCGTTATTTATTAACTACTTTTATCTAAGTAGGGACATTTCGTTATTTAGTGCTTTAACTAGGCAATCCAAAAAAATACCCATTTTTTTCATTTTATATTTTGAACAATATAAGTAAGAAACTTTTTATTTTGCACTCCGTCAATTTCAGGAGATTTTACAGTTTTGTTTACGAAATATGCGTGAAAAGTTAGAAGACAGTGTTTCGAAATAAATGCGGTTAAAGTTCCGACCTAAGCATTGCAATAACGGGCCTAGTACAAAATATTTTTAATATTTCAGGCTAAAACAAAGGAAAAAGTAATTAGTATCAAACTTTTCAAATTTATGAGGCTACAGAATTATGTTAACATTTGAAAATGGTAAATTTGAAATTATACTGTGACTGTCCTCTTAAAGATCGTATTGAATTTAAATTAGCACTTTTTAAATTATATTTTTACATTAGTATATTTTAAATTACACTAGTCTAATACCCGTTGAAAATCAACGGTCTTGCAATAAGCAACCCCTGAATAATGTAAATTATTTTATAATTCACGTTTCACATTTATTCGACAAATCGAATATTTTGGTGTGCAGAACCCCCTAAAGAAGAAGATATTGGGAAAATTAATAATTGCATTTATTCCTTTCGAATTATCTACTCGTACACGACATTAATGTCTATCTCATCCAGAGGCACCCCTATTTTATTATTTCTCCTTTGGAACATTTTTCTGTGAAGCACACCCATAAATGAACAATTTTGAAAAACTCTGTCTTGGGTTTTTTATCAGATGATTGGCCCATATACCAAATAACAAACCTCTATCACATTTAAAAGGAAGCATGCCTCATTTATTCTAAAAATCGAACATATTAGTTTGCGTACCCCTTAAAGTAGCAAATATTGGAAATCAGTAATTTCACACATTCTTCCTTCCAAACTATCTACCCTTACACCAAATTTATCATCTCTATCTCATTCCGAAGCATGGTTTTTTATCAACTCACTTTTCGAAAGTTTTACTCTGGAGCACCCCCTTAAACGAACATTTTTGAAAAACTGTATTCGTCTTGGGTGTTTTCGTCAAATGATCAGCCCATATATCAAATTTCAAGCCTCTATCGAATTTTAAAGGAGCCTTTTCTCATTTATTCGGTAAATCGAACATTTTGGTGTGAGGCACTCCCTTAAGTAGAAAATATTGGAAATCTGAAATTGCACACTTTCTTCCATTCGAACGGTTTACCCATACACCGAATTTGAAGTCTCCATTTTATCGCAAAGCATGCTTTCCTATCATTTCACCCGTACACCAAATTTGAAGTCTCTATCCTATCGCGAAACATGTTTTTCTATCACTTCACCTTTCGACCGTTTTCCTGTGTAGCACCCCCTTTAAATGAACATTTTTGAGAAACCGAAATAATCTTAGGTTTTTTATCAAATGATTACCCCATATACTAAATTTCAGCCTCATCACATTGTAAAGCAGGCGTTTTTAATTTGTTCGTCAAATCGAATAATTTAGTGTGCGACACCCCCTATAATAAGAAATCTTGGAAAACTGAAATTGCACACTTTCTTCCTTTCCAACCATTTACCCATACCAATTTTGAAATCTCCATTTCATCGCGAAACATGCTTTTTTATCATTTCACCTTTCGAATGTTTTTATGTGGAGTACCCACCCCTTTAAGTATACATTTTGGAAAAACTCCATTATTCTTGTATTTTCTATCAAATGATTCACCCATATACCAAATATCAAGTCTCTATCACGTTTTAAAAGGGACGTTTCTCCTTTCTTCCGAAAATCGAACATTTTGGTGTGCGGCACCCCCCAAAAGTAGAAAATATTGGTAAGCTGAAATTGTACACTTTCTTCCTTCCAAGCTATCTACCTTTGCACCAAATTTGATATCTCTATCTCATTCCGAAGCATGGTTTTTTATCAATTCAGTTTTCGAACGTTTTACTCTGGATCACCGCCCTCAAACGAACATTTTTGGAAAACTATATTCTTCTTGGGTGTTTTCGTCAAATGATTAGCCCATATATCACATTTAAGCCTCTATAAAATTTTAAAGTAGCCTTTTCTCATTTATTCGGTAAAACGAATATTTTGGAGTGCGGCACCCCCTTAAGTAGAAAATATTGGAAATCTGAAATTGCACACTTTCTTCTTTTCGAATGGTTTATCCATACACCAAATTTGAAGTCTCTATCTCATCGCAAAGCATGCTTTCCTAGCATTTCACTTTTCGAACGTTTTGGTGTGCGGCACCCCCTTAAGTAGAAAATATTGGAAATCTGAATTGCACACTTTCTTTCTTTCAAACGGTTTACTCATGCACCAAATTTGAAGCTTCTATCTCATTTCAAACATACTTTCCTATCATTTCACTTTTCGAAAGTTTTGGTTCTGCGGCACCCCCTTAAGTAGAAAATATTGGAAATCTGAAATTGCACATTTTATTCCACTCGAACGCTTTACCCATACACCAAATGTGAAGTCTGTATCTCATCGCAAAGCATGCTTTCCTATCTTTTCACTTTTCGAACGTTTTGGTGTGCAGCACCCCCTCTAGAGAACATTTTCGAAAAATTCGATTTTTCCAGGGGGTTTCATCGAACGTCCGAGCCGTGTACCGAATTGCAAGTCTCTATCTATACGGGAAGTGCCTGAAAAAAGCGTGACAGACAGACAGACAGACGGACAGACGGACACTTGGCAATTAGTATATATAGATTAGTGAATTTTAGTTTTATTTTCAAATTTTTATGAGTTACCAAAGAGAGTTGGTTACAATTGGTTATTTCTAACCATTTAAGGAATAATTGTAAAATTTGTGGATTAAAGCTATGTTACATAGTTACACATATATTTTAGACTTTAGCCTTTGTGTCAACGACACACCAGTACACTAATAAAATTATCAAAGCGAAAAATATTGTATCTAAAAACATTATATATATATACGAGTATATTTATATATATATATATATATATATATATATATATATATGTGTGTGTGTGTGTGTGTGTGTGTGTATATATATATATATGTATATATTTAGAGTTAGGTTACATTATTGGAATTTAAACCTTGAAATTTAATTTTATTTTATTTAAATTCTTTTGCATTTTTATGCATACCTGCGACTTTATTTTAATCGCAAAAAAAAAAAAAAAAAAAAAAAAAAAAAAAATCCCTCTGAAAACGCAAAGCGAAAGCAAATTACTCAATAAAAAATGATGTGAAAATTTAAAAAGGTCACGAAAGATTTTCTAATTAAGATCTTTTCGAAGATGGATAAATCCTAGAAGTATGACAGAAAAAATTTAGGTATTAAAAATTGAAGTGAAATATGTATTGAACAATTTTTTTTTAATTTTTATAATTTAGATTCGTGAGAGCAGAAAATTTCAATATCTTCAATTTTTAAAATAACTTTAGAGATATCAATTATTTTCTGATTGTCACATGAGTTAATTTATTTAAAGAAATAATAGTAAAAAGATCCTCAATAAGATATTTGTTGATAAAAACGAGATTATAATAAACGAAATGAAGAAATTAGGAAAACACATAATGTGTGGAAACAGGAAAAAAACTTTCTATTTTTAATATATTTTAATGTTAGTTGAATTTTTTAATTAGAAAGTTTTAAATCAGAAGCTTAACTTTGTTTAATTGCTCCCAATTTCATTTTTATGAACAAAATGCGCTGTTAAATTTATTTTACCTATGCTTAATACATTAAAATATGAAAGGTATATAGTTTTATAGGAAAGTGAAAACTAGAGAGACGGAGTCTTTTGTTACGTTCTTTTAATTTCATTATTGTAGTCTTTTGTCATATTCAATTAATTTGAAATTCCGAAATATTTATTTTATCTTACTTAATAAAGGAAGATGTTTGTCTTTACGTGTGTCTGAGTGCGTGTCTGCAGTTGGAAATGTAAGCGTGGTATGACCATGAAATTTAGTAGTACATAGGTACTTCAGGACCCGAATAGGTGTACATAGGAGTTATTTTTTTTGTTTCAAATACGTTTTATTTATTAACACTTTACAACATAGTTGAAAGGTGTTTATGATTTTGTTCATTCCGTTTGTCTGTCTGCTTGTTCGTTATCACGATAACTGCCATAAAAATGACTTTATGGAAAATGAAATTTTAGTATGTTGTTCAGACGGTCTGTAGGACCTATGGGAATATAAATAAATAATATCACCCAATTAGTTTTGGATTGAACCCGGGTTGAAAAAATGAAATACATTGAACCCTATGGGACCTAATTTTTCAAACATTTCTTAAGCGGATTTAAAATTCACAAATTGCTTCGAAAGTTTTGGGAAATATTCAAATTATCCCATAAAAAATATGAAAAAAATTTCAGCAAAGTATATTCGGTAGTGTTTTAAATAAAATTAAAATAATAATTACACCCATGCTATATGAAGAGATCACGTGACCCACTTCAAAATAAAATATGGCATCCATCTAGTGTCAAAATCGTGATTTTTACATTTTTTTAAAAATTTATATTTAGTGTTGGATCCGTCCTAAAACCGCTTTATTTTTGCTTAATTTCTGTGCATCTATATTTTGAAACAGCGCAATTACAATATACTAGAGTTTATATGATCAATATCATTCATCTTGTGTCAAAATCGTGATTTTTAGTGTTCTTTTTAATTAATATTTAGTGTTGTATCTGTCCTTAAACCGCTTTATTTTTGCTTAAATTTTGTGTCTCTATATTCTGAAACAACGCAATTACAATATATTTGAGTTTAAATGATAATCAAACTTTGATTATTTCTACAACGAAGCCTAATTTTCACTTATTGAGAATGTAAACAAATAAAGATGTAGGATGAGTTGTATAAGAATTGCTGAATTTCTTTAACGATTTGATTAGATACCACGATTTTTATGCAGGACGGGGTTCCACCTCACATTGGTACATGTGCCAAACAGGTACTTAAGCAACATTTCACGGATGACCGGATTGTAAGCCGACACTTCCCCATTTCTTGGCCACCCCGGTCACCAAACCTTAACCCCTGTGACCTATGGCTATGAGGTTACCTCAAAGTCACTGTTTATGGTGATAACATAAACAATTTGACAGAATTGGAAAATGGGATACACCGACATGTCCGTAACATTCCTCCTGATATGCTAAGAGCTACTCTTGAGAACGCAGTAATGCGATTTAACTTGCTTTCAGAAAATGGTGGAAGCCACATTGAACATGATTTGTAACACGTTTTAAAAACGATTAAAATTTTTTTAAACCGATGTTTTCATATCTTATTTCGGCATACAGCGCCATAACCCGCTGACGGTGAGTTTTTGAACTTTTCTTTTTTTTTGCGGAAAATAAAATCCCATGTGTGACCTCCTGCAAACTATTACCAAGTTTGATAACATTCTGTCCAGTAGTTTTCCTTTTATAGCCATTTCAAAGTAGAATTTTAATTATAAAGACCTAGGCCCTGTATATGATCTGCGGAAGCTAAATCTCAGATTATGATCCATTTGGATTCAGCATCAAATTTTGAAAGAGAATGCGCAATCACTAAGGATTTTAATTTCCAATACTTTTTCCATTTCCAGTTCAAAATTTGTCATTTTACTTGAAGCATCTATTTATCAAGATTGGCTATAGGAAGAGCTTAGATGAGAATTGATATAGATTCAGCATTAAATTCTGGAGAAGGTAGGGGGAGGGTGTCTAAACTGTAAACATTTGCATTGCTACTGAAAGTTTCAGCGGAATCAGCTGTCTGTAAAGGGAAGTAAGGTGTATGAATGTATTTATGTATTATGTATGTGTGTGTATGTGTGCGTGTGTATATGCGTGTGTGTATGTAGGTATGTATGTATGTATGTATGCATGTATGTATGTACTAAAATAACGTTTCGGCAGATGATAATTCGCTGAATATTTTAGAAATGAAGCTGGAATTTTTATGAACGTCTGTAATTGAGGCTTTTCTTATCAGTTTGCCGAAATTATCAACAAAGTAGCTGAAAAAATAATGAGCAAAGGTTGCAGAAAGTTTTACAGTGTAAAAGATTTCAATTCCGGTTCCTTTACCATTTTCCAGTAAATTTTTTTAATCATCTGTTTACTAGGATTGGTATAGATAGAACTTAGATAATGACAAATATGGATTCAGCATTAAATTCTGCAGAGGATACGTGTGCTGCCTCACTAAGAATTTCCACTTCCGGTTCTGATGGTATTACTTCCTATTTAAAAAGTTACATTTTCCTCGAAATATATATTTTGCAGGAATGGCTATAAATAGAGCTTAAAAAATAACTGATGAGCATAAAATTTCAAAGCATGAAATTCCAAAGCGGGGAGTGAATTAGGTGGTAACTAAATATTTCTGTTTGCGTTTTTCACACTTCCGTATTAAGAACAGTCTTTGAAACATCTATTTCTCAGGATCGGTAATAGGTATATCTTAGATGATGACTGATATAATTTCAGCATTAAATCACAAAGGGGAGGAGGGGGCTTACTAAGTATTCCCACATCCGGTTTTTTTAAATTCCCGTTCAAAACTGTTTAATTTTCTTGATACATCTATTTTTCAGAAGTGTCTATGGTTAGAGATTAGATAGTGTCTGATATGGATTCAGTATTAAGTTAGTTTGGGGTTACGGTCAACTACCGGTTCTTTCAACTACCGGTTCTTTTCTACATTGGATTCAAAAATTTTCCTTGAAGGGTCTATTTTTTTCTGAATCGGCTATTGATAAAACTTAGGTAATAACTCATATAATCAGCATTGATATTTCCGGAAATTTGTATGATTGTACGAAATAAGGATACAAAAGAGTATTAAAATGTTTAACAATTCCCTCGAAATTAACGTGTGCACCCACTTGCCACCCATATGAAGGAATATTCTTAAATTTCTTGTTATGAATTGAAATGTCGCATGTAGTGTTCGTAAAATGAATATTCCTCGTCTAATTTCGAGAAAATTCATAAATGAATGATTCTAGCAAGTCAGATTTAGTGTTTTATTTCCTATCGGATCGTTAAATTCCCTAAATATGTCAGTTCAAAAAGAATGAAACAGCTTTAAAAAATCAAAAAAACAAAACAAAAAACCATCATTTTTCATACTTTAGGAACGGTTATTTACGACGATCATTATAAATAATTTAATCCTCTAGATTACTATTAGAATAATAACAAAAGTTTGAAAAATATTTTATTTTTCATATGCGAATTAGATTAAGTCACGATTCCTCTTTGAAAGTAGTAAAATACATAAATATATGTTGACATAATATAAAATATGTTGACATAATATAAAATATGACATAATATAAAATATGTTGACATAATATAAAATACATAAATAATTGTTTAAAAGACATAAATATATGTTGATATAATATAAAATATGTTGACGTAATATAAAATATGTTGACGTAATATAAAATATGACATAATGTAAAATATGACATAATATAAAATATGTTGACATAATATAAAATACATAAATAATTGTTTAAAAGACATAAATATATGTTGACGTAATATAAAATATGTTGACATAATATAAAATATGTTGACATAATATAAAATATGTTGACATAATATAAAATATGTTGACATAATATAAAAGACATAAATATATGTTGATACAACAATGGACAAATTTCAGTTATAAGAAAGAAAAAATGTTTTAAAATATGATTAACTACGTATTTCTGAATAAGCAGATTTCTTAGTTTTAAGGGGGCACGTGGTCTTTGAGCAAGCCAAAATGCATATAGAAATAATCAAGTTTTAGGCATGAAAGCTAGTAAAATATTGCAAAATCATAATTTTTTCCACGGTGTATTAATCACATATATTAAAATACATTTTATATAAAAATGCAAGATTTTCATCTACAAATGTTTTTAAGTGTTTATATCCAAAAAATTGATTATACAGTTTAGCTCGTAGTTCAAAGTTGAAAATTCTGCATGCAGAATATAGTTATTACTCCAAATGATTTATATTATACAGCTCTTAAAAATTTTCACAATTTTTCAAAAATGTTTTCTAATATTTCTAAATTTTGGTTTTAAGTTGTACTTTATTATACAATATTTATATAATTATGATTAAAATTACAAAAATAAAAACTATTAATTGTGATATTAATAGTTTTTATTTTTGTAAGTGCACGCTTAGATTAGAATAGATTAGAACCTTTCAATTGTTCTAGGAGCACATACGAATTCTTAATAATATTTATATTTCATTTTCCTTCTTTTTAACTTGTTTAGCGATTTAAGCTTCAAATTTGTAAGTTAAAGCCATTTTCTCGCAATTTTTACTTTCCTTATATACATAATGTATAAGGAAAGTATTGTGACGGGGTCGAAAATTCGAATTCGAGTTTCGACGGGAGAGCACGTTTTAAGCATCCCTGATCACGAATCGAACATTTTTGAGGTGATGTCTGTGTGTGTGTATGTCAGTGAGTCTGTGGAGACGATACTTCACGAACGAATGGAGCGATTCGAATGAAATTTGGTACAAAAATCACAATCCATGAATACTAGAAGCCTATTGTTTTAAAACACAATCGAAAGTTCATACCCCCCCCCCCTACATTTTCGAGTGAAATTTTGAAAAAATCATCAAAAAAACAAAACCTTTAATGAAGTTACACAAATAGACATTTCTTAAGTAATTTTTCCTTAGAAAACGATTGACATAAACATTAGAACGCTAGCATGAACCGTTCTCGAGATATTGTACATTTTTCAAATAATTTCCCCTATACATTATCATGTATTGCAGAGAAAGTAATAGTTTTGGAATAATTATAATACATCAATGCAGAAAGAGATTTCCTGAAAAATTCAACTGTTGGAATAGAAAAATACATTTATCATGCAATTCTATGCACAATTCTATTTCAATGTAAATTTTGAAATAAGGCAACTTAAAAACGTTGCGAGTTGATTTAACAACTAAAGAAGTTAAAAAGTATGTTCCCAAATTTCAAGCTGATATGTTCCTCCTTATTTCGTAAAAATGCTTTCTTCATTTTAATAGTAAGTCCATTTTTTTGTTATTTTGGATTCTTGACTTCACTAGCGTTATATGTTCAGTATTTTGACAACCAAATTGTGTTGTAATAAAAATTCAGGTTTATACCAAAGTATAATTTATTTAATATAAATATCTCTATTAACTGCTAAATTAATATTATAATTTTTCATTGATAATTTACCTCCGGATTCACTTAAAATGCTTATGAGTCGTATGTCTTGTTTCTCTCGCCTTTTTTAGTATTACTGGGTTCATCGCCGCAAAACTTTGTCACGTGACCAAGTTATGATGAAAATCTACGACTATCCAGAGCAGTCGTAAATAAATATGTCGGCCTTCGGTCACCACTACAGCAGTAATTTTTTGCTAAAACTTTAAAATATTCTTTATAGTGTAAAGTATTTTGGATAAAAGATGTGAGACCGGGATACGGACAATGGGTATGTGATTAGTGTTTTGCTTCTGTTAAAAACGGCTTTATTTCAAGCGTTAACTGCTTTAAACTCGGTATCGAATAAAAAATTGCATTGATGCATTTGGTTAAGAAAAACACTACAGAGTGTTTTGCGATGCTAACAATTCTTAAAATATTTTACTACTATGCGATGTTTAAAATTATACATACTTTGTAGATTTATGATTCGTAAAATTGATAATTTCACATTTCCTTCACTTTATCTTGTTCACAAGCTGATGATCTGTTGTGAAATTACTATCCATTTTTCAACAGCTTAAAAGAATTTGCAAATTTTTCTATGAAATAAGTCATTAATTCTTAGTCTCTAAGAATCCAAACTTTACTAATTATGAAATTTGGGTTTTTCGTTCGAACAGTATCTGGCTTTGCACTTCAGACTTTTTATGCTTAAATATTCTGCTGTCAAATTTTTGAACTTGCATTTATTATCGTCTCGTTCCATTAAAAATTGCTCTTTATTTTATATACATTTGTTGTAAATTTAGTGTATTGAATATCATATCATATCACAATACACATTTTGTATTTCGATACAGTGTATTATAATTTCAATGCATAATAATATCCTGATATTAAAATTAATTTCCTCCAGCTGCAAACTAAAACAAAATCATTCCCTTCCGAAATCAAGTGATCCACTCAACTCAATTACAGTATACTTTATATATTGATAGACTAGTTTTATCCTGGTACACTATTTTATTCATCTAATTATAAAGCAAAATATGCTTTACCGAATAGTTGTTTACCCGCAAATCTAATGTGTCAAAATCTCGAATTTTCACAATTCTACTATGCGCAAAATATTCTGACTGCCATACGCATGATCTTCAGTTCAAAAAACTTCTCATGTGGTGAGGAAATTGTATTAATTAGATTAACTTAATTTGTCCTCGTAATCGTGTGTACATAAATGTAAGCGTCAAACAAATAACCCACGTATTTCTGCAGTGCGGTCTCCACCTATAAAAAAACTGATGTGGGCAACACATAACTTTCCTTATATAACGCAATGAATTACTATTTTTACAATAAAAGAAAATAATAGGGAAAAAAAGTAAATAAATAGGTTTTTTTTAGTATATATTATATTCTTTCCAAGATATTGAATTTTCGTCAATTAGTCGTCATTTTCATTGATTTAGTGTCATTTTTCTCCATTTGCCGAGATTTTTATTAATTTGGCAACATTAAAAAAGCCGCCAAATTGGCGATATTCCTCCAAATTTGGTGCCAAAGTCTCGCCAAGCGTTATGGGTGTAAAAATAAGTTATTCTTATAGGAGATAAATTATTGGCGTTCAAATACAAAAGTATTACTCAAAGTATCTTTTCTCATAAATGGAACGAGCTAGATCCACGAGAATGATGTCACCAAACTTATCGCATGATATTACATATGAAAAGTGAACATGTTTCTCAACAGTTAATATATTTTTTATAATTTATGGGATTTTTTGATAAATTTATTTAAAAAATGTGTAATATCTCAAGAACGGTTCATGCTAGTGTTCTAAAGTTTATGCCAATCGTTTTCTAAAGAAAAATTACACAAGAAATGTCTAAGCCAACGGCCGTACCGTGCTGAAAACACCGGTTCTCGTTAGATCACCGAAGTGAAGCAGCATCGGGCGCGGTTAGTACTTGGTGGGTGACCACCTCGGAACGCCGCGTGCTGTTGGCCATCTCGGGTGCGGTATCCCCGTGGTTTGCGCGCTAAATTTGCACGCTGCCACAAATGCCGCCGTGTTCATGCGGAGTACGATCACGTTAAACATGTGGGTCCGTAAGTCCTTCCGAGAGGTTGGTGGTAGGGGAAGGAGGGTACGGTCCCTGTGGATGCCTCCCCCACTGGGTTCCGGTCTAAATTGGGAGGCACTTCCCGGCCGTCCATACAGTTACCTTACACCTTTCTGGTAGGTCGGACGGTCTGGGTCTCAACAACAACAACAAGAAATGTCTATTTATGTAACTTTATTAAAGGTTTTGATTTTTTGATGATTTTTACAATATTTCACTCGAAAATTTAGGGGGGTTCTGAACATTCGATTACGTTTAAAAGCAATAAGCTTCTAGTATGCATATATTGTGATTTTTGTACCAAATTTCATTCGAATCGCTCTATCTGTTCGTGAGATATCGTCTCCACTGTCTCACTGACACACACACGCACACAGACATCACCTCAAAAATGTTTTATTTGTGATCAAGGATGCTTGAAACGTGCTCTCCCGTCGAAAACTCGAATTCGAATTTTCGACCCCGTCACAATACTTTCCTTATATATTATGTATATAAGGAAAGTAAAACATAAGTCCAAAAAGATAAACATTAGTTATTGTTTTTCTTAACTGCTTATTTAAAAAAATATATACTTTTCACTAATATATTCAATTAATAGTTTTACAATTCTTATTCATTCAGTTTCAATTTAACTTGGAGGCGAGTGTCATGACGAAGTGGTAATTTAAAATAAACTGATTCTTAAAAACGCCAATTCTTCATTAGAGCAAAAACAGTACATGTTGTGGATGTTTCAAGGGTTGCAGGCTCCTTTGCATAAATCATCTTGGTCAGGATCATCAATGGGGCAACAGCGCTTCATCTTGGTGTCTATACCGACTTTTATTTTAAAACTTCTCTTCGACGATCATCATCAACTCTTAACTCACGGACAACCACTTCGATTTGACATCTTGTCATCAATCGAATCTTTAAATTCCTACTGGTTTCTTAAACGAAAACTTCACTTGCTCTGCTGGCTCTTGCGTCATTTCTCCCCCCTGGGCGCATTGGCTGGTGGTACTTCCATGTATCCCCATAGCTAGGGTCCCATTGACGGCAAGTTGGTCGGAGATATTTATCACTGGCCAGAAATACGCAGGGCGTAACTGCTTGAGGTCCTAATGATTGCATTCTCTTTCGATGTGTGCGGGAATTCTTTATTGTTCCCACATAAATTTATTTGAATTATCTGTCAACTACTGGTGACCATCTCATTGAGTTCATTGACGCTCAAAAAGTTTATTGCCATCTTCTGGTACTTGTTGTTTGGAGTCATAAATTGTTTTACAGGCTGCAGTCATTCAAATGCCCACATAAAACAAGAAAGATCAATAATGCTTAAAGCATTGATTATGAAACACTTTCCAACGTCAATGCAAGTTTATTTAAACATGTCTAAAATGCAATACATTCGTCGGTAATATTTTAAAACTTATGGCAATACTACACTAATTTATTTTATTTGAAAACTTAAACCTTCATCGAAAAAAATGAACTTCATTCAAATGACGTCATTGAAATATAAATTTCCTTGTTTAAACATCTCTAAAATGTGATACATTCCTCGGTAATAATTTTAGAATTATCATAATACTACGATAATTTATTATATTTGAAAACTTCATCGAAAACAACTGAAATTCATTCAAATGACAACGATGATAGAAAAAATAACACGCCTGGCTCTCTCTATAAAAGCAGCATTTCATTCATAAATATTTCCCATTCATGTCATTCATCACAATACTATAATAATTTATTTTATTTAAAACTTAAGACCATGGAGCTACAAGTAATTAAATTCTATGCGTAGAACTTCATCGAAAAAAATCGTCTTTCTCTTTGTAAAATCAATGAATATTTGATTCATATCAGCTATGCAGACTCTATGAACTAAATGATTTTGTGTTAAAGAAATAAAGCAATTCTAATACAACTCATTCTACATATTTCGCTGTTTACATTTTACATAGGTGAAAAATAGGCTTCGTTGTAGAAATAATCAAATTTGGATGAGAATTTAAACTCAAATATATTGTAATTGCGTTGTTTCAGTATGTAGATGCACAGAATTGAAGCAAAAATAAAGTGGTTTTAGGACGGATACAACACTCAACATGAATTAAAAAAAACTTTAAAAATCACGATTTTGAGACAAGATGGATGCCATATATCATTTTCAAGTGGGTCACGTGATCTTTTCATATCATGGTCACGTGATCGCTTCATATAAGAGGTGTTATTATTATTTTAATTTTTATTTAAAAAACTACTGAAGATATTTCACTGAATTTTTACTTATATATTTTATGGAATATTTTAAATATTACCTAAAATTTTCGAAGCAATTTGTGAATTTTAAATCCGCTTAAAAAATGTTTGAAAAATTAGGTCCCATAGGGTTCAATGTATTTCATTTTTTCAACCCGGGTTCAATCCAAAACTAATTGGGTGATATTATTCATTTATATTCCCATAGGTCCTACAGACCGTCTGAACAACATACTAAAATTTCATTTTGATTAAGTGATTTTTACGGCAGTTATCGTGCTAACGGACAGACAGACAGACAGACAGAATGAACAAAGTCATAAACACTTTTCAACTTTATGTAAAGTGTTAAAAACGAACTTTAGTCACCATATCTCTCTTCTGATGCTGACACAATAAAAAAGCAACCTCCTACATATTCTGTAAAATGTCCCACCTTTCGCAGCATGAGCTGACGTTTGAAATAATACAAAACAAGAAAGATCAATCATGCATAAGCATTGATTATGAAACACTTTCCAACTGAAATGTAATTTCATTTAAAAATTTCTAAAATGTGATTCATTCAGTGGTAATATCTTTTACATTATCACAGTACTACAGTAATTTATTATACTTAAATATTTAAAACTGTATCGAAATATAAATCATCTGATTCTTTATGCAAAATCAATGAATATTTCATTCATATAACTTGTATTCCAAACTCCAGAGCTAAATAATTTTGTGTGAAAAAAATTCAGCAATTCTTATGTAATTCATCTTACAATCGCTTGAGATATTTGCATTCTGCATATGTTAAAATTAGGCTTCCTTGAAGAAATAATAAAAGTTTAGGGATAATTTAAAATCACAACTATTGTAATTGCATAGGCACGGAATTTAGATACACAGATAATACACAGATAATATATATGTGTATGTGTATGTACTCAAAGTATTGGAATCGTGCCGAAGATCGGAACTCGAATTTTCAAAGTATCTACACGTTTTGGGACTTCTAGAACACGAAAAAACTACTTTTAGGAAGACGTCGGTGTGTGTAAGGGTGTATCTGTGTATGTTTCTGTGTGTCTGTGTGGATATTACATCCACTCTAATTGAAAAACTAATGGACCGAATTTCATACAATTTGGTAGGTATGTTTTTTGTGGGAAATCCTGATGTTCATTAGATTATAGTACGATTCGTAATAAAAGAATCTGCCTTCTTTGCGAAATGGCCGCAGAAATTGCCTTTATCCACTCTAGCTAAAAACTAATGAACCAAATTTAACAAAATTTGGAGTATAATATTTCAATAACCTACAAGTGATTTATATACCAAATTTAACAAAATTTTGTATATAAATCATTTGTAGGTTATTCTACTACGATTCGGGAAAAAGGAACGGGCTATTTTTGCGAAATGGCCAGCAAAAATCGTTATATATAAAAATAAAAGACTACGTGTGCTCAATTATATCAATTAAATTCCTATTTTATATGTGATTTTTGACAACAAAAAGAATAAGACTAACCCCATTACTCTAGGACTAGCCGTTCTTGAGATATTCTAGTTTTTTCGCGTTTTCGCTACGCCACCTTTGACAATAAGTCCAGTTATCAAATGAGAACCAAATTTAAGTTTAACGTGTAAATTCAATGTCATTTAAAATACTTATGTTGTGCAGATAAACTCAAATTATCATTGAATAAATAAAGAGAACGAATATGAGTCTGCAGGGAAAGACATGTGCTGTCCACATCAGAATTTTTAACAATATTACAACAATGATTTATAAAAGTGAACGGGGATTAATTGCGGGTCATTTCGAAAAAAATGTATGATCTATATTTAAAGATCCACCAAATTGCTGTAGAATAAAATGTTCTACAAATTTAAGCTGTGTACCAAATTTTAACTCTCTAGGACGTAGGAAAGTGCATTTAAAATGCCATCAATTAAATTTATCATGAAGAGTTATATAAAATTTAAAAAAAATGAAAAATTGTTATCTACCAAATTATTTTAAAATATGAAGCCACTCCCATATGCAAAACGTTTTAACAAATGGAGAGATATTTATTATATAATATCTCTCTCTTTTCTTTCTGGAAGATATCCCAAAGTCAGAATTTAATTGAATTTGTTTTTTTCCCTATATCAAATAATTTTTTTAATTAAAAAACTACTTAACATATTTTACTGAATTTTTGTTTATATATTCTATGGGATAATGTGAATATTTCCTAAAAATTTCGAAGCAATTCGTGAATTTTAAATTTACTTAAAAAATGTTTGAAAAATTAGGTCCCATAGGGTTCAATGTATTTCATTTTTTCAACCCGGGTTCAATAAAAAACTAATTGGGTGATATTATTTATTTATATTCCCATAGGTCCTACAGACCGTCTGAACAACATACTAAAATTTCATTTTGATAAACTCATTTTTACGGCAGTTATCGTGCTAACGGACAGACAGACAGACAGACAGACAGACAGACAGACAGACAGAATGAACAAAGTCATAAACACTTTTCAACTTTGTTGTAAAGTGTTAAAAACATGTCCCATTATACCAAACCAATCAGCAAATTACATTCTAAAGTAAAAAGTAAATTCTAAAGTAATGCGAAAAAGCTTTTGGGGGTGAAATAAAAATGAAATTTGCCAGATAAACACAATATTTACCATGAATGGTAGTGGCGTATTTTGGCAACAGTGAAATTTGCTTGCAATTAGATTTAAAAATATAATTAACTGTTTTATATAATTCATTAATATAATTAAACACTCATAATTCCTTCTGGAAGGTCAGACGACCTGGGTCGAACAAAGAAAAGAATAATCATAATTAAATGGTTTAATTATTTAACAGGCTACCACACACTTATTGTTAATTTGAGTACTTATGCATATTATTATGTGAAACTAAAATATGAAATTTGGCTAACATTTTTCATTAATTTTTGTGTCTGGGTAATTTTCATTTTCTAAAAGCTGTGAAAAGGGGGTATTAAATATATGCAAAACATACAGGGGTATTATAAATGCTAAGGTATTTTGTATTGCTATAAAAAGCATTTTATTGACATATTTATTAAAAATTAGTGTGTACAATAAAACAGTATTTCAATACCATTGGAAATTTTAAATTTCTAAAAGTATTTATTATGGTTAGCATGACCATTAATGTAGAATTATCCTCCACAATGATGCTTATATACGGTGCTGTTTTAATTATTTAAAATAGTAACCAGTGATTTTGGAACTTGAATAATTCTCGAAGCTGACAGACATAAAAAGTACACAACGCGGCAATGTTTACAAAATACAACTTGCATGTCAGTCTATTGCTTTCAAACTGTAATCCTTGTGATTGGATGATTTCTATCACTTGACTTTCATATTATATGTTATCGACTGACGTCATCAGTTAAGAACGTACTAGTTTGCTTCCACTGGATACCGATTTTGGGGAAAACATTTCCCCTCCGGTATTTCCCCTCCCCCTTCTAAGTTGATTACTCCTCAAAGGTTGCGATGGAAAGTTACGGCTCGTAGGGTGTTTCATTCGAATCTGCTCTTTAGTTCGCTTGGTTTTATTGATAATTTAGACCCAGTTGGAAGTTTTTAGAAAAATAAACAAATAAAACCTTTAATGGAATTTATAAAAAAGATTATTGGATATATGCATACTATTTATTAGTTTATTATCCAATTGCAATTTGCCTTGATGATTCTATTTTTTAGATTGTTTCTACGCTAGTTGGAGTAAAGAGGGATAGTTTGTAAGTTTAATTATATCAGACATAAAATTTAACACAAATCTAATACTTAAGTTTACAAAAATAAGAATATTTCTCATGGAATCTAAATAATTGTCTAACGTGTTTGCGTATTTCATGACCTTCCAGGAGCCTATTAGATTTAATCTTTGAACACTTATAGTGTCGACCATGGGGAAATCTAAAGGAGTTGAATTTGCAATTCTTTCCTTGGGAATGGTGTGGGGCGTGAAAATGCTATAGTTTTGAAATGTATTTCCAGACCGTCCAAAAACTCTCCGGCGATCCAGAAGGCTGAATTTTTGTATGTTTATAGTATCGACCATGGGACAAAATCATATAGAGCAGAGTTTTGACCATCCACGGGGGGGGGGGTAGAAAATTGGGGTTTGCAAAGCTTTTCCAGACACTCCAGAAGCCCCTTCTCCCTTAGAAAGCTTAAGGCTGAATCTTTGCTCATATACACCTGATTGACTACCTGATTCAACCTAATATCTGAATACCTAACAGAAACGAATTTTTGTTTAAAACGACTATTTTCGACGATAAACGCAATATATTGAAAATAAAATGAAACTTGTTAAAAGAAATTGCAACTTTATTTTATTACGCTGTATGCTTCCCTGCCTTTGATAGGTTTAAATACTAGTTGAATGTATGAAACCTATTGATTTATTTAATAAGTTAATATGCAGACTACTTACGACAGTGCTAACCTACTTGTTAAATTGTTTTATGTTGTCTATAGAACACTGGGATATTTGGTGTTGGAAAAAAGTATATAAAGGTCTATAAAAATATATAATAGGTTCAATATAAATTATTCGTTCCAGATACACTATACGGTGCAATTATCTGAAATACGCAGCACAGGTATTTTATTATCCTACTATGATATAAATAGCTATGAAAGCTATTAGTGGAAATATATAAAACGAGATTCACTTCGGTGTATTTTATATCAATGAACCAAGTTCTTATCATTAGTATTATTAAATGAAAGAAACGACGCTTCAATGATCTTTATAATAAGTTTAGAATATAGATTTTCAAAAATGTTTTCTCCTGTGTATTAGGGGAGCGTTTTATAACGATTAATCCATAGTCGGATTCAGGCTTGATCAATACTATTTAAGTGGAATTGAGTGATAGCATACACACACACACACACACACACACACACACACTGTTTGAAAAATCAAGCTAAAAATATCCGGAGTGAATATAAACAATTTAATGATTCTTCCGAATAGAAGATTTCCCCCAATTTATTCGTGTGTATTACTTTATGCACCTACGTTTAAAAGATACGTAAATTTATGTTAATGATATTGAGTAAATATACTAGAGGATCGGTGAAATTCCTAGACTGTCCATGCAAAACATGTGGGCATTCAACTTTTGAGCCAAACTATAAACATTTTTACAAATGTATCTTCTGAATTCGCATCTAAATCTGGTCTGTTGTTACTTATGACCTCCTCTTCGGAGGAACCGAAACAGGACCAGTGACGCAGGAAGAAAGAACCACACGCAAGACTAGAGATCAAGGTTTATTCCAAGAAAGCATCACTGACGAAGGTCGGAGAGGGTGCAGCGCCACTTTGACGAGGACCCAGAAGGCGGAAGTCTGACTATATCCTCAAGAAACATCCATGCCTTATTCGGGATTCGAACCCGAACCCCTCATGGCAGCAGTCGAAGACGCTATCCACTTCACCACCGGGGCGGCTAAATCTGGTCTAAATCACTTTAGCTGGGTTGGCGAACGCAGCGAGAAGGGAGCGGAACCCCCTAGTAACTTAAAAATTAAATAGTAAAACCACGCAAAAATATTTATTTATTGATATAGTTTTTTAATTAAAATGTACAGAAAAGGCTACAATGAACCCAGTTATACTGACATCGAGAATACAAACAAAAGCACCATGTACATGTAATAATACGAAAACTTATCAAAGAAAGATTACACAAGGAAAGCGTTCCTTCCCGGTCGTCCAATTTGATGCTCTAAGTCCTCTGGACGAGCCGGACGGCCTGGGGCTTTCACAAGGAAAGCGTTATACAAAATTTACACACACTCTTGAAATTTTCAATTGTTTTTATTATCGAAATCATTATAACAAGTATAACATATTCTACAAAATTTATTCATGGCAAAATTTCTAAAAACATTTAACCTACACAGATTTTCCTTGAAGACCATACACCGTCTTAAACGCACATTCGGAACATTGCAAGAAAGAATACTCAAAGTCAACAGACAGTCAATAAAATTATTAACTAATTTATAAAAGTAAAACCCCATTAATTATAACTTCATCCTAATATTTTGATTAACAATACCAAACAAGTGTCTTAAATGAACACCAGAAAATTCAATAACGATAACCATTAACTAAATAAAATAAATATAAAAAGAACTTAAATTAAACTCTCTCGATAAGCTGATTATAGAAAAAATAACAATGCTTCCAAATTGATGAAACATATTCTAATTTCGAAATAACCAAATAATTAAACATTAAAATTTTAGTTTTTACAGCAAAGACCCTTAGAGTTTTTAATCAGAAACTCAAATTCGGACAAGCCTCCAATACAATTATTTGTGTACATGTTGATTAAAAGTATAATAGAATCAACATTCACATCCAAATTAACAAAACTCTAACAAAGCTTTAAGACATTCCCGTCAAAAGTGCAATAATAATTTAAAGATATTCACATCTAAAGTTGCAATTTCAATTTAGTGTATACACATATTAATAGACTAAATTGAAAACATTTTGACGAAGAGCTTCATTCGACATTCATATTTATTAAGAAGTGAATTCCCACTATGAAAGTTATGCAGTCATGTTTAGAGAGGAACTAAAACCTCAGACACTTAAATCCTTAAACCACAGCTATACCAACTTAGTTACCTGGACTCATGAAGGAACTTTGTATTCTCCTCCACAAAATTCTGAAGCCAAAATTCATTAGACTCAAAGAAAGTAGTTTTGTTTTCTTGCTCGAACACTTGATAATCACTTCATTTTTATATGCACACTATTTTTGCTTTGTATATTAAGATTTACAGCACAACATTGCATCTTTGTGTGCCAAGGCTTACAACATAACATCTTTCCTTTGTATATTATGCATCTTTGTGTGCCAAGGCTTACAACATAACATCTTTCCTTTGTATATTGAAGTTTATAACATCAAGTACCTTTGCTATATACACAAAGGTTTGCAACATGGCATCATTGCTTTATATATTAAGGCTTACAATATCAAACCTTTGTACAGAAAAGTTTACAACATAGCATCTTGTTTTGTATATCAAGGTTTATAACACCGTATCTTTGCTGTGTATATCAAAGTTTACAGCATAGGTCGGGACGTTTACAGTATAGTATGGACATTACAAGTTTATAAGTTTACATTATAAGTTTATAAGTTTAGTTTATAAGTTTACATTATAAGTTTACAGCATAGTATGAGCATTACATATAACAGCATGCATGGACCATTGCACTCTTTTTATGCGCTTTAAGAGCACTCCCATATGGAATTTTTGGAATCTGGAGTTCACCTTTCTACCACATTTTCTAGGTAAGATCCACAAGGTATATTAATATAATTCAAATTCTTAAGATTTTTTTATATGCTGAATTTATTAGTTTGTTATGTATGTATATAACGCAACCATTTGGAACGCATTCATTTGGAATGTCGGAAATTTCTCACGTTTAAAAATTGTTCCGAAAATTTTGTTTCAGTAGAACTGGAGTTTTTCTTTTATTTTAAACTATATGATAACCCTTCAACTATATGATAACCCTCTTCGCCAAATATGATAACCCTCCTCGAAAAGTCAAAATATGGCAACACTACTTTCATGTAATTGGAATGGTTGCCTGTAAAAGTGTTTTTCCACTGTGGGGACTCAAAGAGCCGTAAAAGCATTTTACATGTCTTAAACAGTATTATTAAAACTTCCCTAGAATTATTGATAACGCTGTTGAGATTAAATCCCAAAGTGTATACGATCGTTGTCAGTTTGGAAAACACTGTTTTGATGCTAAATTTCTGCTGTTGTAATATAACTTCTTGCTGTTGCACACATGCCCTAACTTTTATGACCGAGGAAAATACATATTTAGCTTCCTTCAAAATATTCATCCTCATTTGCAAGATTTAAGCGCCACTAAAATCTTTTCTTTTTCGGAATCGAATCTAACTCATGTATATTCAAACAACCGATTTCGATTGAAAAGAAAATATTTTGAGGTTTCCATAGATTAAATTTCAATCTTTATTCATACTTTACAATTAATGTAAATATGCAGACATGTTGAAAAGTCTACCCTAGCAATGAGTAAAATAAGCAATATATACTTGGGGCAAAGTTAATTTGTTAATAAAGAGGTAGAGGTAAAAATGTAAACTTAAACAGCAAAGGAAACTGCAAACAGAATTTTTTTAACTGAATCTCATACATATTCAAATCAATCAATTTCAATTAAAAAGGAAATATTTTGAGGTTTTTACTAATTAAACTTCAATCTTTACATACTTTACGATCAATGCAAATATACAGACATGTTGAAAAGTTTTCCCTAGTAATCAGTAAAATAACCTATGTATACATAGGGCAAAGTTAATTTGAAAATAAAGAGGTAAAGAAAAACTGTAAACTTAAACCTCAAACAAAACTATAAACAGAATTTTTTAAACTTAATCTGACTCATACATAATCAAATCAACTATTTCAATTGAAAAGAAAATATTTTGAAGTTTTCACAAATTAAACTTCAATCTTTATGCATACTTTGCAATCAATGTAATTGCACAGATATGTTTAAAAGCCTACGCTAGCAGTACGTAAAATAACCTATGTATATTTGCGGCAAGTTGACTTGATAGTAAAGATGTAGAAGGAAAACTGTAAACCCGCGCTGTCATGTCATACGGGTTTTCTACGAAAGGTCTTAAACACCTCAATATCTTTGTAAGGAAAGGATCACGAGTGTGTGTGTTTGGTCTATCGACAGTAAAGTGAACATGCTCGATCGAATAAAAGTTATTTTAACGCCCCTAGCGGAGAACTTAAAAGTTAGAATGATGAACTCAGCAAGAAAGCGAGAGGTAACTAATAAATATGCACTTAGGTAACTAATAAATAGGTATATTGTCTAATAAATAGGTACAATAAAACTGTTACAGAAGGCATTTACTTGATACAATACGATTATTGGCGAATTTCTATCACATTCAGCAATGCTAAAATATGAACTACTTATATTCATAGGAACCTAATATACATCCTGTTTAAAATGTCCAACACTTCACATTGAAATACAGAAAAGAATATTACTGCGTGCTTTAACAAGCATTGCCGATACCACTGTGTTACCGGCCCCTATGGTAAGGCTATTTGACAGGTATTTAATGCCTCCAATATAGGCATTTTGTGAGTTCCTAAAGCCGATTCCAACTAATTAGACAATTCTCCACAACTTTATAATTGGCATTTTTCTTGTATCTCACTTTGTCGCCTTTGTTATATTTAAATTTTTCTCCTTTAGAGGCACTGCAATTACTTTTATTCGATAGTCATGGTAGGTTTATTATAAATAAACAGGATTTTTTTAAACGTGCAGTAGAGCACAATTTGTGCAGTGAGAATATGATTTATGAAGCACAAAACAGGAATTTATGCTGTACAAAACTAGAATTTATGCAGTACAAAACTGGAATTTGTGCAGTATGAAAAAAATGTTTTTTATTAAATTATTTTCATTGTTGCTGTTAGGATTTAGCCTATATATATTTTTTTTTTCATAATTATTAAATTCATTTATTCTAATGGCCGTAATTGTTTTTTTTAATTGAAGTGTTCGGTTGAAATTTTTTGTAAGTTAAGCCCTTTTATCTAGTTTAAAACGTACAAAAAGTTTTGTGTGTATGATTTAATGACTCCAAAAGGAAAAACACAGTGACATAAACACATAACATCATTCTTATTCTAAAGTTTTATGTTTTATACAATTCTGTTCAATTTTTATATAAATGCAGGGGAGAATTTTCGATCGAAATACTTTTGCTGCCGTTGAAAAGTTCTCAGTAATATTTATGCATTACATTTTATTATGGTTACGTATTTTATTAAATATCAATATTTGTCTATTTTTTAAAAATAAATTTTTGTATTTTAGATGTAATTTTAAATATAAAATTCAGATTAATATAGAATTATAAATATAAATATAAGTATAAAATTAATATAAATATAATTAATATAAATAATTAATATAATTAATTTAAATATTACTAAAATAAATATAAAATTTAATTTTAAATATGTTATTCAAACATTTTCTTTGTTCGAGGGCTGCTAGTTGGACAATTTTGTATTAAAGATTATATTTCATAATCAAGTTATCAACTGAAGAGCGGTACACCTCCCTTACAGGCACACATACACACATAGAGATACAAAATTTAGTATATTTTATAAAACTAGGGGGTCCTGCTTGCTACACTTCGCCAACCCCCTTCGGGTATATTCGCCTCCTACCCGCTGTGCTCGCAGAGATCGTTTCATACACATCTCTTCTAAAAATTCTACTTTCAAAAATTTCTTTTCTATCTATCTATATATACTAATTGCCAAGTGTCCGTCTGCCGTCTGTCTGTCTGTCCGTCTGCCCATCTGTCATGCTTTTTTTAGGCACTTCCCGAATAGACAGAGACTTGCACTTTGGTACACGGCTCGGTCGTTCGATAAAACCCCCTGGAAAATCGAATTTTTCGAAAACGTTCTCTAAAGAGGGTGCTCCACAACAAAACGTTCGAAAAGTGAAATGACAGGAAAGCATACTTTGCGATAAGATAGAGACTTCAAATTTGGTGTATGGGTAATTCGTTCGAAAGGAAGAAAGTGTGCAATTTCAGATATCCACTATTTTCTACTTAAGGGGGGAGGGGAGAAAAGGCGCCTTTAAAATTTGATAGAGGCTTAATATTTGGTATATGGGTTAATCATTTGACGAAAACACCCAAGACGAATATAGTTTTTAAAAAATGTTAGTTTAAAGGGGTGCTCCAGAGAAAAACGTTCGAAAAGTGAAAAAAACCATGATTCGGGATGAGATAGATATATCAAATTTGGTGTAAGGGTAGATAGTTTGAAAGGAAGAAAGTGTACAATTTCAGTTTACCAATATTTTCTACTTTAGGGGGGTACCGCACACCAAAATGTTCGATTTTCGGAATGAAGGAAAACGCCCCATTTAAAACGTGATAGAGTCTTGATATTTGGCATATGGGCATATTATCTGATTGAAATCACAAAAATAAAGTTTTTCAAAATGTATATTTAAGGGGGTGGGTACTCCACACAAAAACATTCGAAAGGTGAAATGCTAGAAAATCTTGCTTTGCGATGAGATACAGACTTCAACTTTGGTGTACGAGTAAAAAGTTGGAAAGGAAGAAAGTGTGCAATTTCAGTTTTCCAACATTTGCTATTGTAGGGGATGCTGCTCACTAAAATGTTCGACTTGCCGAACAAATGAAAAACGCCTCCTTTACAGTGTAATAGAGGCTTGAAATTTAGTAAATGGGCTAACTATTTGACAAAAAAATCAAAGATGAATACGGTTTGACAAAAATGTTTATTAACGGGGTGATACACAGAAAAACGTTCGAAAGGTGAAATGATAAAAAAGACAAGCTTCGTGATAGGATAGAGACTTCAAATTTGGTGTACAGATAGATAGTTTGAAAGGAAGAAAGTGTGAAATTTCAGATTTCCAATATTTGCTACATTAAGGGGTGCCACATACTAAAATATTCGATTTTCCGAATAAATTAGGCACACTTCCTTTGAAATGTGATAGAGATCTGATATTTGGTATATGAGCCAATCATCTGATAAAAACCCAAGAGAAACAGAGTTTTCTAAAAATGTTCATTTGTGGGTGTGCTTCACAGAAAAATGCTCGAAAGGAGAAATAATAAAATAGCATGCTTCGGGATGAGATAACTTTAATATGGTGTATGGGTAGATAGTTCGAAAGGAAGAAATGGGCAAATTAATTTTTGCAATATTTTCTTCTTTAGGGTGTTCTGCACAACAAAATATTCAATTTGCCGAATAAATGTGAAATGCGAATTATTCAAAAATTTACATCATTCAGGGGTTGCTTAATGTGGGACCGTTGATTTTCAACGGGTATTCGACTAGTATATCTACCTATTTTCCGTAGGATGTAAAAGCAGGGATTTTTCTTAGCTCAGGGAATCCAAAAACTGAATTTCTTGATCCCGATCTCGCTTTGCAAGCTGTTTCATGCCAAACTAAAGTTTAAATCAATAAATGCTTTATTTCATCATGCTACCCTATTATTTTTCTATAAATGTACCAAATTTTATATTTTTGTATGCTATAGTTTTTTCGGTACGAGACAGAGAATTCGCAAGCCGTGATTGAAAAAAAAAATCACTTTAGAAGTACATAAAAAGAAAAATAACTCAAAAACTACATTGAAATTAAACAAGAAAGATCAATCATGCATAAGCATTGATTATGAAACACTTTCCAACTGAAATGTAATTTCATTTAAAAATTTCTAAAATGTGATTCATTCAGTGGTAATATCTTTTACATTATCACAGTACTACAGTAATTTATTATACTTAAATATTTAAAACTGTATCGAAATATAAATCATCTGATTCTTTATGCAAAATCAATGAATATTTCATTCATATAACTTGTATTCCAGACTCCAGAGCTAAATAATTTTGTGTGAAAAAAATTCAGCAATTCTTATGTAATTCATCTTACAATCGCTTGAGATATTTGCATTCTGCATATGTTAAAATTAGGCTTCCTTGAAGAAATAATAAAAGTTTAGGGATCATTTAAAATCACAACTATTGTAATTGCATAGGCACGGAATTTAGATACACAGATAATATATATGTGTATGTGTATGTACTCAAAGTATTGGAATCGTGCCGAAGATCGGAACTCGAATTTTCAAAGGATCTACACGTTTTGGGACTTCTAGAACACGAAAAAACTACTTTTAGGAAGACGTCTGTGTGTGTAAGGGTGTATCTGTGTATATTTCTGTGTGTCTGTGTGGATATTACATCCACTCTAATTGAAAAACTAATGGACCGAATTTCATACAATTTGGTAGGTATGTTTTTTGTGGGAAATCCTGATGTTCATTAGATTATAGTACGATTCGTAATAAAAGAATCTGCCTTCTTTGCGAAATAGCCGCAGAAATTGCCTTTATCCACTCTAGCTAAAAACTAATGAACCAAATTTAACAAAATTTGGAGTGTAATATTTCAATAACCTACAAGTGATTTATATACCAAATTTAACAAAATTTTGTATATAAATCATTTGTAGGTTATTCTACTACGATTCGGGAAAAAGGAACGGGCTATTTTTGCGAAATGGCCAGCAAAAATCGTTATATATAAAAATAAAAGACTACGTGTGCTCAATTATATCAATTAAATTCCTATTTTATATGTGATTTTTGACAACAAAAAGAATAAGACTAACCCCATTACTCCAGGACTAGCCGTTCTTGAGATATTCTAGTTTTTTCGCGTTTTCGCTACGCCATCTTTGACAATAAGTCCAGCTATCAAATGAGAACCAAATTTAAGTTTAACGTGTAAATTCAATGTCATTTAAAATACTTATGTTGTGCAGATAAACTCAAATTATCATTGAATAAATAAAGAGAACGAATATGAGTCTGCAGAGAAAGACATGTGCTGTCCACATCAGAATTTTTAACAATATTACACCAATGATTTATAGAAGTGAACGGGGATTATTTTCAGGCCATTTCGAAAAAAATGTATGATCTATATTTAAAGATCCATCAAATTTTTGTAGAATAAAATGTTCAACAAATTTAAGCTGTGTACTAAATTTTAACTCTCTAGGACGTAGGTAAGTGCATTTAAAATGCCATCAATTAAATTGATCATGAAGAGTTATATAAAATTTAAAAAAAATGAAAAATTGTTATCTACCAAATTTATTTTAAAATATGAAGCCACTCCCATATGCAAAACGTTTAAACAAATGGAGAGATATTTATTATATAATATCTCTCTATTTTCTTTCTGGAAGATATCCCAAAGTCAGAATTTAATTGAATTTGTTTTTTTCCCTATATTAAATAATTTTTTTAATTAAAAAACTACTTAATATATTTTACTGAATTTTTTTTTATATATTCTATGGGATAATGTGAATATTTCCTAAAAATTTCGAAGCAATTCGTGAATTTTAAATTTACTTAAAAAATGTTTGAAAAATTAGGTCCCATAGGGTTCAATGTATTTCATTTTTTCAACCCGGGTTCAATAAAAAACTAATTGGGTGATATTATTTATTTATATTCCCATAGGTCCTACAGACCGTCTGAACAACATACTAAAATTTCATTTTGATAAACTCATTTTTACGGTAGTTATCGTGCTAACGGACAGACAGACAGACAGACAGACAGACAGACAGACAGACAGACAGACAGACAGATAGACAGAATGAACAAAGTCATAAACACTTTTCAACTTTGTTGTAAAGTGTTAAAAAAGGGGCTCCGTCCCGTAAAAATTCATCTATGTGGGTACCTGCCTGCAAAAATTCGCTTTCTGGCTATTGTTAGTCTATCCAGGACGTGAACTCGCAGCTCAAATATTTTGTCTTTAATGTTGACATTAAATATTTCTTAAACTACAATATAGTATATATAAAAAACGGTTTATTTCAGCGTATTCCCCAAAGCTTTTTCTACAAGTGTACAAAATTTTATATTTTTATACGCAATAGTTTTTGCGTATAAAAATGCTGCCAATAAAAATTTGTCAAACTGCGGCATCAGCTACTTTTTTTTAATATAGAGAGATAACTAACATAGCCATATTTTGAATTTTGAAATTTCTAGAAAATTTTCTAGCTCAAAAATACACTCTGGCCCCTTTTTCCCTGCAATTTATATGTCGCTAATAGTGTCCGCTTGTACAGTACAAAAATTTTCCATAGAAAAATTCCAGAGAAAAACCCAACGTGTACATTCATATGCTTTTCCTTACAAAATTATTGGTTTGCTTAAATATTGGGGTACTTCCTATTCTATTAATAATTGCTATTAATAATTGCTATTAATAATTAAATTAACCTATTCTATTAATAATTAAACTAATATTAGGATGTATTAAATCAATAGTTTGAGTACAAATCAACAAATTCCCATAATTAAAATTCAAAATTATATTCCTGATTGTTTATATCTCCTAAAAAATTATTCCTAATCGATATTTAAAAGAAAATCCGTTATCATTCTAATCATCTATGTAGTCAATATATGTATAATAGACATATGAAGACAGTATGTAAATAAATTATCATATCTTCCATATATTCAAATTAGCTTTTCTGCAAGTATAGATTTCGCACCATTATGAATTCTTCCTTCTAAGACGCAATGGAATTTTGTCGCCCCCATCCGAAAACGGAATTCTATTGCAATGCCTCTTGGCACTAATTTTCGTATATTAAACTGCAGGGTTCACTTAATATATATAACGGGGATATAATCTGATGTGGACAGTACATGACTTTCCCTGTTCTTTTACATCGAATTAATAGTCTTCAAGATATATAGAACATCGAATTTGGCATTGAGCGAGCAGCATGTGAATTGAAATTAGGAACTTAGTGCGGCATTTGAGTCCAAGCAGCGTGACTTATTCATACTCATGCGCAAAATCGTCATCAAAATGCAATTGACATTTAATTAGTATTCTGGGTAGTAAATGCCTATTGGCGAATTCCTGGACGTTAAAATACAAAACGAGTACATAAAGTATGGAATTGAATAGAAGGGGCTCTCTTGTGAATGTGAGGAACCAGGTACACGAGAATGATATTAACATATTTGTTTCATAATATTGCATGTGAAAAGTGATCATATTGGATGACATTTACTCATTTTTACATTTTCATTTGATTTTTTTATATATTCATTTGAAAAACGTGCAGTATCCCGAGAACGGTTCATGCTAGAGTCCGAAAATTACAGTCATTCATTTATTAATAAAAAATTACGTCGAAAATAAGTAGTTATTTATTTATCATTGTTGATTGTATTAATTTTTTATTTTTTCAAAAATTAATTCGCAAATTGGGGGACTTCCAAACATTTGATTACATTTGAAATCAGTAGGTTTCCAGTATGAACTTATTGTAATGATCGAATAAAATTATATTTGAAGGGCTTCATTCGATCGTGAGATCACACACACACACACACACTCTCTCTCTCTCACTCTCTCTCACTAGCATACATGTGTACATACATGCACACTAGCATAAATACACACACACAAACACACATACAAACACACACACTCTCTCTCTCGCACTAGCATACATGTGTACATACACGCAAACTAGCATAAATATACACACAGATAAACACACACACGTACGTACAAACACAATCTCTCACTAGCATACATGTGTACATACACGCAAACTAGCATAAATATACACACACAGAAATACACACACACAAATACACACACACACATACATACAAACACACTCTCTCACTAGCATACATGTGTACATACAAGCACACTAGCATAAATATACACACACACAAACACACAAACACACACACACAAACACACACACACAAATATACATACACACACACTCTCTCACTAGCATACATGTGTACATACACGCAGACTAGCATAGATATACACACACGCACACACACTCATTTACTAGTATACATACTCTATAATACATACTCATGTATATATACATACTCTATAATAAATATATACACACATACACTCACTAAGATGCACCCTTTAAGATACACACACGCAATAAAATATACACACACAAACGGACATCACGTCAGAAACGTTCGATTCCAGATCAGGGATTCTTAAATCGTTCTCTTCTGTCGAAAATTTAATTTTCGACCGAGTCACAATACTTTCTATGGACATTATAGTACTATATATGCCGGGAAGTGATAATCGACTCAATAGCCCAAAAGATAGAGTGTCGCCTGGCCAGCCGAAAATCGTTATATCGATTGCCGCTGAGACTTGGACATTTTTTACAATATTTCTATTTTTTAACTTTCAGTTTTCATACGGAATATATCTAATAATTTAAAATACAATACGTTTTATAAAATCAAGTGGAAATAGAAATATGTTTCTTTAAATCACGTTTGCTGTTTATATCTGGTGGTAAAAATTCTGCCATATTGTTTTCACTGGAATATTTTTGAAGCATTTATTTCTCAGGATTTGCTATAGAGGATGATAAATGATATAAATTCAGCATCAAATTCCAGAAGAGGTGTGTGGGGGAATTATTAAGAATTTCCATTTCCGGCTCTTTTTACAGATTAAATATATATATATATATATATATATATATATATATATATATATATATATATATATATATATATATATATATATATATATATATATATATATATATATATATATATATATATATATATATATATATATATATATCTATATATATATATATATAAGACATTTATTTTTCATTATTGGCTAAAGGTAGAGCTTAGATGATAATTGATATGAATTTAACATCAGATTCTGGAGGACGCAGAGAGATTCGCTAAGGATTTCCACTTCCTGTTCTTTTCCACTTTCGGTTAATATGTTTTTAAACAACTATTCAAGATTTACTATAGCTTAATTGATATGAATTTCGCATCAAATTCTGGAGTAGGTTTCGGGGTTTATTAAAGATTTTCACATACGGCTCTTTTTCCACATCCAGTTCAAAAATTTACTTTTTCTTTACAACATCTATATCCAAGGATCAATTATAGCTAGATTTTGGATAATGACTGATACGGATTCAGCTTCAAATTCCATAGGAAGTAGGTTTTTTTTTAAGGATTACACTTTCGGTTTCTCATTTCCTATTCAAAATATTTTCTTGAAACATCTATTTCTCAACATTGGTTATAGATATATGTTAGATTATAACGGTTATGAATTCAACATGGTATTCTAGAGGGGTGTGGGTTCACTATGGATTTCCGCTTCCGGTTTTGGAGATGTTACTATTTGTTTTTTCCAAAAATTCGTATAACTGTACCTAAAAAGTGTGCGAAAGAGAAAAAAATGCTTAATAGTTCCGTCCAAAATGAAGTGTATTCACCAGTAGACACCATATGAAGGCTCCTTAATAAATTTCTTGATTTTTTGCCGTCTCAATGCTTTTGGCTATGCGTTCGATAAATGGTTCATCTTAAGCCCGGATCCAAGTGAAACATTTTCGTTTCGCAAATTAGTTAGTTATCTTAGTCTTTTGCGAAATTATGAAACGAAAGTTTTTCACTTGGTTCCGGGTCTTGGATAGATTGTCACTCTAGAAACCCTTCCAGAATATTTTTTTTTTCGTGACATTGTCCCTATTATTTTCTGAAAAGTGTGCGAACTCGGGCGAATTAACTGTAAGCTCAAGAACAAAATTGAGCGGAATTTATGATATACTGTGTTACAAAGATATTAACGGCACAAATCGTAATAATACTATGTTCTGAAATAGTTGAAGCAGATATTGCTATGATTTGCAATGTTTTTGACTAAAATGTGTTTTGGACTTTGTACGAAAATAAACAGTAAAATTAATGTGCTTTGAGTCAAATATTTATATTTATTATATTTTACTACATGTTTGAAAGATAGTAATGACAATAATAACTGATTTTCATTGAATAAGGATTATTTACTGACCTCCGGATTAATTAAATTCCTTTGCAAAAGAACGTCTCTAAAGTATGGAATGCAACAACAAAATACGGGTTTAAACAAACAACACAAAGTTACTTAGAATAATTCTTATTTTAGCCTTTAGAATTATTAATAATGTTCCTAAATTATAATAACTAATACTACATAATTAAATGATATCACAAATTTAATATTACATATGTATCACTAGTATGTCTTGTTTTCTGTATTATTATGTATATTACGTCTAGTTCTTTAAATTTAACGTAACTTCATTAATAAGTAGCTCTCTCTCTCTCTCTCTCTCTCTCTCTCTCTATATATATATATATATATATATATATATATATATTATATATATATATATATATATATATATATATATATTATATATATATATATATTATATATATATATTATATATATATATATATATATATACATATATATATATATATATATTATATATATATATTATATATATATATATATATATACATATATATATATATATATATATATATATATATATACATATATATATATATACATATATATATATATATATATATATATATATATATATATACATATATATATATATATATATATATATATATATATATATATATATATATATATAAATAAAAATTGAAAGATTTTAATCGAAAATTATGCATAAACTACTGTATGTACAAAAAAACCCCATCCCCAGCACATCTGTTACAAACGAGTAACCATAGACCAAGACTAAAGATAAAGATAGAAGGTAGCATATCACTACAATGGAAAGGGGGATCAGAAGAATATTAGGATACAAAAATCACAATTAAAAGTGTATAAATATAAATAAAAATGAAAAAGATAACACGGCAAAAATGAGAAAAGGCAATAATAATTAGCTCAAGATAAAAGATGAAGACATAGAGAACAAACAATCAATTGAAACTATACAAAAATGGCGGTTAGTTCGAAATTACATTCTCATCAGGACAGCCATACAATTCGAATTGAAACCGAAAGAATAGCCAGTTTCTGACAATTGCGATGGTATTTAACTATAGACACCATTGGAACTGTCTACTGGCTAGTGGAAGGAGAAAAATAAATCAATTGAATTATAAATCAGAATAATAATACCTCCTCGAACAGAAATATGAACTCACAAGCATTGCTACCATGTGTAAGTTGAACAAGCTACTGAGCATTTCACCTCACTTCGTCAATGCGAGTTGGCACCGGAATGAATACATTTGAACGATACATAATATGTATGGAGACTTTCAAAAATAGTAAACAGTATACGACTCAGGACAAGTGGAAAAGAGTCATTCGAAAATAGTAAACAGTATTAGACTCAGGCCAAGTGGTAAGTTAGGTGATAGGAATGGGTGAATTCTCAAAAATGAGTTATCCAATCAAGGATAAATAATGCAAGTGTAAAATTATTACGTGGTATATTTGAAATTATTAATAATATTATTTACAAATACTTCTGGATATTGGTAATTTTGACAAATGCGTTTAATATTATTGATGTGGAGAAAGTGAAACCGAGGATCAGAAAGTCGATGTATTCGAAATAGCTGGTTTAAGATGATTTTTCTAAACAATTGAATAGAATTACAAGAATGATATGATGGCAGCTTTATGATAGTGAAGTTGTAAGAATCTTTTTTATCATATAGATTGGTGATTACATGATTATTGATGGTATCTGAATTAAGGTCTAAAAAATTTACAGTTTGACTAACGCTAGGCTCATTAGGAATTAATTCTAGGTTAGATGGGTAAAAATCAATATTAATGGGATAGGAATCATCAATGATAATACAAATTAAGTCGTCAACATATCTATATATAATATATGAATTAGAGTTAAAATGACATTCATAATAATAAAGATATAAGTTAGCGAGAATACTACTACTATAGCCACCTTGTGGTACACCAGATGTTTGTAAGTAAATGTTATATAACCTTGGATAATATAATTGTTATATAACACAAAGTGCAAGAGCATAGGAGAATTTTTGACATTAAATGCAACATGATTGGAAGATATATATTCATGATAGAGAGCGATAATAACTTTATATAAATCTTTAATGACAATATTATTAAATAGGTCTTTAAAATCAAAGGTTTGGAAACCAAAAATTTGTGGAAGCTTACTAAGGTGATTAACTAAATCAAAACCTTTGTTCAAAATGAAATATCCTGAATTCCTAAATTTAAGAGATTCATTAATTCCATTTAAACAGTTAAGCAAGTACTTACTAGCTGTAGTGGTAAAGGTAATATGTCCACAAGTGACCGTTCTAAAACTTAGAGGTGATTTGTGGAATTTAGGAACCAAAGTAACAAAAGGAAATTTAAAAAACTTACAATTAATATTTAATTGTGCATATAATTTTAGCATTTTACTTTTGATTTTGATAGACTGATTATTAATGGGTTTAAAAATTTGATTATTTTTTAAGTAATTCTGTAACAGAAAAACATAATATTTTTTACAAATGATGGCATAATTATTAGAAGCTTTATCTACATAAGTTATGACAAAATGTTGTTGTAGTTCTTTAATTGCAGATAGGAGTTGTTTATAAGGACACCTAGGCTTCATTAATTTAATGTTTATAATATATATATATAACATTTTTAAGTAGATGTAAGGTAGCATACTTCCATAGATGGAATGCTTCAATAGGAATGGAATGTGAACAAGCAAGTTGATATATGAATTTATCAAAATCAAATGATATAGACTGAAGAAGTTGTTTAGGGTGATGGCAGAATGGAATGCGAAATTTAGACCCTTTATTCATAATATCCCTAAGTATATCATTCTGAATTATACTGAGATCCCCAGTAATAATGTGTCCATGAGAGGAGTTGACATAAGGGGCAAGATTTTTATTGCTGCATACACATGATGTAAGGTCATCGGAGTTTAATGTCCTGGAAACTTCATTGTAATTGTAAATAGTTCTACCAATTGGTAAATTATATTTGAATGATTTTTGCATTTTGATATCTTTTACTGGTAACAAGTGCTGATGTTTTGCAAATAAATTATTGAAGTTAAGAGAATTAAGAATAGGGTGTTTAAAAGAAATTACACAGTAAGCTATTTTAGTATGTGGATTTGGTGAATGGAGTAGGTGGTAATTTAAGAAATTTGTACTTGAAAGAAGCAAATCATAAAATAAATGTTTAAAATGCTCATGAGTTAATTTTAATTTTAAAAAATTAGTATAAACAATACTTAATTTGCATTTTCTGACTTTATATAACCAAGTTCTAACAGGTAGAAAATTGAAAGTTTGAGAATAATTATATTGTAATTTCAAAATGTCTGCATTGTAATCAATAGTTTTACTTAAGTTACTTTTTCCTTTGCCACGCTTATATCGCTTTTTACTAGGAGTTGATGACTTTGAATACTTAAAAATATGTTTATATACTGAAGATTTATTAGAATTGCATTCAAAACTATTGTTAACAACATTATTATTATTATAAATTTGATTTAAGCCATAGGGGAAGAGAGTTTTATATTTTTTAATGAAATAATTTTCAAATACTAATCTATTAGTGAGTGAAATTTTAATATCTAAAATATGAAGGAATACATTGTTAAATCCGTGTGTAGCAAAGTGCTGATATTCAAATTGATTTTTAGTAGGGAGATCATTAAAGACTTTATGGTCAAATTTTTAATATGATCCCTGTGGACATTCATTCTCAGATGTAAAGGGGTGCTGGTTTGGCCAATATAGGATAAATTACAAATAGTACAATTAAGTTTGTATATGCAATTAAAAACTTTGCAGAATTTTTGTGAAGTGGAATTATTATTAATTTGTAATGGGTCAGCATAAGGACAAGTTTTACACCTAAGATTATTGCATCTATTGAAGGAATATGATTTAGATTGAGAGTAGGTATGGTATTCTTCCAAATCGTCCTGAACGCTGAATTGGTCAATGTTTGTCGATCTATAATTACCCCAATTCATAATAATAATAGACCGGACACTAGGTAATGAATAAAATTTACATCACGAATTTTAATTAAAATTCCCAATATAAACCCCTTCAAAAACTATTTTGTCAGGTACGAATTTCAAATTATAACTAATACCATAAAGAATTGAAACGAAATTTCAGAGAGTAACAAAACATGCGTAGTAGATAAGATCTAAATGAGATTTTCATACGAAATATTCATAAATAAGCGAAGTGTGGACAAATAGTCATAATCATCCGGAATGGACGATATACAAAGCCGTTAATACGTATGTGTCTGACTGAATCCCTACAACTGCAGGCAAAAGAGGGCCGCATATAGTGGAAATACATGTCTAGATTAAAATGTAAAAATAAGCAATAAAATATATTGACGTCTGGGTTAACTAAAAGATACAGAAATAAGTAACACAAAAAACACAATAAACTCTAATGCCTGCCGAGAGATGTTAGCACTATACACACACACACACACACACACACATATATATATATATATATATATATATATATATATATAATACAGAAAATAAGACTTACTAGTGATGCATATGTGATATTAAATTTGTGACATCATTTTATTATGTAGTATTAGTTATTATATTTTAGGTACATTATTAATGATTCTAAAGGCTAAAATAAGAATCATTCTAAGTAACTTTGTGCTGTTTATTTAAACCCGTATTTTGTTGTTGCATTCCATACTTAGCAAAGTTCTTTTGCAAAGGAATTTAATTAATGCGGAGGTCAGTAAATACTCCTTATTCAATTAAAATCAATTATTATTGGCATTACTATTTTTCAAAAATGCAGTAAAAATACTTAGAGCTATGCGTGGCCATTAATCTATATAAATAAAATTGAAAATCTGTCTTTCTGTCTGTCTTTTTGTCTGTATGCTTGTCTCATCATCACGGTAGAACGGTCGAACCGCATTTGATGAAAATTTGTGGGTAGCCTTGAAATAGCCTCATTTAAAATTTAGCCATATTTCGAGTTTCTAAGACTAGGGGTTGTCGAGATATTATTTAAAAACGAATAATTAAACCTTCCATTGGGATAGCATTATACAGACGATATTTATTCCGCCAACTTATTTGAAGAAAATTACATCTCTGTGTTTCGTTGGAGTTTATTGCGCTTATTAGTCACTTTTGAAAATCGTAGGTTTGAAACAAGAATTGAAATGGAAACAATTAAACTTTCCATAGAGATATTATGCAGACGATATTATTTTCGCCATTATATTTGAAGAAAATTATATCTCTGAGTTTGGTTGGAGTTTATTGCTCTTATTAGTCACTGTTAAAAACCGCAGGTTTGAAACATGAATTGAAATAGAAACTTTATCACTATAGTTTATTTTTCACAGGCTTATACTCAATAATGAAATGTATTAAGATATCGAAATGATTATTTGATTATCAGCATTTTATGAGAAAGATTCTTTCCTATATCATGTTGCTCAGCAACGCAATTAAATCAAATGTATTTGTTAATTTACATTATTATTTTTTCGATTTGAATAATAAATAAATGGATATAAAAATATATCTTATAAAGGAACGATTCGATTTTTCTTTTAATTATATTAATTATGAACTGAATACATCACTTTCATTTATTTTGGAAAAGAGTTTTCAGCCTTATATATATTGTGTTTAGTCAATAAACTCATATATTGTGTATAACCAATAAACTCATGTAGCCGATTGTTGAAACAGAATAAGAGTAGAACGGGTGTATCTTCTAATGCAATTTAATTTTTTCATTTAGTATATACAAACGGAATCAGGATGTTTTATTCTTCAGATCTGCAAATTCCGATCTACGAATTTGGCGGGATATCGCTAACTTGGCACCTTTTCTTAAAAGTTGCCAAATTGATAAAAACAACGATAAATCAATGAAATTAATTTTGTTTTGTCAGAAAAGAGTACTGAAATGATGCAAAATTTAGCAAAATTTTAAAATGTCGCCACATTGATAAAAATATTTGTATATCCATAAAAATATTTTGAAATTGATAAAATCTCTCTAAATAAATGAAATTAATTGTTTTTTGTTAGGGGAGCGTATTGTGATGATTTTTCGTCAATTTGTCGCCAAGTGGGACTGTCAGTTCTACAGTGCCAGTTGGCGATTAATTTGGCGATTTTTTAAAATGTTGCTAAATTAACGAAAATGTCGCTAAAACTTCCATAGAGATAGAATTATTCAGACGATGTTTTTTCTACCAATTTATTTCAAGAAAATGATATCGTGTAGCTTTGCAACGGATTTAAATCCAATGCGTTTATGCTGCACAAGATTTTTATTAAATCTTTTCAGATTTAAATAATAAAGATATGTATACAAAATAAATTTCATTGATATTGCATTTTTGACTAGTTAATATCAATTACAGTCTTCAGGTTTAAACATTATTATTATTGATATTTTCAGGTTATTACGCTATTGTTTAATTTGGCAAAAATTGTTGAAATTCATATATTGTACGTAGTACGGGTAATCTTCTACAAATGCACGGGTATATTTTCTAATCTACGAGAATACCAGTAGTACATGTATATTGGCATATATTGGAATCAATTAAGGCCTTCTGGTCTAAATATTATTTGGATTATTGGTATTTTCAATTTATTACGTCATCTGTTTTATATTTTCAAAGATTTTTGAGACTCATATTGTAATACGGGTAATCTCCTACTAACACACAGGCATATTTTCTAATTTACGACAGTATAAATAGTACGGTTATATATATCTTCCCATACAATTTTAGTGCTTTCATTTTGACATATATTGGAATCAATTACTGCCTTCATGTTTAAAGATTACGGATTTATTGATATTTTCAATTTATACTTGTAATCTACTAATTCAAGGTATATCTTCCAATATTCGCGAATATAAGTAGTACGGGTCCCGTACAATTTCAACGCTTTTATTTTGCATATATTGATTCAATTTCATATTTTTTGTAAATTTGTTTACAAACGGGGCTAGGATGTTTTACTCTTCAGATCTTCCCGTGAAGATAATTTTGTATAGCAAGAACAGATATTCTTAAACTTCTTTTTAGGTGCATCAAATTAAATATTTTAACAGAATAATTTGATTAATAATAGCATTTAGTATACTATAGAAATTTGAACATGATTGTCAATTTTAAGTTTTTTTACATTACATACTCCGTATGAAGAACAGGTATGCTGCTATTAATTCAATAACTTTGTTACTGTTAATATGAACACCTCATGATAACACTACAGCTATATGTTAGATATTTTACCCCTCTGTTGCTTTGTCACCCTCGCACATTCAATTTCGTAACAATGTTACTTTCTCTGCGTGTATAGGCTGCTTACTATCACTGAATTTATCTCGCTTTGCGAATGTTTCCGCAGTCCACATTAGCGATGGATCAGACAATCTTCCTTTTCTTGGTTAATTCATGTTAACTCTCAGTCTTGATATCAGCCCTTGGCGATTTCCTTTTATGTATCCGTTGACGTGGCTGTCCTCTAATTATAATTTATTGTTGAAGTTGCTATTAATATGGGCAACTAATGTATCTGCTTCCGGTGATAGCCAGCACCGACATTGTCCCAGTGGTGTGAAATTAAACCTGTAAACCGAGAGGTAGGTCAGGTCCACACTGCTGTCTCACAGCACCGATATTGTGTTTTTGCTGGGAATACCTCTTTTTACATAATGCCATAATTACGGTGTCAGATATTAAATTTTTATATAGTATATTACGACGTTACAACTTTTTTTTCCGTTTCGTCGTTTATAAATCTATGTAAAGAATCTTGCCGCCCCAACAGGGAATCAAACCAGGAATTTTCGAACTGAACAGACGACGTTCTACCGCTAAGGATGGTAGGACGTCACTTTTAGCCACTGGGACGGAAGTGCAAATTCTTATCGTCGTAACTCTGCATTCTCTTCCGCTAATTGCAGGTTGACGTGCAGCTTGACAATCTGACTGAATCACTTGAATGATCCGAGTTCAATTCCCGGATCTGCCCAATTTTCCCCCGTGTTCATTCGGAGTATGGGTGCGTTAAATATGCGGGTCCGTAAGTCCTTCCGAGAGGTTGGTCGTAGGGGAAGGATGGTATGGTCCCTGTGAATGCTTCCCCGCTGGATTCCGGTCTAAATTGAGTGGCACTTCCCGACTTTCCAAATAGATACCTTACACTTTCGGGTAGGTCGGATGGTCTGGGTTGAAGAAGAAGAATCTGACTGGATATCTTGCGTGGCCATTGGTTTCGTGATTCGAAATCGGCACCCAATATGCCAGAGTCCACTGAATCCGTACTAATAGTACTACGTTGACTTTCAGACCCCCAGCATCACTGTACTAACCATCAGGGTTCGTTCGGGTGACATTGTAAAGAATCTCGCTGCCCCAATCGGTAATCGAACAACGGATCTTCGTACTGGCCAGTTGATGCTCTATCGTTTTGTTTTGGGGACGGATTGCAAGTTCTTATCTGCAAATTCAACTCTGCAACTGAATCACACATTTACTTTCTATGTTAATATATCCAAGTGTATCCCAAATTCTATTTTAATGTACCCAAATGTATCCCAAATTCTATTTTAATGTATCCAAAATTCTATTTTAATGTATCCAATAAATGTATAACAAAATTTCTTACAATTACCATAAACTTTTTTTATTTAAGTACATATTTATTTATATTCATCCTTTTTTCGCACGTTTGGAAGAAAAGTAAACTACTATTAAAATTAGTTTGTGAAAAAAGGTTATTTATTTTAATTACCTTATTGCATGTAAATTTCGTATAAAACTGTTAATATTCATTAAATAAAATCCTGAAAAAGTATTTGGGGGGAAACAAAGCTGTTATCTTTAATTTCAAGTTAAGTGAACCGTTGCCAAGCAATTAGAAAGCTAATTTGAATTTTAGATGACTTAAAATATGTTTCGTGTCATAAGCAATAAAGAAATCATTACGAAGATAAAAAGTTTACGGTTTTTTCTTAAAATATTTGAATACTCTTGTTAACCGTTCTTTCAGATGCTGAACATTTTTGCGAAATTCAAGATTTCACATTCCTGGCGTTGAAATGTATGTTTATGAAAAAAATATTCGATGGTATGTTTATAAACTAAATGCATCGTTCATTAGACCTTGAGTTAAAGATATAAAGTTGCAAAAAATTAATTGAGAAATATAAGTATGTATCGCTATTTTTTGAGGGTGTACCTTATCACGCCAAGAAGAATATTTGTAAAATTTGTAAAATTATTATTTCTCAATATTTCGCCTTTATGGTGAAGTTACTTATTTTATTATATTGACACCATTTGGACAACTCTTTGTGCAGGTAAAGTGCATAGCCGTCTCATTAACAATGGAACTTGTTGTATTTTAAATTAAAAGTGTTAAGGGTGAGCGTCAGTGAATTTTCTGCCTATCCGCGCTTTGCTAACTTTCGCGGCACACATATTTCGCCGAAATTCTGCTCAAACATTTGCGAAATATTTTCTGAAAGATAAAATGCAATGCTTAGATTATATTAAAACTAAATTTAATACCCAATAAAACATAGAATATATGTTTTATTTTAATTTAAAATATTTTTGGTGCTGCCATCTGTTGTCGTAATTTAATTCATACCGACTATTTCTATTTTTTAAACATTTTTAAATGTCTATTCCTTCTAATACGCTATTAAATACAACAACAGATCATATATAATGCCATAATCACGGAAACGTAATTGAACTTGGACTTGAAGACAAAGGAACTTGAAGACAAAACATCAGTCCTCAGTGATGTACATTCAGATCCCTTATCAAATTTGTAGAATGATAAATTACCTTTCCGTGATTGTGGCATTATTATATATGATCTGTTGTTGTATTTAACATTGCATTAGAAGGAATAGATATTTAAAAATGTTCATTAAAAAATAAAAATAATCGGTATGAATTAAATTACGACAACAGATGGCAGCACCAAAAATATTTTCGATTAAAATAAAAAATATATTCTATGTTTTTGGGGGCTTTAAATTTAGTTTTAATATAATCTAAGCATTGCATTTTATCTTTCAGAAAATATTTCGCAACTGTTTGAGCAGAATTTCGGCGAAATATGTGTGCTGCGAAAGTTAACACAGCGCGGATAGGGCAGAAAATTTACTGACGCTCACCCTTAAATCATTTGCATCTCGAAAAAGACACCAAAATATGTTACTAAAATATATTAAAAAATTGATGTGGGCAGTACAAAACATGTTCTGTTGATGAGTTTTTCGTTGATTATATAGCTAACGTTCATAACGCAGTATTAAATACCCTGAGCTGTAAACCCAGATAGCTCAACGCTATGATGCTGGCCTACCACATTTGGACTCAGGGATGAAACTCCGGCGCGGTGGTTCTGTTCTCTCGCTACAATTAATTTTACCTATTAAAATATAATATATAAAACTGAAAATTGAATTCATTTCCATCAACAGGCAAAGTTCGTATCATATTGTGGCTGACTTTGAATCAAAATAATGCTCTCTTAATTATGTTTAAATTGCTATGATTTCTAATGACACAATCCTCTTCGTCTTTAAAATATATACTTGACGTTTTGCAGGCAAAATAAATATGAAAAACAATGTGTCACTTGCACAATAAAATTTCAAGAGTTTAACTTCTCAAGTCCAAACCGCGTTTGACTTGAGACGCTGTTTGACTTGAGAACATAAATAAAATATTATTTAACAAGAAATAATATTTTCAGCATGGGACGGTTTTTGTTGACAGTCTTTTTACTTGACTAGTTAAATGGCAACGTGTCAGAGGTCTGGCAGAAGTTATTTTACAGTATTCTCGGAACCTGAAAAACAAAATATTTTCTAATTCTTTATCTCAAACTAAGTAGAAGGTCTCTGCAAAAGTTTTGTACCCCACCCTCGTTTGACAAAACTTTTTATTTGACTTGCTGTAATAAGTTTCGAAACATCATCCTCATTGAATATATGTTTATTTATTTCTATCGAGGTTCCAAATGCCTTAGCGATCCAGTTCAAAATCATAGTTTTACTTGGTGTCTAATATTTGATTGAATAGGGATAAAACCACTATATATATATATATATATATATATATATATATATATATATATATATATATATATATATATATATATATATATATATATATATATATATATATATATTCTACCATACCTAACCATTTAAAAATGCTCTCTCCGCTTTTTCTGCATAATTGTATTTTTTATGCTTTTCTTTTGTAGTTTTATGTACGGAATTATGTTATTCTCATTGGATTTGTTTTTGCTTCTTGTCTAATCATAGTATACAAATTTAACCCATATTTGTCTATGTATAAATCTTCAATGTACTGGTGCTCTTCTTGATGCCTCTGATGAAGATCTGGATCAAGATTTCAAATCAGGAGGATGACGACAGAGCAAAAAGCTAACCTGACGGATAAAATTTGCATCAGAAGGTTAACCTGAGGTAAAAATAACAGGAGGTGGTCAGTTAGATTGTCAACTTGCACGTCAATCTAATATTAGAAGGCGGAAAATGCAAAGTCCACTTGCGTTAAGAGCTTGCAATTCCCTCCTAGTAGCTCAAAGGTAGGGATTGGCTGACCAGGACGAAAATCCGTGGTTCAATTTCCAGTTGGAGCAACAAGGTTCTTTACACATTTTGAAATTTATGAACAATGAAACTGAAGAATTGTGTGTGTAATGCCGTAATGTACAAAAATTTAATGTCGGACACTATAATTGTGCTATTGTATAAACAGAGGTGCTACCATCAAAAGTATAATGCTTGCGTCTGGATGTCGGCAAAAAAAGACATTTTAGTTGCACATATTTATGGCTACGTCAATAAGAACTTATAATGAGAGGACAGTCACACGAGCAGCTACAAAACTGGAAATTGCCACAGACAGGTGGTGCAGGAGGCATTCAGCCAGATTGCAAAGTTTCACGTTAATCGGATCGTTTTTGTGGCACTAGAAGGAGTAGAATGCAAAGTCCATTTCCGTGATAAAAACTGGCAATTACGTCCCAATAACTCAATTGGATGAGCACCAGTTGTTCTGTACTATAATCCGTGGTTCGCGTTCGGCTAGGATAGCAAGTTCCTTTGCAATTTCTGATAGTAGTAAATATTCAAATATCCAAATATTTTATCTTCTTTACATTTTCGTGTTTAATGAAGCATTAAATTTACTAAATACGAAATTAAATTTAAACATAATAAATTATCTGATTTGGTATGATGTTTGATGTTAATTTTCTACGCATTTTGTGTCTACGCTCATTATACGTTTCAATTTCTCTGTTCTTTGTAAATAAATAACTTACGAAATCATTTTCAACTGCACATTTACTTGGAAGTTAGCCTGTTTCTACACATCCTTTAAGATACTTCTAACAACAAACTCACATGGAAAGTTTTGCCCTCAATATTCGTGTTTCCCCCACTCCATTTAGAAACACTTTGTAAAAGTAATTTTAACAAAAGCAAGACCTCTCAGCGGCTGCAACCTTTTTCTACGCTACTTTTAACTTCTTGAATGTGTATTTAAATGATCGAGTTTAAAGGTTGAAGATATTTTTCGAATTCAAAAAGAGCTGGTCTGTTTTAATGCTTTTGATCTATTTTAAAATTTAAAGTATGCGACAATTCTTTGTATAATAAATTTATGATTTATTTTTTAATAATATCAGATGTTTGAGATGGAAATTTATCCCTGGATTGTAGTGACTGTTTAAAAATTTCCCGTTTTAGTGGCTTATTATGTTGCTAAAGTTGATGCATATTTCTTTCAGAGTATAATAGTTACACTATAAGAATTAATTTATTTACTGCAAAAGAAACTGCATTAAAAGTTAGTTGCTTTCTTTTAGGAAACAAAAATATTTCCCAGCTAAAGAATCTCTTAGTAAAATATTTTCTAGTGTCATAAACACATTTTAACCATAAGAGATTGATATTGATATTTCTTCAAAATATGGATGAAACTATCAATAATAATACATATAACTTCATTAACTGCATTTCATATAATTAATAAAAGTTAAAAATAATTATTCATTTTGTATTAAAAAAATAGAGTCAGAGTAGTTTTATTTTAATGACGATCTGTATGTAGAATTCCTTCGATCTGCCCCAGTAAATACGACAAAAATTGTGGAACTTTTGTGAACTTAACTGTTGTTTTAAACCTCGCCTATGCGATTCAGAAAAGAAAGTTACCGCTTTCATTAGATGAAGAGGCTAAAGCTGAACTCCACAAAGTCCATTTCCAGAGCCCTTTTGTATTCTTATCTCAAAGGACTTTACAGCTAGTCTATAATAATAAAGCAAGTTGTCTGCCTGTTTGTTCACCTGTGACATCTGTAGTGGGAAATCTAAGCAGCGTACAGCCATGAAATTTGCTCATTTCATTCGCGATCTTGAAACAAGCCTCCGGATGTTCTCGGAAGTCGTGACATCACAAAAATGTTTTTAATTGTTATTCTAGACTGGCGTTCTTTGCTTTTCGCGAATTTGCTGTGCTTGTGTGTTCAGATGTTTTGCGAAATTATTTATTTATTTGTGTTTTATATGCAGAATACTTTGTTCTGTTTTTTATTTTGTTTTCTCAATGTGGGGTGTTCTGAAAGCAAAGTAATATTACGATATTTAATAACAGTAATATAGCTAAGTAATATTACGATTTAGCGGGTGAAGACAAGTTTAGGCACTTATGACGACGCATGATGTCTCAAAACAAAAAGCGTATGACGCGTCAATTTAGAAACTAAAGTGTAACATCCTCATGGATAATAAAAAAAAAACCTTATACCCTTCTTGACACGTCGTTTTGGAGGGGCATATTCGTTATAGGCAAGTTTATTAAGAATTAATTCTGAATTCATCTAGACTTCGAGACTCTATTTTTCACTTACTTTATTGCTTAATCACTCACTTTATTGCTTTATCACTCACTTTATCACTCATATTTCACTCACTTTATTGCTTTATTACGATGATGTCTTATCTCTGAATTCTCAATTTCTGACTGAAAATTGTTTTTTAGACTGCTTTGAATCATTCCAACTCTAGCTGCAGGTTCCACCTTCTTTTTTTTCCTTGCATACATTGGTCTATTGGCTAGCAATACCCCTTTATTGGCTTGAGCTAGCTGGTGTGAAAATGCATTCGACTGCAGGTAGCTGCCATCGGGCCTAATGGCCGAAAAAATCAGGTGCACTTCGAAAAAAAAAAGCATGCGGCCACCTTTATCGCCCACCATAAATTATGCCTTGATATCAGCCCGTATGCCTGCTTTGTTTACTGGATTGTCCTTTCATTGCTTAGATGTTAACCTGACTTTATTACACCTGATACTACAGCAGCACAATATGAAGTATTCCACAACCGTGTAAATCTATCACAGTCTGTCATCACACATCCAGTTTCGGAAAACTAACTTAGACACTTAATCAACTAAATGTAAATAACATTTGAACATGCTACTTTATAAATACCAATGAAAAATAGTATTGGAGTAAAGAAGAATATAACAAAAAAGATATAAAACAAACTATTTTAGAAGACTGAAAGAAAACAGTCGGTTTTGGAATGTATAGTTAATTTCATCAACTAACTTCAAGAAATATTTATTGACAGACACCTGTATGTTTATACACTGAGAGAGGGATTGCTTTTTGTCTTCTGAAAATAGATGATACCATTAATATTTTGTGTTATTCTGAATATTTTAATGAATATTTTTCTTTTTAGCAATTTTTGTGGCAGTTTGAGAGATTTGTTTTAAATAAAATCTAAAATTCACTCATTCATATTCATTTAAATACATGAGCTAGATGCAGGTTGGTCGCACTATTTCGAAAAAATACTCTTATTCAAGATTTTTAGTATAATAAATAAATTCATCTTAAGAACGAATTAAAATCTCTGTAGTCTTAATTTATTTATCATTTTTGTGTTATTCTGTGTTTAACTGAATATTTTTCTTTTTAGTTATTTTTGTGGCAGTTTGAGCGATTTGTTTTAAATAAAATCTAAAATTCACTCATTTATATTCATTTAAATATATGAACTAGATGTAAGTTTGCCGAACTATTTTGAGAAAATACTCTTATTAGAGATTTTTCGTATAATAAACACATTCATTTTAAAAACGAATTAATATATCTGTAGTCTTAATTTATTGATAATTTTTGTGTGTCATTTTACCTAATTCATTGAATAACCAAAGCCCCTATAGTAACAAATAAAGCTTTGTTCACTCTTTGTGTATGAAGCATTTAAATAAGTAATATATTTTGGAACATTTATGTGCTGCTTATTAAAGAAATTAAAGTTACATTGTGTTCGCATATATTATTTTTTTCCTCTTCTATAAAACTCTACAATAACGCGTATCACAATTACATGAGCAAAAATTTGGAATAAAATGAAAAAAAAATGTGTAAAGGAAATGTTGAAGCGTTCAAAATCCATACTCAATTTAATAACTAACGCAGAACAAATTCTGAAAATTAAATTTGTCGAGAATTCTATTTGAAATATTTCTGATACATTTGGCTTCGTTTCAGAATCAAATAAAATTTCCATGAAAAGTTATTAGTATATATTAAAATAATTAAAAAATTATTATATATTTCTTTTTCTGAAAACATATTGAGCAATACTTTGATAATTATAAAGTTTGATTTACATTTCTGAATTCTGAACTCTGCTTCCGTGTTTCCAAAATACGTAGAATAAAAAAATAATATAAATCTTTACGTGAAATCTTTAAAAACTGGTGGAATATTGATCGTTTATGATTGTTCGGTTATTGATCGTTTATGATTGTTCGGTTATTGATCGTTTATGATTGTTCGGTTATTGATCGTTTCTGAATCTTTGCAAACATTTTCGAAATGAGGAGGAACTGTCTGGTATTAATGAAATAGACGCGATTGTTATTAAGATTTATTATTTAAGCCTCTTAAATACGGGAAACTAGCAAGCTTAAAAAAATAATTTGTATTTTATAAATATGTTTTGTTTAAAAATGTTCGTTGCTGTTGACAAAGTTGACACTGTCCCGTAATCAATACAATAAGTACACAAAGTTTTAGCCTTCTTAATCACCGAAGGAGCTTCTGGAAGATCTAAAAGGACTTTCGACCTCCCTTCATTCTATCCCCGTCGAAGAAATCGAAAATTTGGTTCCGTTAAGTTCTGTCCTGCCGTTAAAATTATAAGTATGCAATGATTCATCCTTTTATGTCATCTGAAGGGCTTCTAGAGGGTCCTGACAGACTTCCTGAAACCCCTCCATTTTTTTCTGCCGCAGGGGAGAATCTAAATTTTGGCTTCTTTAGGATGTTTCGTGGTTAATACTATGAGATTGAATCTTCTAGGTCACCGGGACGCTTCTGGTGAGTCTAAAAAGTATTTTCTAAAATATTCCTCTTTTCTCTATTCCCGGCTGAGGGAATCGAAAATGTGGCTCCGGTTCTGACAAGTTGTCAATATTATAAGAGTGCAAAATTAAGTCTTCTAGGTCACCGGGAGAATTCTGGATGGTCTGGATAGGCAAAAACTACATAGACAATTATTACGAATATTTTTTATATTTATATATATAATCTAGAAAACTTACATAGCAGGGGTCCCCAAAATTACTGCCCACAGGCCGGATTCAGCTCGTGGATGCTTTAACAATATATATTTTTGTATATTTTTCTAAATTTGTACTTAACGAAATAATCTTTATGACGAATACGGAAATGATGATTCTCCTGTGTGTAGTACACAAAATGTATACATATATATGTGACGGCTAAAGCCCGAAATGAGGATAAACCCAGGTTTACCCGGATAAACCTAGGTTTACCCTGATAAACCTAGCGTTACCCAGTCGCTCTAGGTAAAGCCCGAAATAAATTTGAAATTGTATCAATTTCGGACTTTACCCGGGTAAAGCGCTGATTACCCACATAGTTCTGGGTAAAGCTGTAATTTGGTTTATTCAAAAGGTTCTGAGCATGCGGTGTGTGTTTTTATGGTTATGAGCATGCGCACATATACGGGAAGGGGAAACAAGACTCGCAGCTGATTAATTGCTAACGAGAAGAATCACGGAAAGAATCAGGGATGTTGTTGAAGTGTTTTAATAAAAGGTTTAAAGAATTAACTAATTCAGTAGACTCAAATAGCTTTTATATGTGATGAGAAATGCATCGCGAGGTTTTGCAGTACCAGTAACCACCACAAACTTCTGAATTTTGCATCTTCTTATTTATTAATGTAGTATAAAATTCTATTACTTTTAATATTTCGCACAAACAATAAATAAAATATAATTCTCTTAATTTCAGTAAAAATAATTTAAGCCAGGCAAAATTTGATAGAATTATCCGTTTGAAATTGAAAATTTCAAATAAAACTAGCAGCTGTGGTCACTGCTAACTGCTGGTTATTCACTATAATAATAACCCATTTCTCTGTCTGATATTGCCAGCATTTGTATCACTCAATAAGTAGAATACTAGTCCATATTTATAAAAACTGTTGAAAACGTTGGTTCTTGGCCACTATTAACTTATACTACCCCAGGATACTGATATAGACTGCACAAACTATTCAATATCACATTGTTTTGCACAGTGTAGGGAAGGTCAATTGCTGGCATCTATTCAGCGCATTACTCAGTTAAATTGCTATACATTCCATTTGTAGGATCCTAGCCTATTTTCTGTTTTTTTTCTATTCAAAAGTGTAGATAAAGTCGATATATGGCCTCCATCAGCTAATACAACTCGGGAACTGTGCGTACAATTCACAAATGGTTAATTATTTCATTTTTTCAAATTCTGTGGGAAAGGTCTGGGCCTCTATTGATTTATATAAATCGGACGTAATGCAAGGTTGCAGCCGAGGTCGACGAATTTATCGCCAAGTGAAACAGATGAGCAGACAGACATATTCTTTTGAAACATGATTAATATTATTCGTTTATTAATTAGTAGTTTGAATTCCAAGCATGTCCTAAAACTTCAAATCAAAATCCTACTTACGCTTTGATTTTAAATATTGTTAATTCGGCGTCATTTTCTTTAATTGAGTGCCATTTCCATCAATTTCGCGACATTTTCTTCAGATTCATTATAGAATTAATTTTTGTAAAACCAACAGTCTTTCATAGAAAAAAAACACTTTCATAAAATACCAACAATGACGTTCAGGAGCTTGAATCAGCTAAAGCAAACGAAAGATATTAATACATACAGAGCCACACGTATTTTAATAATATAAATATTTCTCTTATCTGTCAAATTTATTTTTATCCAAACAGGACTGGTTAGACCTAGGTTTACCCAAGCAGTGTTGGATAAATCTAGGTTTACCCAGTTCTTTTGGATAATACGGGTTTTACCCGGATAAACCTAGGTTTATCCAATTTCGGACTCATATATATGTAATGAGCATCAAATATTCAACAAAGCACGCACATTGCTCTCAATAGTTTTTTTCAATATTTGCCATAGGTAATATATATATATATATATATATATATCATTGGATTTTTATATTATATCCTCATATATATATATATATATATATATATATATATATATATGCAAGATTTCCAAATGGTGAGTTTACGATTATTTTAACAATTACGTGGTAAATATTAAGGTATAATTTGATTTTACATTAGCTTTTTATTCAGAAGATAAGTATTTAATTAATGCATTTCCGTAGTTTTTAATAGAATTAAACACAAATTATGAAAGTAATAATAGCACGTGTAAATGTAATTAGCATATCTATATAATAGGATATCTGTCGAAATAGGATATTGGCTTTAATAACTTAAGTGCACACAAATATATTATTTTGCAATATATATAATTTTAATCAATTATTTTATGAATGCATTTGAATTCGGAATAGATTCGAAGGAAAATTACTATTTTATTCATAAAATTGAGGCGATTTTCAAGACACAAAATGCAAATACTATTGGATGAGAATATAACGATGTGAACATATTAATATATAAATCCTTATCCATATTAAAATAATTTTTGTCATGTAAAAATAAATTTGATATTATCTTTCAAGGAATATTTCATACAAAAACTGATGATATTTGAAAACCGTTGAAATACGCATAGCAAAAGTTTAATTCCATAAACGTGCGTTTACAAAATTTCATTTGACATCTTTGATATCTAAAAATATAATGAATAAGAATTCGGGACTGAATTTAATATTTCCAGTCATTTAAACGTGAAATGACTAGAGAACTTTTTAGATAAATAATTATTATATAACTCATTATTTATTCATTTATATATTTGTTTGAAATATGCTTCTCAACAGGCACAAGCCTAGCTATAGAGAAGAAAAAAAATAAATTACAGCTAATATAATACGCACACACATAATATTATATAAACACAATATAAAATGAGTTCCCAAAACTTGAAAATTAAAATAAATTATTCAGAAACATATTTCATATTATAATTCAATCAGCTGGATTACTAAAATATTAAAACTAACATCATAAAATTTTTAGAAGCATTCGTGGATCATAAAAATATCAAACTTAAAGGTAAACTGTATCAGAAGTTAAAGGTAAAACGTCCTGGCAAACTGCGCTATAGATTGATTTCTTAAAAAAAAAATTACTCTGGAAGGTTTCCATAAGTACAAATCAAATTTTACTTTCACATACGTAATATTGATGAAGTATTGCTGCCCGAAAATTTTCGATTTCGAGATTTTGATGCCAATATATGTTTTAAGACCTTCTGAACACGTTTTGACTATTGTTGTAGTGATGTTCGTCTCTCTGTCTGTCTGTCTGTTTGATGTCTGTGGTCGATTTCTTGTGTGCACAATAGCAGCCACAAAATTCAATGGATTTTCACGAAACTTTATATCCGGATTTATTGCTAAAAAAATCAAGAACTAGATAGAATTTTTTAAAATTCGAGCGAAAATTTTGAATTTTATTCTAAAGTTTTTATTTTTTTAACATGGCAGCATAGGACAAAATTGGACATGATTTGACATTGGAGATTATTTTGACATAACCATGCATAAATGGGTTTATGCATAATTATGTCAAAATCAAGGATAAAGACTCAAGGTTCAAGGATCAAGGATCAAGGATCAAGGATCAAGGAATCAAATCAAGGCTCAGTGATCAAGAGATTTAATGGTTTCAATCATTGTTGTGAAAAATAGCCGCGATACAAATTTTTTTTGTTAGCGACGTCACTAGCCCCTTGAGTAGGGACTGCTCGTGCATAGGCACAGCGGCACTGCGGGAGCGACAGTGTTCTTTCTCTCTCTCTCGCAGCCTGGCGTGCAGCTTCCTACTTACGCATGCGCACAACAGTCAAACACCACGCCGCTGGAACTGTGAAGCGTGGTGTTTGACTGTTGTGCGCATGCGCACATAGGAAGTTGCACGCGAGGCTGCGAGAGAGAGAGCACTGTCGCTCCCTCAGTGCCGCAGTGCCTATGCACGAGCCGCCACTGCTCTTGGGGCAAGTTACCCCCCAAGGGGGATACATTGTTAAGTATGGTATCAACTGAAAGATTTTTTCAAGCTCTTTAAAGTGAATGGTAACATGCCATAGTTGTAATCATTTGGACCTAGGGTACTGATTTTTCAAATTTTTTCTTGCAAAAAAATTAATTCTTTGAAAATGAAATTAATTCTGGTATGATAGAATCGAGTTGAGCCACGTTTCAGTTAATTAATATTGTAAAAAGGTACATATATATTAATCTCACTTAGTAAGCTAGAACAGTCTATATTATTATGTATTAAATTATAAAAGAATATGAGAACAAAAACAAATCTTGTACATTTCACGGACGTAATACCGCATTTAGACCGGAGCAAAGTACAAGATATAAATCTGTTACTTTTTTCACAAATCTAATTGTTTCGTACCTGCACAATCTCTTCACAAAATACAAGTTTATTACAAGCCTTTTTAAAAAAATGTCCGTTGTACGTACATTAAAAGTATATTTAGAATCATGCATAATTCCAAGATCGGTAATATTATCCTTTATTGGGTAATTTTCCATTAATTTTATGGAAATGTTAAATATTGGTATTTGTAGAAGATATTAATCCCTATAGAACGATATCTTCAGTTTTGTTCTGTGATATAAACTGTGCAATTACAGTCATGTGATTCGTTCTTTTTACGGCTGTACATCCGTCAAAATCCAGGGTTAGATTTTAAACCAGATTACAAAACTCCTCTTTTACATTGTTATGCATAATAGGATATATGACTTATTGGTTGGAAAATATTTAAACAAATTGTTTTTACAAATTTTTTTTAAGCACATATTTTCAGAATTTGCTATAGATGATCACCGATATGGGTGCAGCATCAAATTTTGGAGAGGGTTGGGGAATTCACTAAGGAGTTCCACTTCCGTTTATGTTTTCATTTAAAGTTCAAAACTGTTTATTTGCTATAGATAGAGTTTAGCTAATAACTGACATGGATTTAGCACTAAATTCTGAAGAAGGTTGAGGCACTAAGGTTTTTCGTTTCCGGGTACTTTTCTACTTTCGGTTTAAAAACTTATTGGAATTTTTAACACTTAACAACAAAGTTGAAAAGTGTTAATGACTTTGTTCATTCTGTCTGTCTGTCTGTCTGTTAGCACGATAACTGCCGTAAAAATGACTTAATCAAAATGAAATTTTAGTATGTTGTTCAGACGGTCTGTAGGACACATGGGAACATAAATGAATAATATCACCCAATTAGTTTCGGATTGAACCGGGGTTGAAAAATGAAATACATTGAGCCCTATGGGACCTAATTTTTCAAACATTTTTTAAGCGGATTTAAAATTCACAAATTGCTTCGAAAATTTTAGGTAATATTCAAATTGTTCTATAAAATATAAAAAAAAATTCAGCGAAATATATTCAGTAGTTTTTTAAATAAAAATTAAAATAATAATTACATCTCTTATATGAAGCGATCGCGTGACCATGATATGAAAAGATCACATGACCCACTTCAAAATGATATATGGCATCCATCTTGTCTCAAAATCGTGATTTTTTAAGTTCTTTTTAATTCATATTGAGTGTTGTATCCGTCCTAAAACCACTTTATTTTTGCTTAAATTTTGTGCATCTACATACTGAAACAACGCAATTACAATATATTTGAGTTTAAATGATCATCCAAATTTGATTATTTCTACAACGAAGCTCATTTTTCACTTATGTAAAATGTAAACAGCAAAATATATAGAATGAGTTGTATTAGAATTGCTGTATTTCTTTAACACAAAATTATTTGGCCCATGGAGTTCTGCATAGCTGATATGAATGAAATATTCATTGATTTTACAAAGAGAAGGACGATTTTTTTCGATGAAGTTTTAAACATAGAGTTTAATTACTTGTAGCTCCATGGTTTTAATTTTTAAATAAAATAAATTATTATAGTATTGTGATGAATGAAATGAATGGGAAAATGTTATGAATGAAATGCTGTTTTTATAGAGAGATCCAGGCGTGTTATTTTTTTTTCTATGACGTCATTTGAATGAATTTCAGTTGTTTTCGATGAAGTTTTCAAATATAATAAATTATCGTAGTATTATGACAGTTTTAAAAATATTACCGAGGAATGCATCGCATTTTAGAGATGTTTAAACCAGGCAATTTTTATTTGAATGCCGTCATTTGAATGAAGTTCATTTTTTTCGATGAAGGTTTAAGTTTTCAAATATAATAAATTAATGTAGTATTGTGATAAGTTTAAAAATATTACCGAGGAATGTATTGCATTTTAGACTTGTTTAAATAAAATTGCATTGGAGTTGGAAAGTGTTTCATAATCAATGCTTTAAGCATGATTGATCTTTCTTGGTTTTTTTTATGATTGGTATTAGATAGAGCTCAGAGAACGACTGTTATGTATTTAGTATTAAATTTCCGGGTGCAGGTGCTTTTTAACGATATACCATTATCAGCTTTGGAAATGTGACTTCCGATTTAAAAATTTACATCTTCCTTGAAACACCTTTTCTCAGAATAAGAGATCAAACACAGTCATCACAGTCATTATCTAGATAAATCTTAGGTAATGACAGATGTGGATTCAGAGTCGAGTTTCGGTGCCGTTGGTAAGTCATGAGTAACTTATACTCCCGGTTCTAGCTATTACGCTTTCATTTTTTCCAAAAATGTGCATGACTGTACGAAATAAGTGTACAAAAGAACATAAAAATTCTAAATAATTCCGTCGAAAATGAAGTGTACACATCACTTGCTACCATGTGAAGGCTCCTTCATAAATTTCTTGCTAAACGTATTTGTTACGTATTTTAAAATAAAAAAAAATTCAAGAGCTGGTTGCCATCCTTTTGCTGAAAAATAATTTTATACCAGATACATTGGGAAAATAAAAGGAAACATAAATGTATTAAATGATTCTTTAGAAATACAGCACAAGAAAATAAGTATCTTTAAATCTGCTAAAAGATTACAGTAAGTTTATCTAATGGAATATTTAATAAAGCTTTGAAGATGCGCGTGTTTCAGATCCATCGATTCAATGTTAAATTATGCATGCTCCAAACCTTCATTGCTTTTTATTTTTGCGTCATTAGGAAGAAGCTTTATATTTTAAATAGATCAAATTTCTTTATTAAATTCTGAATCACTGCAACCATTTCCCAATTTGGTGATTTGCAAACTTTTCGATCACGCTCATTAATTGAAATATTTTCTCAATAGTGAAATGATTCTCGCCTTCTCCAGCTGGTGTTTGCTTTTTAACACGGAATTATCGATTCTCTAGATTGAAAAATTTCCTTGAAATTTCTTCAAAGGAAATTTGGAATGAATTATGAGAAATAAAATGTTTTTCAATGTCCTTCTTTCCACAACAGTGCAGTATCGGAAAGCAGAATATGAATTTTAATCACGTACGAAACTGAAGAATATAGGCAGATTCAATTCAAATAAATATTTTATAAAACTTATTATTATACAAAATATACAAACTAGATATTATGCGAAGTTGTAGAAGGGAAATGTTTCGATCCATCGATGTTAAATTATGTATGCTCCAAACCTTCATTGCTTTTAATTTTTGCGTCATTAGGAAGAAGCTTTATATTTTAAATAGATCAAATTTCTTTATTAAATTCTGAATCACTGCAATCATTTCCCAATTTGGTGATTTGCAAACTTTTCGATCACGCTCATTAATTGAAATATTTTCTCAATAGTGAAATGATTCTCGCCTTCTCCAGCTGGTGTTTGCTTTTCAACACGGAATTATCGATTCTCTAGATTGAAAAATTTCCTTGAAATTTCTTCAAAGGAAATTTGGAATGAATTATGAGAAATAAAATGTTTTTCAATGTCCTTCTTTGCACAACAGTGCAGTATCGGAAAGCAGAATATAAATTTTAATCACGTACGAAATTGAAGAATATAGGCAGATTCAATTCAAAGAAATATTTTATAAAACGTATTATTATACAAAATATACAAAATAGATATTATGCGAAGTTGTAGAAGGGAAATGTTTGCGTAGACATATGAGATAGTTTCAACAATTACGCACAATATCAACCATCAGTTTGGTTTAATTTCGGGTGTGATTAAAAATTTTTTTCTGCTTTTCCATGCGCCACTGTTAGGTAAGGGTGAACATTGAAAAAACTCGTTTATCCTCATAATTTATTTATTACTTTTTAGTTTTCATTTCCAATTTTAGATTTTCCTCCATTCGTATTCTTATTATTTTTTGACGTAATTATCGTTCAAACCTATGTGGTATTATACATGGATCGGCGCTTTAGAACCAGGAAAATATTTTGCCTGTAAACAATTAACTGTAATTCGCAAAGAAAATGCATTACAGGAAAAAAATATAGTCATGACGCACGTAAATGACATGAAAATTTTATAAATAGAAATGCTGTGCGAGATCAGACTGTGTCGAGTTTCAGATTTCTACGTCTTCTGGGAGCAGAGAACAAACAGGATCTGAATTTCAGTTTGTAATCTACAGTTCAACTTCTAATCAAAGTAGCTTCTGTGAGCGCAATAATAGGAAAGCAACAAAAACAATCGAATTCACTTGAATCCGACAGTTGCAAGCATTGACAGGAAAAGTTTTCTTGTTAAATTATTTAACAAAAACTATTTTCTTTCTACCAGGCAGATGGAATTCTGCATCCAAAAGACAGCTGAATGCATAATTGGTATCATGTATCGAAAAATCATAAATTGCCATGATATTTACATTTGTTGTACTGTTATTCGCTTCAATGAAATAATTATAGAAAAATAATGATATTAGTGAATGGTCATTATTCATCAAAAGTTAACATTTATAAGATTTTTTATAATATTCTATTGCTTATTATTTCTTCCAATGGAATGTAAACAATTACCGAAATATTTTATGATTGAGTATCTCTTCAAGACAATCGACCGATTAGATAACATAAAAAACCCCATTAGAGACTCGGGTTTTAGAAAATGAAGTAGATTATTGATTATTAAGGGTGGATAATAGGGACAAAATTAGTTCTTGATATGAATCCTAGTTAGTAAGTCAAAAAATATGTTGAATACATGCAATCAGGGTTGCCTTTTTATTTTATTTCTGCCTTATTGTTCTGTGAATCAGAATAATCAAATATCAAATGTTACTTTGAGATATTAGTAATGCATTGTAAAATGGTGGATTGTTTTAAATAGATAGTTCGTTCAATTTGAGTTCGACTGTATATACAAACAATTGGATCAAATTCTAGGCGGCTATGTTAAATTTGAATTATAAAATGAAAAGACGAAATCATCTTAGTCTTATATAATAAAAAAAGTGTTCTGTATGTGCGTGTATGTTACGCCTAGTGGAAAATGGAAGTTGCCGATAGTCGAGAGATTTTGTACTGTGTACAGGGATAGCTGAATTCACGGGACGTTGTGCCTCGTCAAGATTTTTTTAAATTCGAATTAGTTTAAAAATTATGAATGGTTAATGATGAAATTCGAACAAAATTTCGCCATTTTAAAATCACATTTATCGTGCAGACGATAACTTTCGTGCCGTGAACTTTAATAGCAGACAGATGTCTGCAGCTGGTAGAGTTTACAACAGACGGGTAAGTAGGTTTTTGTTCAAAAAAGTTTAACTTTTTTAAATTTTAGAGATATCGTTTTCATTTGAAAACGTGTCATTATTTTATGATTTTAAGGTTTGCTCTGGAAAATGGTAAAAAACGGATGGAATTCCGCTCAGATAGTATTTAATTCTTTCATTTTATTTCTCTCAGGGATGGAAATTTTTCTTTTTAGCGATTTAACTTGAGCGCAGTGTTTAGTTTAAGGAAGTTTAGCATCCTTAATTACATGCGTCTTGCGCGCTTATTTAGGGCGTATTACGCTAGTGCTGTGCAATAGAAAAAGATGCGTGGGAATTATTTTTGTGCCAAACAGGCGATTTGAAAATTGGGCGGTGTTATCTGTACCTGTTGTTTTTACGCAGTGGAAGCTTATTTAGAATCTGGACCACGGCGGGTAATTCGCTTTACCAGTTCTTATTTTTAAAAAATCCCAGATATTTTTAACTTAGAAGTTTTGAAATTCTTTCTACGAAATTTTTTTTAAACCAGATACATCTAAAACAAAAAGTAGAAGTGTATGCGAAAGCAAAATAAGTATCTTTAAATCTGCTAAAAGATTACCAGAAAGTTTATCTAATGGAATATTTAATAAAGCTTTGAAGACGCGTGTGTTTTAGATCTATCGATTCGATGCTAAATTTTACATGTTCCAAACTTTCATTGCTTTGTATTTTTACGTCATTATGAAACATGTTGATATTTTAAATTGACCAAATTGTCTTCATTAAATTCTGATTCATTGCGGCCGTGTCAAATTGAGTGATTTGCAAACTATTTGATCACGTTCTTCAAATGTAATATTTTTCTCCATGGCAAAAGGATTTGCTTCTTAATATAGAATATATGAATTTCTATTTAAAGAGTACATAAAATATTGATTATGTATTTTGTACTGAGGTAATTCAGTGGTGCATTACTAAAAAATAGTACCGAATGTTCGACGATTAACTACAAATAATTACCTACGCTTTTTACTTTCCTTAGTATAATGTATAAGGCGAGTTTTGTGAAGGGATCAAACTCGAATGGAACATTTTTGAGGCAATGTCTGTGTGTGTGTGTGTGTGTGTGTGTGTGTGTGTGTGTCAACGAGTCTGTGGAGACGATATCTCTCGAACGATTGATTCTTCGTATACAAGTGTCCTACAATCTACTATATGAAAACACTTGGTGAATATTTCGTTTAAATTATAATGCACTTTTAACTTATTTTTACCTCAATTAAAATTATTTCATATGTCTGAAATTTTATTTCATTTAACAATGTATGGTACTAGTATCGAAACTTAGTATCGCCCTGTTGAATTCCGCCCTTGTGTCGTGTCTCAGACTTTTAAGTCACCGAAGACTGAGGGAGCTCCGAGAGAGATTACACCCCCTATTTTATCCACTCCGGAGAATAAATAGAAAATCCTGTCTTTTAGGTTTGGTCCAGAGATAATGTGCAAATATTTAGCTTTTTAAGCTACCGAAGGGTTGCTTAAGGGTTAAGAAGATTTTTCAAAAAAAAAAAAAAAACCCACATAATCTACGTTCGAGAGAATGGTATCGAAAATTAGGCTATGTTACGTTATGCCGACTGTGATACTATATGTGGGCAAAAACTTAGCCTTACAAGTCACTAGGGGTCTTCTGGAGGGTCTTAAAGGCTTTTCGAAACCTCCTCCCCCAGGGAGATAAAATCGAAAATCCGATTCCATTAAGTTTTGTACCGTAGTCGATACTACGTGTGCAAAAATCTTCTAGGTCACTGGGGGCTTCTGGTGAGTCTGAAAAGTAAAAAAAAAATGTTAGATACGTTTGACAGTTATATATAGTGATAAAGTTCCTCCATTATTTAGTAATGCCAAAATATAAAATTTTAATATTAATGCCATATGTTATTCATGAGATTATCTGTTGTCATTATATGTTTCCATTGCGTCATACATTTTAGTTATTCATTTTTCATATTTCAAATACAATACAAAAGAAATGCTGTCATAAAAAGTTTGAAATGATAATTCCATTAACATTTTCTTAATAATCCGCTAATCTGTTATTTTTTTTATGTTAAACTATGAATGATGGAATGAATTATTAAATGCCATATATTGTATTTTCAATAAATTAGAAAAAAGTTATTTCGTAGGAAAGAATAATTACTTCATAAGTAACATTTTAAGCATAAGCATTTGCTATTTGTTTTCATTATACTGAAAAAAAATTCAAAAACTTATAAGCTGTTCAGATGTCCTACCTGATATTTTTCAAGTTTTAGGAAGTATGGGAAATTATTGTTTTTGAAAACAAATTATTTCAGAAGTATAAATTTTACGAAGTGCAAATACTTTGAGTCATCGTTGCAGTACTTCTATTTTTGTACAGTATAAAATGTCAAGTTCATTTGTAAGTTAATGTGATTAAATGACTATTACGGAACACAATTTCGCCGCTTTTTCTGGAGTTTTCTTTTGTTTTGCTATTTTGTTTAACATTAAAAATCTATTAATGCTTATGAATTTTATTTATAGGTTACGATCTTTCACAGAAATAGAGCTTTTACTTGATATCATCCACGTATTTAGTGAACGCAAATTATCTGAAAAACATGTTGGACATAGATATAAGATACAATTTCGCACATATTTTAATAATGTAAAAAGGAAAGTCTTTACTACTGTATTGTTCATTCTATTGTATATGTTTTGTTCTTTAACATACATATTTTGTTAAATCGAATAGATATTTTATTTTGTTTATATACAAAGTTAAATGACATTATTAAGATTCTACTTCACTAAACAAAGATGAAATATATTACTTCATCTATAAAGCTGTGTCTGTTTCCATCCATCAACACCATCTTTTATTATACCATTCTTCGTTTCACCATGCTTTACTAGACCATCCTTCGTTTCATCATCCTTTACTAAAACGTCCTTTACTATACCGTCCTTCGTTTCACCATACTTTACTATACCATCCTTCGTTTCACCATCCTTTGCAATATCATCCTTCGTTTCATCATTCTTTACTATACCATCCTTTGTTTCAACATCCTTTACTATACTATCTTTTGTTTCATCATCCTTTACAATACCATCCTTCGTTTCATCATTATTTACTATGCTATCCTTTGTTTCAATATCCTTTACTCTCCTGCGTTTCACCATCCTTTACTATATCATCCTTTGTTTCACCATCCTTTACTATACCATCCATCATTTCAACATTCTTCATTAAGTCATCCTATTGAATTTCCACAACCCAGTTGAGACAGTTGATAAATCAAAGCAAAATATGTTTATCTGTCTATCCATGTGTTCCTTCTGTAATAAAAAGTCGAAGCTTCGAACAGCCACGAAATTCGGCACAGAGTTATCTAAATTACTGATATGACAGGTTTGCTTTATAAATTCGAATTAGTTTAAAAGTTACAAACTTTTAAAGCTAAAAATAGCCTATTTTCCGCCATTTCGTTAAATTTATTTATCCATTGCAGCTGCAGATAAATTCTGTGATCGCTTTCCAGACGGGCGTTCCAGGTAGTTTGTGAACGTGGACATTAATACATTTTGTAATTTTCTAGATTCGTGAATTTAAAAGACAAATTTTGAATTTTTAGAACGTATATTTATTTTCATATTATAATTGTGCTCTGAAAATTTGACTTAAATCTGATGAAAATTCGGAGAGATAGCAATTAATTTTGAGAATTTTACTTTTGAGGTAAAGAAACATTTTCTTTTATGCGACTTCAAGAATTTCCATGTATTAGTGTTTATTTTAAGAAAATGCTTAACTTCTGGAATATCAGTTCTCAAACTCCGTAAATTTAAACCCTGGAAATTCATGTACCTTTTTAGTGTAAGATAAATTGATATGATCCTAAAGAATAGAGCAAAACTTTTCTAAAATGTTTTAATAGAATTCGTAATTCAAAAACATCATCTAAAAAACCTTTATACAATACATAATTTTTGTTGCTCTGTTTTTTCTCTTTTTAACAATGTTTGATTTTAATTTTATGGCTCTTTTTATCAAATTTCCTCGTCAAAAAATAAACCATGTCTAACAATCTTAGTCTTTTTAAAGCCTCTGCAATTGTCTCTTTGTATTTCTCTTCAGCATTATCGAATTTCCTATATTAATTCCACCAAGCTCAAAAGGTAGGGTTTTTTACGGCTAACTCGCCTTTAATTTTCTGTATATATATACAAAAAGTGCTTATCTTTGACAATTAGTTTTCAAAGATAAAGCACAGGATTGAAAACTATTTCATTACATTGCATGTAAAGACGTGTATGCGAACGTAGATACAAAGTTTTAATATATAAGATGAATAGATGAATAGATATTGAAGGAAATATAAATTTTAGCAATTTATTGGTGACAGAAATTTTGCTATTGTATTTATTAGAAATATTTCCTTGAAGCATATATTTCCCAAGATCTGCTATAGATAGAGCTTAGATGATGACGGATATTGATTTAGCATAAAATTCCGGAGGAGAATGGAGATTCCCTAAGGATTTTCACTTCCGGTTATTTTTACATTTTCGGCTGAAAAATCTTTAGTTTCCCTGAATCATCTACTTCTCAGGATTGGTTACGGATAGAGCTTGAATAATGACTGATAATTATTCAGCATTAAATTCCGGAGGGGATTAGGGATTTACTAAAGATTTTCACTTCAACTTCTAGAGATGTCAATTTTGATTTTAAAAATTTTTTTTCTTGAAGCCACTATTTTTCAAGATTGGCTATAAATAGAGCTTTGATGAAAACTGATGTAGATTCTGCATTTAATTCCGGGGTAGGGAGATTTACTAATTTTCATTTGCACTTTTGTTCCCACTTGCGGCTTAAAAATATTCTTTTAAAGATCCATTTCTAAAGATTGGCTATAGAGCTTAGATGATGACATATGAATTCAGTATTAAGTTCTAGAGTGGATTAGGAGTTTATTAAGGATTTTCACTTCCCGGTCTTTTCCCACATCCTGTTCATTTTTTTCCGATTTTCATGAAACACCTATTTCTCAGAATCGACTATGGATACAATTTAGATAGTGACTGATATAGATTTAGTATCCAGTTCCTTAGGAGTTAGAGAATTCACTATGGATTTCAGCCTCCGGTTTTTTCCACTTCCAGATAAAGCATATTCCTTAAAACGTCTTAGTCTTTCATAATCTGCTTTAGATAGAGCTTAGATGATGTTTGATAAGAATTCAGCATCAAATTTGGGGAGAGTAGGGATTCACTTCGGGTTACTGAGCGAGATGTTATTTCCAATTTAAAAATTACATTTTTCTTCCAACATCTATTTCTCAGGATTGGCCATAGATTGATCTTAAATGATGATTAATTTGGTGTAAGCATAAAATTATGGACGAATTATGGTAAGATTCACTAAGGTTCTAGAGATGCCTTTTACAGTTTTTCGGAAAATGTGTATAACTGTACGAAATAAGTGTACGAATGAGTATAAAAATGCTTAAAAGTTCCGTCGAAATGAGGTGCACACACACCACTTACCATCATATGAAGGCATCAAAAGATAGAATTATTTTTGGAGCAGATAAGAATTCTACAGCGCGTTTAGAGAAATACTCGAAAGTTCAAACGTTGAATATCAATGCTTTACCCATTGAGATATTTTAGCTAATAGGGTTGCGTCAAGTACATTTTTCCATAGCTTGGGGTCGAGACTTTTTGTCTCAACGATTCCACATTTTCCTCTTTCTTGCAATTCGCCACTTCTTTTTATCCAAAAATATATTTCTAGCATATCAAGTTTAACAATATCGCTTGGACGACGGCGTGACGGCCTAGGGAACAACTACAACACCCTGTCTATGCATATCGAGTACTTTACCGACTGAGCTGCCTGGATGAGGGAAGACACTGTTCAAATGTTATCAAAATTGCAACGTTTTCATGATTTAATCGAGATGAAAATCATTTGGCTTATAATATCCACTAAAAAGCCATTTTATGTATTATTTTGTGTTATAAAACTTACAATAAATATGCATTGCGGAATATATGTAGCAATAGGAACTAATCTCTAAGGAAAGAACATAGTATTCTAGAGAACGAAGGAAATAATTCTAGAGAACCCATTCTAAGAAATAATTGTATGTAACACATTCTAGGAAAGAATTCTAGAGAACAGATTCTAAGAAATAATTCTAGGTAACACATTCCAGGAAAGAATTCTAAAGAATGCAATACAAAAGAGGTACAAATAGTTCAATACAAAACTCCCGTTTGCAGCCAAATTCTACCCACTGCAGTGTCCGTAAAATATGAGACGCTGATGTGCATATATGCAAACAAATATATCCAATTATAGTAGTAAGTCGCAAAGAACACCGAAATAAAACTGTGAGAGTTGAGGATCACCGCAGGAACTGCCGTTTCCTTAGGAGCGAAGTTCTGGAGACAATAGATGATGGATGTCTGCTGCACTCATTAGTGGGGGCATTGCTAAACACCAGATTAGTCCTCCACGGGACATAAACGAAGACTTAATATATCGCATATAATAACGTCAAGATAATAGATCACGAATGGATTTCAAAAGACAGAGGGAAATAGCAGTTAAGCATGCAGATGAGCCTGAAACGTTTCGGGTGAGGAGAGGGTTTAAAGACGTTTTATTCGGCTGCAAAAAGAATGGCAGTAAATAATGATTGCACAGAAGAAATAAATCGCAGCTGTCAATAATTATATCCGATATTTAGGAAGTTGATTATGGGGTGTATCATGAGCATTGAATCCCAGCTAAAAAGTTAAAAATCTTTGTTAAAAATGGAACATAAAATAAGAAATTTATGAAGGAGCCTTAATATGGCGGCAAGTGGTGTTTTACATTTCAATATCGGTAGAACTGTTAAGGAATTTTATACTTTTTGTACACTTATTTCGTACAGCCATACAAATTTTCCGAAACCCAAAATCTCTAGAACTGGAAGTGGAAATCATTGGTGAACTTTCCTACCCCCTATGAAATTTAATGCTAAATCCATATGAGTCATCCTCTAAGATCTATTTATAGAAAGTCCTGAAAATTATATGTTGTAAGGAAAATGTAAATCTTTTTAATGGAAAGTGACATCTCTGAAACTGGAAGTGGAAATCCTTAGTGAACCCTCCCCAACTTTAAGCAAGATTTAATGCTGTATTTATATCAGATACCATCTAAGCTCTATCTATTGCCGATTCAGAAAATAATAGACGTTTAAAAGGAAATGTTTTAATCGGAAGTAGAAAAAAACCGAAATTTGAAATCCTTAGTAAATCCTTTAATGCCTAAGAAACTCGGGGATAATCTATATCGGTCTCTCACAACATCATCTATTGTCTCACAAACTCTATCCGTAACGAATCTGAGAAATAAATGAAATACCTATTCAAAATTTTAAATTTCTTCAAAAGTTTATCATAGATTTGCCTTGAAATATATTTTTCTCAGAATTGGCGGTAAATAGTTTAGATAATGGCTGATATGGATTCAGTATTTAATTCAAACTGGGGTAGGGTGACTCGCTAAGGTACTTATGGTTTTGGAGATGTCACTTTCGATTAAAAAATTCACCAGGTTCGGGTATAGATAGAGCTTAGATAATAACTGATATGGGTTCATCATTAAAACCAAGTGAGCGTAGGGGGTCTCACTAAGGATTTCCATCTTTGGTTCTAGAGATTCCAGTTCCGATTTACATTTTTCTTGCAATATATTTTTCTCAGAATGGAATATGAGATAGAGTGATGACTGATATGGATTAGGCATCAAATTTCGGAAGGGGGTAGGAGGTTTACTAAGGATTTTTATTTCCAATTCTGGAGCACCCCGGGGTTCTCTTTTATTTTCGAAAATTCGCATAACTGTGCGATAAAAGTGCGCTGAGGAGAATAACTAGGCTTCAAAGTACCATTGAAAATGAAATGTTCACACCACTTACCACTATATCAAGGTTCCTTCATGAATTTCTTGTTTTGTTATTTTTTGTCTACTTTAAGTGTCTACTACCACCCTACGCACCCAAGAACAGCTGCCAGACTTTTATATTACAAGCTTATACCTGTAACAAAAAATATAGAAAATGAATTGTTCTTAAGGTATGTTTTGCAGTCGCTAGCACTTCGACTAAGTGCCTCAGATTCTGGCTGAATTTTTAAAATGTAAATTTGCAATAGGGTACATCAATTGTAATTCCAACTTCCAAAAATAGCATTTTAATTTGTTTTCAATCGACAATCTCTCACAACCTAAAGAGACAGTCCTTATACACTAGAACCGATGTCCAAGGGGCAGATATAAATTTAATAAATTGTATATAATATTGTTAAAGCAGTATATCACGAATGGATTTCAAAAGGCCGAGTGAAATAGAAGTAAAACATGTAAATGAGCTGGAAGCGTTTTGCTGCGATAAACGACGAGGGAGGGTTAAAAATCGTTTTACTCAGCCGTAAGAAGAAGTAAAGTAAATAATGATAGTATAGGAGAAATGAATCACAGCTGTCAGCATTAATGTACCAATATTAAACGCATTGAAAATATTCTCAGTGTTAAGTATAGCAGACTAGTATTTAAGCCTGTCAAAGGCAGGGACACCAAAACTCACAAAAGTAAGTTGAAAGCTAAATTTTTAAAAGTTGAATTTTGTTTTGCAATATGCACTTAGCGTCGTGAACGCTCATTTCAATCGAAAATCTGGCTCAGTTAGTTCTGTTCCGTGGTTAATATTATAAGTGTAAAGTTTTATCCTTCTAGGTCACCACGAGAATCTTTTGGTGTGATTGGCGAAATTGTTCGACCCCCACCATTTTGTCCACCTCCGGGCGAGAAACTCCAAAATTCGGCTACGTTAAGTTCTGTCCCATGGATAATACATTCTTTCTTTCGATCCAGACCATCTGACCGACCCAAAGGTATAAGGGATCTCTTTGGACGGTCAGGACAGTACCACCTAACTTAGACCGGTTTCAGTGGGGGCGACATCCACAGGGACCGACCGTACCCTCCTTCCCCTGCCACCAACCTCTCAGGACTTTCGGAGTCATAGATTTAACGTTGCTGTTGTTGAGACCCAGACCGTCCGACCTACCAGAAAGGTGTAAGGTAACCGTTTGACACAGATTTAACGTGTCGATATCCTGTGTAAACACGGGAATAGTTTGGGCAAAACCTGAAATCGAATTCAGGTCCTCCAAGTGCAATTCTCGTGCCTTAACTACGTGTCTATCCGACTCCCGTGATACTCCATCACGATCCAATCCACACGGTACGCACCCTAGAGTTTGGAGCGCCAGAATTTGGATCCCTAGAGTTTGGATCCTTCCAGTTTGGAACAAAAAATATACGAGCGGGAAAGAAACCCTGAACCAAGAAAACAGAATACAGCACCTAGACGTTAAAAATCAAAAAAAGCGTTTACATATCCATCCCGTCGAAAATCCAGACCACTCAACTCGCCGTAAGACAAGAGCAGCAATTTGAGTGGCCGGGAACGTATATCCATCCCGTGTATGATACTAAAAATGTGCAGAGATTAAGCCATCCAGATCACTGAGGCGCGGGGGTGTGTGTGTTCGGAAAGACTTTTCTCCACCCCTAATTTACTAAATCCACTGAAGGGAAATTGAACATCCGGCTCCGTTAGCTTCTGTTCCAAGATTGATACGTTGAATGCTCAAAGTTTCACCCTTCCATGTCACCGTGGAGCTTCAGCAAGCTTTGCAAAGGCAAAAGTACAATATACAATTTATATAGATATAGTAAGTAGTCCAATCAGTAAATATTTTTTCAACTGGATTATAACAACTAAATTGTTTTATGATATTAAAATGTTTATTATGAAATTTATTTTTTGCAGAGTTTGGTCCTGGGTTCCTTAAGCACCCCGAACAACTTTAAGAAAATGCCTATGGGTTGTACACGTTAGGTTTAGCTATAGTAAAGTGACCATGCCCGATTGAGTAAAACTGATTGCAACGCCCCTAGTAGGGAATTTAGAAAGTTAGGACGAAGAACTCGGCAACAAAGCAAGATAGACAAAGCAGCCAATTATATAGTTATAAAGCATTGTGTAATTAGTAGGAATCGCAATAAAACTATTACAGAAGGTATTTCTATCACACAATATGGTTATAGGTGAATGGCTGTCTTATTTAGGAATGCTAAAATAAACAACACTTACATGCACAAGAATATACAATCTCTTAAAATGAGCTCCATCTGAATCAATGCACAAGAATATACAACTTCTAAAAATGCGCCCCGTTAGCAACAATGTCCAAGAATATATAATTTTTTAAAATGCGCTCCGTCAGCAATAATGCACAAGAATAAACAATTTCTTAAAAGGCGCTCTTTCAGCAACAATGTCCAAGAAAATACATTATTTTAAATGCGCTCCGTCAACAACAATGCCCAAGAGTATACAATTTCTTAAAATATGCTCTGTCAGCAACAATGTACAAGAATATATAACCTTTTAAAATGCGCTCCATCAGCATTAATGCAGAATAATATACAACCTCTTAAAATGCGCTCCGTTAACAACAATGCACAAGAATGTACAACCTCTTAAAATGTGCTCTGTCAGAAACAATGCCCATTTGAATTCAATAAAAAATATTACCGCGTACTAATTACATGTGCTGACCTCGTGACAGTACCTGATGATACACTTTTTGACAGGTATTTCTTGCCTTCTATATACGCGTTTGTGCGTTCCTGGTGTCGATTCATACTAATTAGATAATCCGGTTCAACTTTGCAATATACGTTTTTCTTCTATCTCGCTTTGTTGTCAAGCGCTTAATCCTAATTTTTACTTCCCCTGCAATACATGGTAACGTATAGAGAAAGTATTGGAATCATGTCGAAAATCGCAACTCGAGTTTTCGACGGATCTACACGTTTTAAGACCTCTAGAATACGAAAAAACCATTTTAGCGTGATGTCTGTGTGTGTATGTGTGTGTGTGTGTGTGTGTGTGTGTGTGTGTGTGTGTGTGTGTGTGTGTGTGTGTGTGTGTGTGTCTGTCTGTGTGTCTGTCTGTCTGTCTGTCTGTGCAGATTTTTATCCACTCTAACTAAAAAACTAATGGACCAAATTTCACAAAATTTGGTACATAAGTCACTTGAAAGCGAGTCTGGTGCTGATTAGTCTTGGGTACGATTTGGGATAAAAGAACCCGCCTTTTCTTGCCAGATGGCCCGCAAAAGCTTGTATCCACTCTAACTGTAAAACTAATGGACCGAATTTTATAAAATTCGGTAGATGAGTTACTTGCGGGTTACTCTGGTGCTGATTAGATTTTGGTACGATTCGGAAAAAAATAACCTGCCTTTTTTTGCAAAATGGCCCGCAAAAATCGCCAAATCTAAACTAAAGAACTAGGTATACTCAAATATATCCAATAAATGCTCGTTTAATACGTATGTTTTAACGACGAAAAGAATAAGACCAACCCCATTACACTAGGACTAGCCGTTCTCGAGATATTTTAGTTTTTCGTATTTTCTCTACGCCACCTTTGAAAATAAGTCCGGTTACCGAATGAGAATGAAAATTGAATTAAAAGTGAAAAAATTTAATTAAAATAAAGAGAACGTGAATATAAGTCTGCAGGGAAAGTCATGTGCTGCCCACATCAAATTTTTTACTTTCCCTGCAATACATGGTAATGTATAGGGAAAGTATTGGAATCATGCCGAAAATCGCAACTCGAGTTTTCGACGAATCTACGCGTTTCGAGACCTCTAGAATACGAAAAAACTATTTTTAGCGTGACGTCTCTGTGTGTGTGTGTGTGTGTGTGTGTGTCTGTGTGTCTGTCTGTCTGTCTGTGCAGATTTTTTATCCACTCTAACTAAAAAAGTAATTGACCGAATTTCATAAAATTTGGTAGGTAAGTCACTTGCGGGCGAATCTGGTGCTGATCAGTTTTGAGTACGATTCGGGATAAAAGAACTCGCCTGTTTTTGCGAAATGGCCCTCAAAAGCTTGTATCCACTTTAGTTGAAAAACTAATGGACCGAATTAAACAAAATTTGGTAGGTAAGTCACTTGTGGAACACCTTGGTGCTGATTAGATTTTGGTTTGATTCGGAAAAAAATAACCTGCCATTTTTTGCAAAATGGCCCGCAAAAATCGCCAAAATTTAAAATAAAAATCTACGTATGCTCAAATATATCCAGGAAATGCTTGTTTAATACGTAATTTTTAGCGAAGAAAAGAATAAGATCAACCCCATTACACTAGGAGTAGCCGTTCTCGAGATATTTTAGTTTTTTCGTATTTTCTCTACGCCACCTTTGAAAAGAAGTCCACTTATCAAATGAGAACGAAAATTGAATTAAAAGTGAATAAAATGTAATTAAAATAAAGAGAACGTGAATATAAGTCTGCAGGGAAAGTCATGTGCTGCCCACATCAGATTTTTAATTCTCCTCTAGGGGCGCTGCAATTACTTTTTTATTCGATCGTGCATGGTCACCTTATCTAAAGTGTATGCGTACGGGCCTTTAATTACAAAGTTATTTGGATGCTTAAGGATTTTCTTAGAAACCCTATATATTTTTATAATTACAAAATTCCTCTAAGCTAACGAAAGATTGGAAGCAAACTCCCCATATTTGTTATTGTTCTTCTCGTTCCTGATCGCATAGAAGTTTTCTAAGCGATCCATAACCTTTGACGTTCCAAATATGATTTAAAAAATAATTTTTAGGAAATAAATTGTGACGTATACTGCGTGTTTAATAAAATGTGAACAGTGGACGATTTTTTGAACCGTTTGTCGTAGACACATAGTATAGGTAACAATTATATCTGCCAACACCCTTAATTTTGTTCAATTTAGTGATTGAGTAAAATTTATTATCTACTTTTTCGTGCGCCACTATTGTGTAGAGAAGGACATTGAAAACTTGCTTTTTCGTTAGTCGTAGACACATAGTATAGGTAACAATTATATCTGCCAACACCCTTAATTTTGTTCAATTTAGTGAATGAGTAAAATTTATTATCTACTTTTTCGTGCGCCACTATTGTGTAGAGAAGGACATTGAAAACTTGCTTTTTCGTTAGTCGTAGACACATAGTATAGGTAACAATTACATCTGCCAACACCCTTAATTTTGTTCAATTTAGTGAATGAGTAAAATTTATTATCTACTTTTTCGTGCTCCACTATTGTGTAGAAAAGGACATTGAAAACTTGCTTTTTCGTTAGTCGTAGACACATAGTATAGGTAACAATTATATCTGCCAACACCCTTAATTTTGTTCAATTTAGTGAATGAGTAAAATTTATTATCTACTTTTTCGTGCGCCACTATTGTGTAGAGAAGGACATTGAAAACTTGCTTTTTCGTTAGTCGTAGACACATAGTATAGGTAACAATTATATCTGCCAACACCCTTAATTTTGTTCAATTTAGTGAATGAGTAAAATTTATTATCTACTTTTTCGTGCGCCACTATTGTGTAGAGAAGGACATTGAAAACTTGCTTTTTCGCATAATTTATTATTATTGTTATTAATTGCACACACTTTAGGTAAATATTTATGACAATTAGGTTTAGGTATAAACCTAATTACCATAAAATATTTATGGCAATTAGGTAATCAGGTACTGTCGGAGGTCCCATCTAACACGCATATGTCGAACATTTATGCAAACCACAATTCAACACATTTATTTGGAAAATCCACAAGAGATTCAGTTTTTTGTCCGCCACTGTATAATTTCTTTTCTGTCCGTGGTTAAAATAATTGTATACATATATGACCTAGAAACTAAGTATCTTCGCATATTACACAAGAAATTTAAGACTGCATAGTAGATGCATGACGCCTGAACTTTGTTTGATACAATGTTAGCAGAAAAGGTGACTGACTCGAGTATGAATTTGGAGGCTAAGCTCGATGTGTTCAGTTTCAGGTTTGAGGTACATTTTATTTACTTTGTTCATGCTGGAGTCTCAAAAATATAAAACAAGAGCGAGCAATTTTGGGTATGCAAATTTCAACTTAATTAATTTTGAGATAAAAAAAAATTGATTAAAGACTTTAGCTCAAGCGTTTTCTTGTACTTCCGCACGCAACGATAATTTGAACCTGAATGAAAAGCGAAATGATGTTTGTTAAGGAACATGATGGCTGAGGTTCTAATCAACAAGGATAATTTTTTTTTCTTCAAAAAATAAAAAAATAAAAATAAAATAAAATAAAAAATAAACTTTAACTAACATTTTGTTTTTTATGTAAAGAGTAAGAGTATTGCAAGAAGACAGAAAGAGGAAGTTTTGGATGAATGAAAATATTCTTTAAAAGAATTTAACCTTCCCTCACATAATTTGTTCTACAGTTATATAAATAGTTTATAGAAGTTACAGCAAAATTCCAAATAGGACACTGCTTTAAGACAGCAAATTATGATGCATTCGATGTTTCGTCTCCAATATAAATGCAAAAGGAATATAATGGATTTATCTGTAATATATATTTTTATTTCTTTACATTTCTCTTTATGCATTATCTTTATATATTTCATTTCTGTAATACATCTTTTTATTTTTTTACATTTTTTTTATTTCTCTTGTAGATTGATTTATAAATGCGATTCATTGTTCGAACATAACTTCGATTGCAAGATCAATTTCCTTGTAGAGAATATTCTTTAGCACTCCTTACTTTTATTTCTTAAATTCAGATCCCTAATATATGCAAAATTATTCTCTTTTTAATATAAGTATCAATTAACTTATATTTTTGTTATTAGTGGCAAACATTTTACAATTCCATTGATTTTACCAAACCATTTTTCAAGCATCTATTTCTCAGGATTTACTAAAGGTAGAGCTTAGTTTATGAGTGATATGCATATATATTAGCATCAAATTCTGGAGGAGGTAGAGTGTTTTACTGGATATAAAGCTTAAATGATGGCTAATGTGGATTTAGAATCCAATTCTGAACAGGAGTTGGAGGACTCATTAAGGATTTTCACTTTCAGTTCCTAAAATGCCATTTTTGATTAAAAAATTTACCTTATTTTGCAACACATATTTTCTAGGATCGGCATGAGAGAGAACTTACATGTCGAGTGATATGAATTCTGCATCAAACACTAAAGGGGGGTAGGGGTTCCTTAAAAACTTCCACTACCAGTTTTTTCCACTTACTTTTCAAAATATTTCTTTTATATATATATATATATATTTCTCAGAATTAGCTAGAAATAGAGCTTAGATGATGACTGAAATGGATTCAGTATCGAATTTTGGTGGGGATTTTAATTTCTGATTCTGGAAATGTCGCTTTCAGTTTTTACGAAAATTCGTATGACTGCACGAAATAAGTGTACAAAGAGTACAAACATGCTTAATAGTTGTACCAAAAATGATGTGTACACATCATATAAAGGTTCCTAAATAAATTTCTTCGTGTTCAAACATTTTCATTGAAACCTATTTTTTAAGCTTGGTTATCGATAAAGCTTAAAGGATGACTGATATGTATTCAGCCTCGAATTTCGAACGGGGTAGAAAGGTTCACCAAGAATTACTACTTCTGGTTCTAGAGATGCCTTGTTTAGTCTTCTGAAACATGTGTACGACTGCACAAAATAAATGTGCAAAAGAATATAAAATACTTAATAGTTCCGCCGAAAATGCAGTGTACATACCATATGAAGGCTCCTTAAAAAATTTCCTTTTTCTATTGTTATATTTTACACGTACAGATTTCATTATATTGATCATTAGCTATATACTCATTCTATTTAAAAGCTTCATATTATTTTACTTGTTCCCTGTAATTGATATCACTAGGGTAATGCCCACATTGAATACTAACATTATCAAAAAAGAGCAAATCTGTAATTATTAAAACAACAATATTATTAATATACGCGGCGAAAAACAAAACAGGGTACAAATCAAAACAAATATATAAATGAAAACTGTAGAATAATATAATTGTGGATTAAATAAATGAAAATAAAAGACATTTGAATAATTTGTAATATAATTCTTCTTTTTTATACAAAATATTTGCAAATTAGATTTGAAAAACACGGCGAAGAACATCAGAAACTGAGACATTTTTCAATAAAATTCTTGCAAGTTGATTTTGAATATTTTCTAGATACAAGTAATAATTTTGAGAAAATCTGTAAGTAAAGATTTTTTGTTTAAAAAATCATGGAAATCGGTTAAGTAGTTTTTGAAAACACGTTGAGGGATAGATCGATTCAGTAAATGGTTATAATTTAAATTTTCGGAAATGACAATAAGTAGTGATTTTTATTTCACAAGTTTTACGACGATTCTACCGTGGATAAAAAAAATCAGAGAACTGAGGATGTTGTTCATATCTAAAGTTTCACTTCAATATGAAATCTGAAAGAAGGCAATGTAGGGTTGGTTCACTTTAACTATAGAAGAAATGATTGTCACTCGAATATATTAATAGACAGAGCGTCAACAGGCAGGTGGCGGCTCGTGGTTCAAATCCCTCATGTTTCGAACATGAGTTCTTTGTAAGTGTTTGGCAAAATAATGTTTATTCTTTATAAAATAATGTTTATTCAATATTATAGAACCCCATTTACGCTATTAACGAGCTATGTGAACGGCTCAATTTTGATGGAATCTCTTCCGTAAAGTCATACTTTTTTTGGCATTATGGTTACATCTGGATTTTCCTAAAAATATCCACGTCCTCTCCTTAATCATCAAAGAATAACATATTGTAGTTTATTGCAAAAATGTGCTTCGTCTCTGTAAAAGAAAGTGAATGTATTATACATATAAAAATATTGTAAAAACATAAATTTTAATGAATTACTTTTTTTGTCTTAACACCGTGATATTTTGATGAAAAGTTCAACTTTTAAAACTCAAAATTGTTTTTAATTATCAACTCTCAAATGAGAAAAATATCATGAATTCCCGTCAAAAAAGTGAAAGTCTTATCATGTTAATTTATAAAAATACGCATATCATCTGAGTTGATGTAGAAATGCTTTTAAAAAGTTTGAGGTGGAGAAAAACATAGCGTTTAAAACCTCAGTGGGGAAAATAATTTAATCAATAATGCAGGGAAAGCATTCTTATACGTAAAATATGCTCAAATTCTCAATCTTAGAATTTGACATTGATATTTGCGGTGCATTAGCGGAAATATTCTATTGTTAATGTAACTTTCAATTAAGATTGCTTACAGAAAACACAGCATACTCAGTAATTGTGTTCATTTACATATAAAGCAATTTAAAAGCTACGAATGTTGAGAGAAAGCTATGCATATCTAATGAGTGTATAATAAATGGAATTGGAGAGAAAATTAGCGATAAACCTCGAAAATTATTTCGAGAATGATCTTACTTAAACCAGTCTTCTTTATAAATTCGATTTAAAGAAATCTTTACATTCTGATTACTTCATTCAGGTGGTTTTAATTGAAGAGAAAAATGTCTCTTGGAATATACGAATTATAAAAATTTTAATAAAATAACATAGATTTTAATTTGATATTAAGTAAATTTCAATTGGTAAGCGTGCATCCAGGTAGTTTACACATCTTAGTTTCGAAGAGTAAAACATAGTTATTGGAATTGATAGAAAGTAGAGTAATTTTTCAAAGCAAAGTGATTTTTTAAATTCAGTTCTGTTCAGATGCTTCTGTTCTGTTCAGATGTTTAAATTCAGTTCTGTTCATTCTGTTCAGATGCTTCTGTATGTATACTTATCTATCTGCTGTAACTCTACTGAACTTAATAGAAATAGTTTCCAAAATAAAAGTTACTTAAAAACGGTTTCTTACAAGCGATTTCATGTAAACGGTTAAACGTTTTTTGAAAACGGTTTCTGAAAAACGGTTTCTTTACAACAGGTTAAAAGCAGTTTTCAAAAATTCAGATTTTAAAGATCTCTCTACAACTGCTAAGAAATGGGAAAAATGTGCTCACTAAGCAACTTCTATTGGTCAGTTTATGCACCAACAAATTCATCCAGGGATGTTTTATGTTATTCTTGCTCATAAAAAAACAGAATGGATTATTGATAAAGTGCTTCGTTTCAGAAGTTGCTCAATGAAAACAGTTTCAATTATATTGCTGTCTGTGGGAAATTAACTCAGTAAAATAATAGCATTAATTGATCACATTTCAAGATTCGAGTTACTATTCTTTTAACTCAAAATTAAAGACTTCGAAATCTCGGCTATCCTAGTGAGGATTTTTTAAAATCATTTTAAGATGTTTTCATATATATCACCGTATCGTGGTGGGGATTTTTTAAAATCACATTCTGCTCAGTTTTTTTAAATTTTGGTCAATAAATTTATCTTGCAGAAGGCTTTACATAGTTACTTAGTTATACTTTCATTATAGCCATCCTGTATTTTAAATGAAAATATTAATTAAATATTGTTAAATTTAAAGTAAATAAATTAAGTTGATAAGTAACTATTTAATTGCCTTAAGTACTGGATAACAATAATCAAAGTATCATCATTCAAATTTGCTGTGAAGTATTGAAATTCCTTCTATAAAAGTATTTTGTTCTTAATGCTCTACCAAACTTAGCGGAGATAACCTTCTGAATATGCTTGCAAAACGATTCAACAAAGTAACAGTAGAAAAATCACAGCCAGCAACAATTCGGCACTACAAGAAACACGCTGCACAAAAAATACATCAACTTTCAATTTGTTTAATATTATCAAATTTTCTTTCGACGCGCAACCAAAGTTTGTTTAGAGTTTGGAACGTCAGTATAACACGCCCTTTACGAAAATAAAATACGTGTTTAATCGGATTTAGATCGAAAGACTGAATATGTCACTGACGAACACATATGATATTATCTTGAATCTACTCAGTAGCCACCCTTGAGGTATGTTTCAGAGCGTTATCATGCTGATACACAAAGTCCCCTTTGCTATTCCTTCCTAGACAGCCCTTATGGGACATGATAACAATCCAAAACACACAGCAAGTTCCCTTGAGGTGTGTGCTGGATCGTTAAGTTCCTTCATGATATTCCTTCATACGACAGTTTTAGAAGCAAAGGGAATTCAGAAATGTGGAAGGAGTCATGCTTTTTTTTACAAGCAGAAACGATGATAGTGTTATTTTTTCCTTAATTTCATAAATTTTTCATTGGTATTGTGAAGCTTGCAGATTTTAGTTATTCTTACCTCTTATAGCGCTAAATTGACTGCTGGCGGGGACTTTTAAACTAATTTACTCTTCACGGAAATCGTTTTCATATGCGCTGGAAAGTATTCCAGTCAAATATGATGTAGTTTCTGTCAGTTGTTAACTCTGGAGAACAACATATTAACAGGGTTACCTTAGTTTATGATCACAATAATATTCCAATGCCTAACCTTTATCTTAAATATAATAAATAAACAAATAACTGAAAATTGAATTTTTAAATATGAACATTTCTTTTACATAATGCAGAGTAATTTGCGCTACATTGAAAAATAATTCATTGATATTACTTTTTGAAAGAGAAATATTTGAAAAATTCATTGTTTTCCTTTCGTAGTACTCTTCACGAGTCCCCCCAAAAACTGTTCACAATTCACTGCATGAGTTTTAAAAAGTTACATGAACACACAGACATCGGGTAATTTTTACCCGTAATTTAGAAGCCAGCTTTAGGTTAGAGAAATATTAATTTCGGACAAATAATTATGCTTTTAATTTCAGTTTAAGTATAAAATCACTCTTAAAGAACAAAATAGCAATAAAAATATCTAAACACGTTTAGAATTAGAAAAAATATCCCATTTTATGACAAAGCGATAAAATAAAAGTAGCTGGGTAAATTTTACCCAGCCCGTGGAACGGAAGGTTAATAAGAGAATATCTTTACAAACAGAAACATTTTACTCATAAAAGAGCTTTTTGTGAGCTGCAAGGCCTCCCTGTGGCCCAACTGTTTATCCTACGGTCTTCAGATTTATAAGATCTAGGTTTGAAATTTGGATACGGGTAAGGAGTTCTGTGTATGCATTCAGACTAGTAGTTGCACTTTAAACAATATCATGGTCAAAGTAGTTTTAGTGCGCTTGAAAATACAGTAGAAGTCATCAATTCTACTTTGTGTCATCTGAGATTTATGATCATCTGCCAAATTATTTGTATAACAAGAAAACTTTTTGCTTTCGACAGGACAGCTGAATTTCTGTTTCCTGCAGGACAGCTGGGTTTATATTATGTGCCGGTGTAGGTTAAGTCAAATGAGCATACAAAATTAGCTACTACTTTAGTTATGTATGCTTTAATCTTTACTCTATTGCAATGCAAATAATTATGATATAACTAGTGTTTAAGCCTGTCAAAGGCAAAGAAAGTAGAACACTTAATTAAGCTGCAACTTTTCTTCTATAAATCTTATTTTGTTTAACTATGTATGGTACTTTGCTTTTAAAATTTTTGTTTCAATTGAAAGTTGGCTCAGTTAGGTTCTGTTGGTCCCAGTTAGGTTCTGTTGGTCCCAGTTAAGTTCTGTTGGTCCCAGTTAGGTCGAATTTCATCTTTTTATGTCCCCAGTGGGGACTTCGGGAGGATTCTGAGAGACTTAACCCCTTTCTTTTCTTTTGTCCGCTTTGCTAGAAAAATAGAAAATCCAACTCCGTTAAGTACACCAGTAGACAATACTATAAGCGTGCGAAAATTCAGCCTTCTAAATCATGGAAAAACAGGGTTTTTCCAGGAACTTTTAGGTCTGAAAAACATTAAGAAAAGCCCACAATATCCTCCCTATAGATTTAAAATCTGGCTAAATTAGGTTCTGTCCGATGGTCGATGTGTAGAAAAATTATTCTGGATTACCAGGGACAGGACTTCTAGATAGTCTGAAAATACTTTTAACGACCTATATTTTTTCTGGTCCCGGGTGTAACTCGAAAATATTGCTCCTTTAGGTGCTGCACCGTAGTCGGTACGATAAATTTGCAGAAATTCAGCCTTCTAGACAGAGGGAGGGGGCTTTTGAACGATCTGGGAAGATTAAAAAAACACTAGACAATTATATATAAGGATTTACATTATGATACATTTGTGTTTCAAATTTCAGTGAAAATGCGTTATATCGCGCCAGTCCCAAGAGAATCAAAAAGCACGATATTTCTGACCGATCGATATACATCCTAAGAATATGATAATTTAGTTTTGTTTAGTCTTAAAACTCAGTAGGATTTAGGAATTCATGCAGAAATAAATCTTGATGCAATGATTGTTTGATAATGAGCCCGAATATTGAATAATTTTCCATAAATAAATTAATACTTTAATTCCTGAGCAACATTGTGCCCAATGCAGTAATGAATTTTGCGCAATTAATGCAAGTAAATTATGGAAATCGAAGAAAATCGAAACGCTGGTCTTTTTCTTTAGAGAATATTTATAGTGGTATGGTAAAAACTTCAATTGCATTTCACCAAGTAAAGAATTATAAAATGTTAATACATAGGACCCCCAGGAAAATTCTTAAGCACCCCAATAACCTTGTAAGGAAATGTCCATGAGTGTACACGTTAAGTCTCTATAAAGTAAAGTGACCATGTCTGATCGAATAAAAGTGCTTGCAATCTTTCTTCACGGACAATTTAAAAAGTTGCGATAACGAACTTGGCAATAAAGTGAGATAGGAAGCCATTTACAAAGATATACAGTATAAGCATTAATTGTCTATTTAGTAAGAATGACCAATGAAACTGTTACATAAGGCATTTCTTTGACACAATATAATTATTATTCTTCAACTCAGACCATCCGATCTGCTAGAACGTGTAAGGTATCTGTTTGGACTGCCAGGACAGTGCCACCCAATTTAGACCTTAACCCAATTTAGACCTTAACCCAATGGTAACGATATCCACAGGGACCGCATCCTTCCCCTACTACCAACCTCTCGGAAAGACTTACTGATCCACATATTTAACGTGCCCGTACTCCGCGTGAACACGGAAACAGTTAGGAATCGAACAAGGATCGTCCGAGTGCAATCCTCATGCCTTAACTACTGGGCTGTTCCACTCCTGGTGGTTAAAGTTGTAAGCGTGCAAAAATTCAGTCTTCTAGGTTACCAGTGGACTTTTTGAGGGTTTGAAAAGGATTTTTGAGACCTGCAATTCTCTCCGCCCCTGGGGAAAGAAAATCGAAAATTTGGCTCGATTAGGTTCTGCACTGTAGCTGATGCTATATGTGTGCAAAGATTCAGTTTTCTAGGTCTCCGGGGGGGGGGGTGAAGGATCAGGAAAGACAAAAACACATTAGACAATAATTGAATAGATTTTCACAGTAAAACTTTGCTTAAGATACGATAGCCTGAGTATTTTTTTGCATGGGACTTTTTACATATATATTATCGTGTATAATAAATATATTTGAAAGTAATTTTATATTTAATTATATAAAAAATATGTAATAATATTAATATAATTGTAACTATATATAAAAGTAATAAATGCATTTTATTATTAAAATATCTTTAGAATTACAAAAATATATGAAATATATTTAAAATATTTAAATATATTTTTATAGACTTAACCAAATTACGGTACTGTTATCTTTATTTTAGCGTTAGATTCTAAATAAAAAACGCTTTGTTTTGATTTCGGAGCCTACTCACTTCCCACGTTCTCAAGTTTAGGAAAATGTAATTATTTTCTCATCACTTATCTCAACAATTTGAAGTAGAACATATTAGTAATCTGGATTTATAATAGTTTTCAGCCGATTCCAGAAGTAATTAGCCGAGAATAACCAAAATTAACAAGAGACCGTAACATGAAGTGTTTCATTACATTTATGCCTTGAGTGCGTGAGAATCAAGAGGCAAAGAAGATTACAGTTTTGAGAAGGATTTGATATCAATTCCCCAGGCCCAACGAATTCAAATCCAGAGTACCGTTCGCTAGCAGCATTATTCGTGAAGCTACCAAACCTCATTAAGAACTTAGGCCCTATTGTATTTTGGCAAACTTAGCGCACAATATATTCATCTGTTTTCTGAAGGCTTTGCGTTCTACGGAAGCATTTTCCTTCAAAATTTCGCCCCGAACATTAATTAAATTTTACCTAGATAAACGAAAATTTTTCGTTTTCGTCCTGCATTTATGAGCCCTCTCGATTCCACACTTTTTCGTACACAAATTTTGTGTTTTTAAGATTCGCTCGAGAGTATACAAAATACTCAAAAAGTATTTATAATTAAGATACTTCTGCGACCCGAAAAGTAAAAAAAAACAATTTTTCTTTTCTTTCAGAATTAGAATCATTTGAGTCGGTTGTAGAACATTCCAAAAGATATTCTTTCTCCTGATTTGAAATTCTTAATGCGTCCCAAGATCTTTTCAGGCCGTGGAATTAATGTAATTAAATCTCTCGTTTTATAATGCCCAGGGAAAGGAATTATTAATTAGAAAATGCAGACGATTTAATAATTGATGAGGCTTAGAAATTCACGCCCGGCGCATTTCTTATATTAGGAAACATATTTAAACGTAACTTGATCCTTTGTCCGTTTCAAACAAGTCGGAATTAGCCCTCATATATTAAATTTAATATGGGTATTTGGTTCTGTTAATCACACATATAAAGTAAAACAATACATTTAGATAAGATAATGCAATATTTTACTTAGTGCAATAAAATCAAAATTGACCGCATACATCATAAATACAATAAGATTAGAACAAAACGAAATGAAAGGTAATGGCAATATTAATCATAAATCAGTTGCATACATTACACTTACAGCAAAGGTTTCTGAACCTGGAATATATTGCACTGTGATTAATGCTACGCCATAATATCACCTAATAAGATATATTTAAACAAAAGTGAAGCATATCTTCATTGTATTAAAATAATTATGCTTATTGAAGTAATGTAAATATAATATCTTGAAATGCAAGAGGAGCCAATTATATATCCTATTCTATATTTTCTCCTATATCTTTAAATAGTATATCTCCCACTGGCAGCTTTGAATGGTGGTATATCAGTTTGTCGTTAAAGCGCATGCGCTGAAAGAAGCAATCCATCAGTGTGCTGCGTATAGTGTTCCTTTCGTTGATCGACGATTAAAATTAAACAAACTCAACTTGTTATAAGGAAAGTAATGACAATTAAATAAGATACTACTTCAAGGGATTTTTTTTGTTTTATTACTTTTGCTTATTTATTTTCATCATTGTTACTGTCTGAAATCAGAATTAGGCTATCTTCAACTCAAAACGAGCATTCTTACTATATTGAAATAATAAAGTTCAATTTTCTACGTTATCATTCATCGACTGAATAAATACAGTTTTATACAATCGCCACTTTATCGTTTCTTTAAAAATGTATCAAATTACAGAGTTTCCTTTCTGACGGGTAGCATTTACGTAATGATTAGAATCAGAAAAACTCAGAGCTTTTGAACTCCAGACTGCCACTATGTTCTGCCATGGAAGTATCAATGCCTGTTGTAGACTTTCTTACACATAGTCCCCATATTAAGTGTTATCGAATGATGCGGGATGGCACTGCAGTTCACTGAACATACTTCAGCTATTTATTTCTAAGCCTTTTCTTTTTTTATACATATATCATCAATGTATGAAACCTGGGAGTGTATGAAACCTGGAAATGTATGGAATACCTAGACAATGTACAAAATGTCCAATAGGTAGTAAACAAAGCATGAAATAAATTTTTCGATATACTTTGCTGCATTTATGGAATACAGGACTGGCAAATTACGAATCGGACTATACATGACATATCACTGTAAAGCTTGGAATTATTTGTTTCATCCCGCAGGGGCTATAAAACTTTGCAGTCATTCAGTACCATGTTTATCGAAGAACAGAGGATACGGTGGTATCATGTTCTACAAAGCATGGGGCGCTGCATGATTAATAAATATTTTTGTGTAAACAATAAAAACAAGACATTTATGAAGTAGCATTGATATGGTGGCAAATAGTCATTTTCAACAGAACTATTAAGAATTTTTATCCCCTTTTGCACATTTATTTGAACAGACATGCGAATTTGGGGAAGAAACAAAAGTGATATATTCAGAACTGGATGTGAAAATCCTTAGTGAATCTCCTACTTCCTCTGATATTCGATGCTGAATCCATATCAGCCATCACCTACGCTCTATCTATATTAAATCCTGAAATCTCTAAAAATTCAACATCTCTAGAACCGGAAATGGAAATCGTTATTGGGATCCCTACTTCTACTAGAATTTAACTCTGAATCTATATCAGTAATCATCTAAGCTTTATCTATAGACAATTTTGAAAAAAGTAGATATTTCAGGGAACATTTTTGAACCGGAAGTAGCAAAGAAATGCGAGTTGAAGTCAGTGGCGAATTTTTTCTCTCAGAAACTTGATGCTAAAACTAATATCAGTCATCATATAAGGTCTATCTATAGCCTATTCTTAGAAAGAGATGTTTTAAGGAAAATGATAATTTTTTAACCTGAATCGGGAAACACCGGAAGTGGAAATTTTTAATAAAAACGTCCACCCTCTTCTGGAATTTGATACTGAGACCATCACCTAAGCTCTATCTATAGCCAATCCTGTGAAATAGATGTTTAAATGAAAATGTTTGAATTGGAAGCGGAAAAAATTCGGAAATGCAAAATCTTAGTGAACCTTCCAATACCCTCCAAAATGCGATACTGAATTCATATCAGTTGCTATCTAAGATATTTCTACAGGCTTCTCAGAAAAGTTGATCTTGCCAGGAAAACGTAAATTTTTTATTCGAAAGTGGCATCTCCAAAATTAGAATGGGAAATCCTTAGTAAGTCATCCTAGAATTCGATGTTGAATCCATATCTGTCACTATGTGATCTATATCTTTTGCCAATTTTGAGAAATAGATGTTTCAAAAGAAATATTTGAAGTAGAAGTAGACACGAAACCGGAAGTGCAAATTCTTAGTGAATCACACAACCACCTCCAGAATTTATTGCTGGATCCTTTTCAATTACCACCTAAGCTTTAATTTCAGACAATCTTGAAGAATAGATGTTTCAAAGAAAATGCAAATTTTTGAATCGAAATTGGAAAAAACCGGAACCAGTCATCATCTAAGCATTATCTATAGTAATTCTTGAAAAATAGATGCTACGAAATTTGTTTTAGTAAAAACAAAAAGTAGATGGCAATTTTGATTGCAACCATGATTGCTTAATTATCCTTTACAATCATCTATTGGTCTATTAATCATCAGCAGCCGCAAACCTTGAATGGAAGATCCTGGAATGACCCGTTCTATTATACGTACAACCCGCTTATACAGGGTGCGATCGGGAAAACCGTCGTCAATATTCATGCTGTGTGTGCTGTTGCTCTGTCTTGTTGGAACCAGGTGTTGTCTATCATTCATGGATAATTCTGCAGTTCATGCGCAACAAAGTTTTACGGCATAAAACACAGACATGAGGGATTGTAATATAGGCATTTTCGAAGGCATGATGCGCACCATTCCACTGGTCCATGATTACTAAAGAGCAAAATGTTGCTAGCAGGATTTTATATGTCATACAGCGCCACTTACCCCCTGGGGCTGCCCCAACACATTTCAAAATTCCCCGTTCATTCGAGTCATCCTATATTTCTTTGTTTCATGCTTGTCTAAAGCACCTGATGGTCTTTTAATAAAAATTCGTAGACATTCTACAGAATAAATAGGCAAGTTATGAAATATTGCTAATTTTATACATTGCCTAAAGTTTCTAGACATTTTATAAAATGCAACGCATTTTGCTACATGTCTAGTACTGAATTCCTTAGAAAGTCTATATTTCATAATTTTCCGGTACCATATATGCCAGTTAAGCTTCCGCTTCCTAACACCGTAGATTCCTTAACACCGTAGCTTTCTTAACACCGTAGCTTCCTTAACACCGTAGCTGCCTTAACACCGTAGCTTTCTTAACAGCGTAGCTTCCTTAACACCGTAGCTTCCTTAACACCGTAGCTTCCTTAACACCAACTCAAATCTGATAGCGTACAAAAGTTTCGTTGGCATAGTCAAACTCAGCCGATTTGAATAACATTTAGTACTTATCTTTAACAATACTATATGTTTTAGGCCAAGATAAAGCTTGAGTTTTAATTTCGATCTATGTCCTGACAAGGAAAGTCTTATAACTCTCATTGTTGATTCAATTTGAAATAAAATACAGACGATTCTTCTCATGCAGATATACATAATTATAAATACATTATGGGCTAAATCGTTATATTTAAAAAGTTAACAAGAAAGATCAGTCATGCGTAAAGCATTGATTATGAAACACTTTCCAACTTCAATGCAATTTCATTTAAACATCTCTAAAATGCGATGTATTCCTCGGTAATATTTTAACAAGAAAGATCAATCATGCTTAAAGCATTGATTATGAAACACTTTCCAACTTCAATGCAATTTTATTTTAAAAAGTCTAAAATCCAATACATTCCTCGGTAATATTTTAAAACCTATCACAATACTACATTAATTTATTATATTTGAAAACTTAAACCTTCATAGAAAAAAATGAACTTCATTCAAATGACGGCATTGAAATATAAATTGCCTGGTTTAAACATTTGTAAAATGCGATACATTCCTCGGTAATAATTTTAGAATTATCATAATACTACGATAATTTATTATATTTGAAAACTTCATCGAAAACAACTTAAATTCATTCAAATGACGTCATAGAACCTGGCTCTCTCTATAAAAGCAGGATTTCATTCATAAACAATTTCCCATTCATTTAATTCATCACAATATTATAATAATTTATTTTATTTAAAAATTAAGACCATGGAGCTACAAGTAATTAAACTCTATGCTCAAAACTTCATCGAAAAAAATCGTCCTTCTCTTTGTAAAATCAATGAATATTTCATTCATATCAGCTATACAGACTCCATGAGCTAAATAATTTTGTGTTAAAGAAATACAGCAATTCTAATACAACTCATTCTACATATTTTGCTGTTTACATTTTACATAAGTGAAAAATAGGCTTCGTTGTAAAAATAATCAAATTTGGATGAGCATTTAAACTCAAATATATTGTAATTGCGTTGTTTCAGTATGTAGATGCACAGAATTGAAGCAAAAATAAAGTGGTTTTAGGACGGATACAACACTAAATATGAATTAAAAATAACTTTAAAAATCACGATTTTGAGACAAGATGGATGCCATATATCATTTTGAATTGGGTCACGTGATCTTTTCATATCATGGTCACATGATCGCTTCATATAAGAGGTGCAATTATTATTTTAATTTTTATTCAAAAAACTACTGAATATATTTCACTGAATTTTTTTTATATATTTTATGGAACAATTTGAATATTGCCTAAAATTTTCGAAGCAATTTGTGCATTTTAAATCCGGTTAAAAGATGTTTGAAAAATAAGGTCCCATAGGGCTCAATGTATTTCATTTTTTGAACCCGGATTCAATCCAAAACTAATTGGGTGATATTATTCATTTATATTCCCTTGTGTCCTACAGACCGTCTTAACAACATATTGAAATTTTATTTTGATTAAGTCATTTTTACGGCAGTTATCGTGTTAACGGACAGACCGACAGACAGAATGAACAAAGCCATAAACACTTTTCAGCTTTATTGTAAAGTGTTAAAAAACAAGAAAGATCAATCATGCTTAAAGCATTGATTATGAAACACTTTCCAACTTCAATGCAATTTTATTTAAAAAAGTCTAAAATGTACAATACATTCCTCGGTAATATTTTAAAACTTATCACAAAACTACATTAATTTATTATATTTGAAAACTTAAACCTTCATTGAAAAAAATGAACTTCATTCAAATGACGGCATTGAAATATAAATTGCCTGGTTTAAATATCTCTAAAGTGCGATACATTCCACGGTAATGTATTTAAAACTATCATAATACTACGATAATTTATTATATTTGAAAACTTCATCGGAAACAACTGAAATTAATTCAAATGACGTCATAGAATAAACAGCATTTCATTCATTACTTTCTCCCATTCATTTCATTTATCACAATACTATAATAATTTATTTTATTTAAAAATTAAGACCATGGAGCTACAAGTAATTTAACTCTATGCTTAAAACTTCATCGAAAAAAAATCGTCCTTATCTTTATAAAATCAATTAATATTTCATTCATATCAACCATGCAGACTCCATGGGCTAAATTATTTTGTGTTAAAGAAATACAGCAATTCTAATACAACTCATTCTATATATGATATTTTATGTAGAATGTAGATATTATGTATTTTATGGAACAATTTGAATATTACCTAAAATTTTGGAAGCAATTTGAGAATTTTAAATCCGCTTAAAAATGTTTGAAAAATTAGGTCCCATAGGGCTCAATGTATTTCATTTTTTCAACCCGGGTTCAATCCAAAACTAATTGGGTGATATTATTCATTTATAGTCCCATAGGTCCTACAAACCGTCTGAACAACATACTCATATTTCATTTTGATTAAGTCATTTTTACGGCAGTTATCGTGCTAACGGACAGACAGACAGACAGAATAAACAAAGTCATAAACACTTTTCAACTTCGTTGTAAAGTGTCAATAATAAACAAGAAAGATCAATCATGCTTAAAGCATTGATTATGAAACACTTTCCAACTTCAATGCAATTTTATTTAAACATGTCTAAAATGCAATACATTCCTCGGTAATATTTTAAAACTTATCACAATACTACATTAATTTATTATATTTGAAACCTTAAACCTTCATCGAAAAAAATTAACTTCATTCAAATGACTGCATTAAAATATAAATTGCCTGGTTTAAACATCTCTAAAATGTGATACATTCCTCGGTAATAATTTTAGAATTATCATAATACTACGATAATTTATTATATTTGAAAACTTCATCGAAAACAACTGAAATCCATTCAAATGACGTCATAGAAAAAATAACACGCCTGGCTCTCTCTATAAAAGCAACATTTCATTCATAAATAATTCCCCCATTCATGTCATTCATCACAATACTATAATAATTTATATTATTTAAAAATTAAGACCATGGAGCTACAAGTAAGTAAAACTCTATGCGTAAAACTTCATCGAAAATTATCGTCCTTCTCTTTCTAAAATCAATGAATATTTCATTCATATCAGCCATGCAGACTCCATGGACTAAATTATTTTGTGTTAAAGAATTACAGCGATTCTAATACAACTCATTCTACATATTTTGCTGTTTACATTTTACATAGGAGAAAAATAGGCTTAATAGTAGAAATAATCAAATTTGTATGAGCATTTAAACTGAAATATATTGTCATTGCGTTGTTAAAGTATGTAGATGCACAGAATTTAGGCCAAAATAAAGTAGTTTTAGGATGGATACAACACTCAATATGAATTAGAAAGAACTTTAAAAATCACGATTTTGAGACAAGATGGATGCCATATATCATTTTGAAGTGGGTCATGTGATCGTTTCATATCATGGACACGTGATCGCTTCATATAAGTGGTGTTATTATTATTTTAATTTTTATTTAAAAAACTACTTAATATATTTCGCTGAATTTTTTTTTTATATATTTTATGGAACAATTTGAATATTGCCTAAAATTTTCGAAGCAATTTGTGAATTTTAAATCCGCTTAAAAAATGCTTGAAAAATTAGGTCCCATAGGGCTCAATGTATTCCATTTTTTCAACCCGGGTTCAATCCAAAACTAATTGGGTGATATTATTCATTTATATTCCCATAGGTCCTATAGACCGTCTGAACAACATACTAAAATTTCATTTTGATTAAGTCATTTTTACGGCAGTTATCGTGCTAACGGACAGACAGACAGACAGACAGACAGACAGACAGACAGACAGACAGACAGAATGAACAAAGTCATAAACACTTTTCAACTTTGTTGTAAAGTGTTAAAAAGAATGATATTTGGCGATTTAGCGCTGTTTGACAACTAAGCGAAATTTTCAAAGGCTGTTTTGTGAACTATCTAATAGGGTAGATTCTCAGAACGAATATATAATAAATATACTCATAGAAATCAAAAGATTTATGTTTTAATTATATTTTAAAATAATTATATTTTAAATTAATTTTATTATAAAAATAAGGAAATTCAAATTATCAAATATGAGGTAAAAATAAAAAAAAAACTGAAAATAATATTATAGAAAAAATGTCTCTGCAATCACTACATTCCTATGCAAGCAGTTCACTTTTCATATGACTATCAATATGCTTATTAAAAAATGAATGTATAACAGTGATGAAGGTCTGTAAAAAATGACCGAAACAATGTGATTGCACCAGCTGTATTTACCAAATTGATTCAAAGTAGTAATTTGCAGCTTGAAAAATATAGTTAAAATAATAATAAACCTTATGCCCACAAAAAGAAATCCGACGTGGGTAGCGAAGGACTTTGTCTACAGACTTAAATTCATTTATTCTTCCTTTCTTTCATAATTCATGAAATTGAGTTTAATTGCACGAAATAACCTGGATGATTATATGAAATTACTTTGAATATGCTGCCGCCCAGGTGGTGAAGTGGATAGGGCCACCGGCTGCTGTCTAGTGGGCTTGTGTTCGAATCCCGAGTAAGGCATGGTTGTTTTCCTGAGGATGAAGTCAGTCTTCCGTCTTCTGGGTCCTCGATAAATGTGAAACTGCACCCTTCAGACCTTAGTGATGCTTGCATGTATTAATAAACTTTGTATTATTGTCTTGTGTGTTATTCTCTCTCTGTCCTTCTTCTTGTGTCACTGGACCTGTATTCGTGCTCTGCAGAAACAGGGGTCATATGCAACAACAACAACAACTTTGAATATGCTGTTTTAAATACAATTTCCGTTTTCATTTGGAGACGGGATGTGTTTTCAAAGGCGAACTGGCAAAAAGGGAAAGAAAAAGAAAAAAATATATCTGGAGAATGGTTAGGCAAAATGCTATAGGGTTGGTATTGTTATTTTCGTTGCTAAACATTGCGTATGAAACAAGTATTTAATGGGTACATTTGAACATATGTAGCTTTTTATTTTAGATTATGACGAAATTTTGCGGACCACTTCGCAAAAGAAAGCAGGCTTTTTTTTTCCGAATGGTACCAAAATCTAATCAGCACCCTGGTAGCCCACAGTGACTTATCTACCAAATTTTGTGAAATTTGATCATTAGTTTTTCAGCTAGAGTGGATACAAACATTGCACAGACAGACACACAGAAAGACACAAACATCACGCTAAAAATAGTGTTTTCGGGTCATAGAGTCACCGAAATGTGTCGATTCGTCGGAAACTCGAGTTGCGATTTTCCACTTGATTACAATACTTTCCCTATACATTACCATGTATTGTAGGTAAGTAATTCACTAAATAACTGAAATAATATACATAACTGACATATTATTCATCTACATAAAAAACAGTAAACTATTTGATTTAAACCTAAATTCAGAAAGAACTGTAAATTTAAACACACGTTAAGCAAGCACTTTCGAAAAAGCATTACAATCACTGAAAGAAAATTACGATGTATTGCTCCCCAAATCCCGCGAGAGCGGAAACTCTGTGATATTACTTTCGATCGATAAGGAACCGATTTGTGTGCAAATCCCTCAAAATCGTGCTAAAACATAAAACATCTAAACAACTAATTCGAATTATTTCATTAGTTATTATAAAAACTTATAAAGACAGTTACTAGTTGTTATAAAAACTTAAGACAGTTACTATAACTAAAGTTACTATAACGAATGTATAATCTTTATAGTTATTAAAGATTTTGCAACAAAGTAGCTGGTAAATTATTTTATTGAATGAGATCAAGGAGGTCTAGAAGCACTCAGCTACTATCAGCAACTAGCTACTATCAGTAACCAGCTACTATTAGTAACTAGTTACTATTAGCAACCTCATTTGATGATGTAACCTTCTACGTTTTTTTACATGGTGTAATTATATTTATGTTTATTTCATAATGGTTCAATTTGAAAAACCATAAACTATACTTTCACAAAAACAGTTCCGATATTATTAAATGAATATGTATTTTAAAATGTTGCATTCAAACACATACCCGATTAATACCACAGGAACTTACTATTGTGACATTATATCTTAAGAAATCCTAGAACTCACAAAAGTCACATTTGCACTTTCAAACAGTCCACAACTTAAAGAAGGGAATGATGTTTTTAACGAAATATCTAGGTATTTGAGTTTATTGAGATAAATTTAAATTCACAAAATTAATGGGATACATACCATTTAATACCAAAAAAACTTACTGTTGTGACATTACTTCTTAAAAATTAATTTAATGTCTTCGAACTCGCAAAAGTCACATTTGCACTTTTAAACAGTCCACAGCATAAAGAAGTGAAGGATGCTTTTAACGAAGTATCTGGGTATTTGCGTTTGTGAGAAAAATTTAGATTTATAAAATTAACGGGATACACACCATTTTATATCACAGGAATTACTATTGTGAAATTAATTCTTAACACAATATCCAAGAACTTTCAAAAGTCACATTTGCACTTTTAAACTGTCCATAACTTAAAGAAAGGAATGATGTTTTCACGAAGTATATGGGTATTTGAGTTTATTAAGAGAAACTTAAATTTACAAAATTAATGGGATACTTGCCCATTTAATACCACAGGTACTTACAATTGTGACATTACTTCTTAAAAAATCAATACAAAATCCTAGAACTCACAAAAGTCACATTTGCACTTTTAAAAAGCCCACAACTTAAAGAAAGGAATGATGTTTTGATGAAGTATCTGGGTATTTGAGTTTGCTGATAGAAACTTAAATTTGCAAAATTAATGGTCTACACACCCATTTATTATCACAGGAACTTACTATTGTGACATTACTTCTTAAACAAGAAAGATCCATCATGCTTAAAGTATTGATTATGAAACACTTTCCAACTTCAATGCAATTTTATTTAAACATCTCTAAAATGCAATACATTCCTAAGTAATATTTTAAAACTTATCACAATACTACATTAATTTATTATATTTGAAAACTTAAACCTTCATCGAAAAAAATGAACTTCATACAAATGACGGCATTGAAATATAAATTGCCTGCTTTAAACATCTCTAAAATGCGATACATTCCTAGGTAATATTTTTAAAATCATCATAATACTACAATAATTTATTATATTTAAAAATTTCATCGATAACAACTAACATTCATTCAAATGACGTCATAGAAAAAATAGCACTCCTGTCTCTCTGTATAAAAGCAGCATTTCATTCACAACATTTTCCCATTCATTTTATTCATGACAGTACTAAAATAATTCATTTTATTTAAAAACTTAAGACCATGGAGCTACAAGTAATTAAACTCTATGCTTAAAACTTCATCGAAAAAAATCGTCCTTTTCTCTGTAAAATCAATGAATATTTCATTCATATCAGCTATGCAGACTCCATGAGCTAAATACTTTTGCGTTAAAAAAATACAGCATTTCTTATACAACTCATCCTACATATTTTGCTGTTTACATTTTACATAAGTGAAAAGTAGGCTTCGTTGTAGAAATAATCAAATTTGGATGATCATTTAAACTCAAATATATTGTCATTGCGTTGTTTCAGTACGTAGATGCACAGAATTTAAGCAAAAATAAAGCGGTTTTAGGACGAATACAACACTCAATATGAATTATAAAAAGAACTTTAAATATCACGATTTTGAGACAAGATGGATGCCATATTTTATTTTGAAGTGGGTGACGTGATCTTTTCGTATCATGGTCACGTGATCGCTTCATATAAGAGGTGTAATTATTATTTTAATTTTTATTTAAAAAACTACTCAATATATTTTGCTGAAATTTTTTTATATATTTTATGGAATAATTTGAACATTACTTAAAATTTTCGAAGCAATTTGTGAATTTTAAATTCGCTTAAGAAATGCTTGAAAAATTAGGTCCCATAGGGTTCAATGTATTTCATTTCTTCAACCCGGGTTCAATCCAAAACTAATTGGGTGATATTATTCATTTATGTTCCCATAGGTCCTACAGACCGTCTGAACAACATACTAAAATTTCATTTTGATTAAGTCATTTTTAAAGCAGTTATCGTGCTAACGGACAGACAGACAGACAGACAGAATGAACAAAGTCATAAACACTTTTCAACTTTGTTGTAAAGTGTTAAAAAGCGATATAATATCTTTGACATCTCAAAAGTCACATTTGCACTTCTAAATAGCCCACAGCTTAAAGAAGGGAAGGATGCTTTCACAAAGTATCTGGGTATTTGAGTTTGATGAGAGAAACTTAAATTTGCAAAATTAACGGGAATGACACCTTAAATTAACATAAGCCCGAAATATAAGTATATTTGGCATGTCTTTTGACAAATATACCTTTATTACAATAATTTAAATAAAATTCTTCGCGCGAACCGAATTAATATATAAATTATACATTTACTATTATAATTTCATCTATACTATTTTCCCCTTCTAGTAGTTATGTTGAGAATTTCGAACAAATAATAAACTAATGTAAGCAGTGGAAAGGTTGTTCGTGGTAATAGTTAGCCAGTTATATGATCTCAGTTTTCCTCCTTAATAAGCTAATGCAGACATCTACAATTTTCATTCAGAGATTAGAGAATAACGTGAATTTGTCCAATATATATTGGATTGCAAGACCGTCTAAATATTTGACGACTCTAAAAATATTTTGGTTTCCTTTAGAAAGATAATGTTGATTTCCTTATAATATTTGTATAAGGATTATATGTAAGGATATGTAATATATGTGTATTCCTTACAATATGTGTATACGGGATGTAATATAATAGGGATAAATATTCGAATTTAAATATCTGCTGAATTTACACGTTTTGAAAACCTGAGAGCACAATGCGCGAATCATCTATTTTTAGCGCAACGTTTGTGTCTATATCAAGTCTAAATAAAATTAATTGAAGTGTGGCTCCATTCGACTTTCTCATACTAGAATACATTTTTAAATGGCTTGTGATTTTTTTTTACGAATTTTACAAGAAAAATGTTGAAAAATCTGCGCCGTTAGTACAAATGGTTACAAATATAGCATGTAACTCTTCAATTTGAAGATCGAGTGGTCAAGGCGAGCGTTTCCACAGCAATCGCTCGACCGCCGCGTTGTGGGTTCGAGTCCCACATAGGGCATGGGTGTTTGTGTTGTGGGCGCAGTGTGTTCCACCCCCCCTCTGGTGCGCCTGGGGCAACGTCCAAGGACGGCTAAATGGTTCACGTTCTGTCCTCTGAATAAGAGCAAGTGCCTGGCCATTTGAAAAAAAAAAAAAAAAAAAAAAAATCATTTTGAAGAGCTTGAAATTTTTTTTTCGATTAGCATCAATTTCAGCAATGCTATATATTTGACAATTTCGGGGATGGGGGAACTCTCCCCACCCCCGACAGAGGCTAATGACGTCGCGAACACAAAAATTGTATTTTGGCAATTTTTCTCTACGATGATTGAAACTATTAAGTTTCGTGATCATTGAACTATAAGTAACTCTTTTCATACATGATCATGTCAAATGCTATGTGAAAAAAATAAAATTTGAAATAAATGTCGGAGTTTTTGCTCGAATTTTTAAAATTCTATCAAGTTTTTTGTTAACAAAGCCGAATATAAAATTTCGTGAAAATCCATTAGTATTTGTGGAAGCTATTGTGTACACAAGAAATAGATCTCAAAAAGATACAGACAGACGGATAACACTCTAAAATGGCCAAAGCGTGTTTAGGAGACCCTAAAACATATATTGGCATCAAAATCTCGAAATTGAAAATTTTCTTGATAAACAATAATTTCTCTATACTTCGTATGAGAAAGTATTATTGTGTATATCTGATTTTAATGGAATTTTGCTGTCGAGTAGTAAGTCATGCTCTATTAACCTCGAACTGATTAGATTTTAGTACAAATCGGCAAAACAAACTGCTATATTTTTTAAATATCCCTCAAAAGCCGGAAATCCTGAAATAAAAGAATAAATGTTCTTAAGTATATTAATTAAATACTTTATCATACGATACTTTTTATATCAAAATGAATATAGCTGCTTCCATTACACCATGATAAAGGGCCTTCGAAAAACTTCTTATTTATTTTAAGTATGATAACTTGGTGACATTTTTAAATAAGCTAAGTCGACAAATGAAATCAGGAATTATTTTTGTATACAGTGTATATGGCGTGGCATTAAGTTTGGGTTTTTGATATCGCCCGGAGAAATAGTCTGCCAGGATGTTTCTATGCGAGTTCAGAGTTCATTTGTCTTAAATGGCGGAGGCACTTGATGGACCAGCTGCTTCGCTCTCATGTCCTAGGCATGTCCGATCGGGGACATGCCTGACGAACGTGCAAGCAAGGGGAAAACGGCACTTACTGTGCAGTGAAGTTGTTTTGGATATTCCGGGCCACATGTGAACGAGCATTGTCCTGCTGGAATATAGAGCCAGGACTACTCTTGAGGAAGGTTACCACATCTGCCTCAAAACATGCCTGAAGCATCGCTGGCTGTTGAGGGTTTCCTGAATATAGATCAGGCGAAATATCTAATGGGACACAATGGCATCCCAAACTATTATACTTGACTTTGGGCCAGTATGAGACTAAAATTCCTGCGCCATACTGACTTAATACCGGTTTAAATCATGCATATACCGGCATTGGTCCAAGTATGGCAATGCCGGTAGCTCATTGCCATTCCTGGCCCAACCGTTTATCACTATGTAGTCGAAAACATATGCGACCTTCATGGTGCAGCAAGTTGAATCTTAACTCGTCGGAATATATGACCTGTCGCCAATCAATACGCCAATGTCTGTATTCGACACCACATTGTAGCCTGAAGCATCTGTGGTTGAAGGTCATAGGAATTTCTAGAAATAGACTTCGAGCAACTAGTCCTCCGTAAGACGACGTTAAACCGTATTGGATGATAAAGTGGAGCAGTGTTCTACTGCTGTGCTAACATTGTTGATGTCGTAGTGCGATCTGTTACTACCACGTTGTAGAGGTGTCTATCTTCCAGTGCAATTGTGCGATTTTGCAGTCTAGTCTTCGGAATTCTGTGCGTCTGTGTCTCATCTGTCCATTGACTCTACGCTCGCATCATTGTACTGAAATTTAGCGTGGCGATTTCGAGATAAGAAAATCCAGCTTATTCGGTCTTATCCGATCTTATTCGGTGACGGAACAAAGCGAGATACAAGATACCCTTTCGATTCAATGCCGGCTCTTCACTGCTTATAAAATCTCGCTTGAACCATTTACATCCAAGACCGGAGGGCACTACTCGGATATCGTATGTGTACTTTCACTAGCATCATAAGAGCATCTTCTGTGACTCCATTAATAAGAACGTAAAGGGTATATTTCCTTTTTAGGCATTTGCTAATGTCACCATATTGCCGAAAAAGTGAAAACCACACTGAAAACCTAAAGGAAACTGCACATTTATATTGCATGCTGGGGAATACCCCAAGAGCTAGACATTCACTGAATACCACCTGGTCTAAGGCCACTAAATATACAGACTGACGCAACCGCCATTTTGACTCCAAATGGTCCAGTCAGGTATCGTCTGCATGTGCTATTTCAAAGGCAAGCGCATGTGACATGGCTGATATATGATACCTAATTTAGATATAAAATAGGAGCTTCGGCTTTAAAAAAATTGCTCCAATCATTCAGGAAAATAGTCTAGAATGTTTCGATCTTCTCGGGATACCGAGGAATGGACGAGAAAGTAACCTTTTTTTTGCCATGTACAACCATCGCTTCAACTAGGAGACAAGATGGCCGCTGTCGGACCAGCTTATATACACTGACTTCCAAAAGTTAAGCATGTAACGCAAATTTTCATTTCTCGAAAGCGTATTTGAATTTGAGTGGCTGAAAATCGCTGCGGATGTAGATAGCGGTATGCAAATATCGTATGTTACAACCAATCACGATTGACTGTCCAGATATATGCTAATTAGGCTGTCGTTGAAGACGCCAGCATTCTGAAGGGTTTGAGGAGGTGCATTTAAATGCTGATACGAAGTGTTAATAACTTTTATAGGATTATTTTTGATGATATTTGTGTTTCTATGGCTGAAAGAAGACGAATGACAGATAGTGAGCGCTGACGTGCTGTCGGACGCATTGAAACAGGAGAGTCGCTGATTTCTTTGGCGTTGATCATTCGGAATTTTCTCGATTATAGAAACAATTCGAAACAAGTCAAACAGCTGTCCGTGGATTTGTGCACTTGTGCCCGGTCGTTCAAGGGTTACAACCCCCTCTGATGATCGGTATATTGCTATAGTATCCAAGCGGAATCGACGAGCGACCTCCACAACTGTTACATTCATGGTTGCAGCTGCACTTGGTAAAACAATATCTGCCAGTACTGTGCACCGAAGGCTCCACGTGAAGGGATTGTACGTCCGAGTACCACATTTTTATGTTCCACTTACCGTCCAAGCCAGGGGGCAAGATTAAAGTGGTGTCGTCAACATGTCAATTGGACTGTCTCAGATTGCTGCAACGTCCTGTTTAAGGATGAGTCCAGATTTGCCCTGGAATTAGATGAGAAGTGGGTAGGGGTCTGGAGAGAACGAGGCACACGCAATCAGACCAAGAACATCATCAAGCATCATGCATTCAGATGTGGTAGCGTCATGGTGTGAGCTGGACTTTCAGTGGGATAGCGCACAGAGCTGCACATCTTTAAAGGCGGTTCTGTGACTGCTGTGTGGTATCGTGATGAAGTCCTAGACCCCATTGCGAGGCTCTACGTTGCAGCAGTTGATCCTGATTTCTTCCTTATGGACGATAATGCCAGTCCTCATCGAGCTAACATCTTTGACGAATACCTGGAAAGTGAGGGCTTTTCTCGTATGGAGTGACCGGCATATTCCCCTGACCTTAATCCCATTGAAAACCTTTGGGATGCCCTCGGGCGTGCTGTCTCTGCACATTTACCTCCTCTGGTCAGTCTCAGATAGTTGGAAACTGCCCTATTGGAAGAATGGCCATTGCTCGCATCTGCGATGGTTGATCACTTCATTGAAAGCATGGAAAATTGTTGTAAAGTTTGTGTGAAGGCCCGGGGTGGTCATATACCATATTAATGTGAGTTCTGTTTGGTTTGTTTGCCTTTAAACATCATTTTGTTAATGTCCTAAACGTGACGTCATCATATAACTTACGAAAAGTAAATATTTTTTTCATATTTGTGCATAATTCTCGTTTCTTTAATGCATAAACACATTTGCTACCTTCATGTACAATTTTGAGTTAATCAAAGCTTTACTTTTCCATTTTTGTTGATTTTACTGTCCATGCTTAACTTTTGGAAGCCAGTATATATTTAGGAGTCTTAATCTGGCCAAATACTTGAATCTCGCGATTTGAATCCCTGTTATTTATAAATCCGCATCTTATTATTAGGTGGACCACATTGCTAAAAGATTTCATATTTTTTATTTTGTATAAATATTTACGTGTATGGTAGTACTATTTTGTTTTCAGGTATATGGTACTCATTAAAAAAAGTAGTGAGTTATGTACTCGTTATAAAACTCGTTGATGTGAAACATAATTCTTTTAGCATATTTCAAATCGGATCACAAACGACGAATTAATATGCGATGAAACGTTTGGATATAACGTGTTCAGACACTCCATCGGGTGAGCCTTCCCGGTCGTCCAATTTGTTGCTCTAAGTCCTCTGGACGAGCCGGACGGCCTGGGGCTTTCACTCCATCGGGTGAGGGCGCGGTAGCCCACTGGTTAGCGCGCTGGAGTTGCACTCGGTAGGCCCGGGTTCGATTCCAGCCACTGCCAAAACTGCCGCCGTGTTCATGCGGAGTACGATCACGTTAAACATGTGGGTCCGAAAGTCCTTCCGAGAGGTTGGTGGTAGGGGAAGGAGGGTACGGTCCCTGTGGATGCCTCCCCCACTGGGTTCCGGTCTAAATTGGGTGGCACTTCTCGACCGTCCAAACAGTTACCTTACACCTTTCTGGTAGGTCGGACGGTCTGGGTTTCAATCAACAACAACTCCATCGGGTGAGCATGCAGTTGTCGCAAGCGATTAGCGCATACTGGCGTTTAGCGCAGATGTCGATGCCTCAGATAAAATTTAATTTTTTCACATTTTTCTACCAGAATTGTTTTATGAAAAAGGGTACATATAATCAAGGATAAATGATATATTGGGTTTTGTATTGAGCTCGGCAGTGCAAATATCATAGCACTTCAGTTACATAGTTCCGTTTCATCTCCGTCACATTTCTTTCATGATTTACTAAAGACACTGCCGTATTCGCAATTCACTTTTACTCGTATCCCGCCAACGACCCCACTGAACAATGATAAGTTCTATAGAAAGTTCGGGAAAGAGCACGTAACTCGTGAAGATCTAACCCAATCTACAAATTTCGAGAAATTTCCAGAACTCGCCAAAAGTCTCGAAGTTGGCGATAATTTTCAAAATTCATAGCTAAGATCACCCAATTTGTCTCCAAAGTCACACGATCTGAACCGCCAAATAATAAAAAGGATTTCCTGTTAGGTATTCGTTGCAACATCGTTTCACTTCCGTTACATATCTCAGTTTCATCCATTTCCGTTTCATTCCTTTTCTAAGATGCTTCATATAAAAAATTCCATCTTGAGTTTAAATAAAAAGGTAAAATTACTAGGTAAAATTTATAATCTTTCTTTAAATCGTTGGTGATTTCCAGGCACTTTTTTTTTTCTAAATAAATTGTACCAACAAATCAAATCTTCCGTTCTCTTTGCCGTCTTAGTGAAATGAGGAAGTTTGCCTCTTAGATCTTGTTATAGAAGCTTCTTCTCATGATCACTAGCGGCGGCCGTTCTTTTGAGGTTGTCGCGTGGGCCTGGGTCCTCCCACCCGTGTCATCGTCTGACGTTGGGTCTCGCGTGACCGGGCCCCATTTGGCCCGCCCAATGAACGAGGGGGCGTGTGTCCCCGCTCGGCCATTTCACCAAAAGAGTAATGAGCCGAAAGCTTTGATCTCCTACATGCGAGCGCTAATGCTTTACGGATCACTCTTGGCCTCGATTTGGCACTTTCGTTCGGACCTTCCCTCCCCCCGATTGCGAATTTGAAATGAGGAATGAACACCCCCTTAACTCCCCCCTCACAGGTACATGCATTTTATAGAGAGAAAGAGAGTCAATATCCCTATACATATATAAAGCAGGGAGAGTTATGCTCAAAAGAAGCCTGAAAGAGCTATGAAAAAATAATGTATAAAAATCACTTAACGGTCGTGCAAAGGACAGCTTAATTCGTAGCTTACGGTGAAATGCATGATATAAATGCTTTTAAAGGTATTTAAAACTTTCAAAATTGAGAAATTCGTTCAAGTCATTTGCTAATGGCGTAACTTTTCAAAACGTTTTAATTTGAATGATAATGTATAATGCTTAGCGTCGAAAATAGTTAAATCGTTTTAACCACATCATCGTTTTAATCACAACTTGGCTCAGTTAGGTTCTGCGTCGGTGGTCGATATAGTAAGTGTTCAAAATGTCTACCTTCTAGATCAAGGGGATACTTTTGGATGAGTTAAAAAATCATTTGACTGCCCATTTTATCCACTCCAAGGCGTAAATCAAAAATCTGATGTGGGCAGCATATGACTTTCCATGCAGACTCAAATTCATATTTACTTTATTTCTTTAATAATTCGTTAGATTGAGTTTAATTACACCAAATAACACTAAATTTTCATTTTCATTTCAATTTTTGTTTTTATTTGGTACTTGAACATTTTTCCGAAATCGGCGTAGCAAAAATGCAAGAAACCTCAAATATATTGAGAACAGTTAGTCCTAAAGCATAATGGAGTGTGTTATATTCTTTTCCTCATCAAAAATTGCGTATAAAACAAGCATTTAATGGATATATTTGAGCACACGTAGTTTTTTAATTTAGATTTTGACGATTTTTGTGGGCCATTTTGCAAAAAAGGCAGGCAAAATCTAATCAGCACTAGAGTATCCTGCAAGTAACTTATCTACCAAATTTTGTGAAATTTGGTCAATTAGTATTTTAGCTGGAGTGGATACCTGAAATTTTTACGGACCATTCCGCAAAAAAAGGCGGGGTTTTTTTTTACGAATCTTACCAAAAACTAATCAGCACCAGGGTCTCACCCAAGTGCCTTACCTACCAAATTTTATGAAATTCGGTCCATTAGTTCTTTAGTTAGAGTGGATACATACATTGCACAGACCTACAGACACACAGATACACAGACAGGCACACACACAGACGTCACGTTAAAAATAGTTTTTTCGTATTCTAGAGATCTCGAAACGTGTAGATCCGTCAAAAACTCGAGTTGGGATTTTCGGCATGATTCCAATACTTTCCCTATACAGTACCATGTATTGCAGGGAAAGTAAAAATTGGACTCCTATCCCGTGGTCAATACTGTAAGTATGCAAAAATGCAGCCTTCTGAAGCGTATGGAAATTATTTTTTATTACCCCCATCTTGATCGCCAGAGAAAGGAAATCTCATAAGTTCTGCAATGTGGTCAATACTATAAGTGTGCAAGTATACAACCCTTTATTCCTTTCACGAAGGCGGAACTAACCATCAGTACACCACCAAAGAATGGGTCGACGTGTCATTAGTGCACCGCGTATACGTCAATTACTTTACTTTTAACTATGATACTCCATAAAAAGGTAGAAAACAAATGCACTTGCCTCGTATCAAGAACACTTTTTTGTGCGCTAGTTAAATGCATGGTGTCCGATTCGCGTATCGTTACTACAAATGTCGCCAATACGACGCACTTAGTAGATGCCGAATATAGCCGGCGATAGCAAGGGCGAAGCATTTAGTGGATGCCGGATATAGCCCCAGGGTGTAGCATTTAGTGGGTGCCGGATATGGCCGACGCTAGCCAGGGTGAAGCATTTAGTGGATGCCGAATATAGCTGGCGATAGCCAGGGTGAAGCATTTAGTGGATGCCGGATATAGCCAAGATGAAGCATTTCGTGGATGCCGGATATAGTCCTAGGGTGAAGCATTTAGTGGATGCTGAATATAGCCGGCGATAGCCAGGGTGAAGCATTTAGTGGATGCCAGATATAGTCCCAGGGTGAAGCATTTAGTGGATGCCGGATATGGCCGGTGCTAGCCAGGGTGAAGCATTTAGTGGATGCCGGATATAGCCCCAGGGTGTAGCATTTAGTGGGTGCCGGATATGGCCGACGCTAGCCAGGGTGAAGCATTTAGTGGATGCCGAATATAGCTGGCGATAGCCAGGATGAAGCATTTAGTGGATGCCGGATATAGTCCCAGGGTGAAGCATTTAGTGGATGCCGAATATAGTCCCAGGGTGAAGCATTTAGTGGATGCCGGATATGGCCGGTGCTAGCCAGGGTGAAGCATTTAGTGGATGCCGAATATAGCTGGCGATAGCCAGGGTGAAGCATTTAGTGGATGCTGGATATGGCCTCAGGGTGAAGCATTTAGTGGATTCCGGATATGGCCGGCGCTAGCCAGGGTGAAGTATTTCGTGGATGCCGCATATAGCCGACGATTGCCAGGGTGAAGCATTTAGTGGATTGCGAATATGGCCGGTGCTAACCAGGGTGAAGCATTTAATGGATGCCGAATATAGCCGGCGATAGCCAGGATGAAGCATTTAGTGGATGCCGGATATGGCTGGCTCTAGACAGGGTGAAGTATTTAGTGGATACCGGATATAGACAGCGCTAATCGTGAAAGGGTTAAGTAATCTGAAGACCTCTGGAGGGTATGCAAGAGTAAAAAAAACTGGTAGGTTCAATTCTGATTTAACCGACAGTTTGGAACGCTGGAAAAAGACTTGCAGATAGGAGAGTTGAAATAAGCTATTCGAGTATGGTTTCAAAGCATTTATTTTAATTTGTTATAGCAAACACAGGTCTATGATATGAAAAGTATCTCACCTAATTTTTTCAATTGCTGTGCTGGATATTTGTTAGGCGTTCTCGATATTTTCTAATTCGTTGGGATCCATTTTCGCTTGCGTTCATTCAGCGAACATCGCAGTATAGTCGAAAATGTTAATCCGTTCACACGAACACAATGCTTCAAAATCTTATTTTAAACCACCGCAATATGTTTACATATTTTTGAATAATTTTAATAGATCTCATCTTGAGCTTCAAAACGATACATCGCAGAGACGTGTTGCGCTAATATTGCCAAGATAGACTGGGTAGACTGATAGATGACCCACTCATATATATCCATATATATATATATATATATATATATATATATATATATATGTGTGTGTGTGTGTGTGTGTATATATATATATATCTATAATTGAAGAATTTTTATTTTATTTGTATTACATATACCTGAGATTGATCATTAATAGAAAATGTTCTGTATAGCAAAAGTGAAAGAAGAATGGACTGAAATATGAATGTGACATCAAAAATACTATACGACAAGCCGTTGAATATTTTATAAAAACATGATAAGTATACATTATAAATAAAAGAGGTGCTAAATTAGTGTAAAATACCCTTTTTTCCCTGTTCCGTATATAAGTTAAGGAATGGAATAAGAATTGAATGTAGTAAAGATGGGTGATAAAAAAAATTTTTTTTTGTAACTACACATTAAGATGAAAGTATTTTTTTATAAATCATATATGTAATGCAAGTACTTAAGGTACTAATCCCCTTGTTCCCTGCATGAACATACATGGTGTAAATGCAAGAAATGTGTTTAAGATAAAAGTTGCAAAACAGAAACATAGTTTTGCACGATGAGCTAGGCCTTTTCTAGCTCCCAAAAATGTTATATATATATATATATATATTACATTGAAATTAGTATTCCATGTATTCAAAAAAGTTATAATGACAGATTATTCCATGATAATAAATTCATATGTGCACACAAAACTATTTTTTCATATGGACTCAATCAATTATTTAATCATCATAACATTGTTAAAAAATCCTTTAATTATCCTAATGAAGACCATAATATTTATAATCTCTTTAACATTTCTAAAAATAAATCAAAAAGAACTTAAAGAGCAAGTAAATATAATAAAAAATTACCCTCATTATCTGATCTAAAAAATGCTATCCCACTTCACTAATTCTGTCTTAAATACTTCGAAGATAAATATTTTTTAAAAATCGGTTTCCAATTATTTTCCAGTTAAACATGTAAATCCTAAAATTGAATATAAACAAGATAAACCACTAGGACGTTATATTTTCAATTATAATCAAACAGCCGAATCAATAGATATTAATCAAAATTATGAATTGGGTAAAGAGTCATACTGCCACTGTTATTTAGATAAATACAAAGACTACGTAGATAAACACCATGGGCATGTTATAACAGAAATCTAAATATTATTAATTATGATGCACTAAGATCACTGATGTTACTACATACTAAATACCGTATACCTACTAAATTTAAACATAAATTAATTTGTAAAGATTTAATTCTTGACTTAAATAAATTTATCTATAAAATCAGCTATAAATATCAAATCCCTGTAGAAGCCTTTAAACCCTGGAGTGTCTTAATAGAGCAATACTTAAATCACTATATATATAATCAGAAAATTAATAAATCTTATAAACTTAATTCAATTAAAAAGGATATTAAAGAAATTCAAAATGATTTTGTCATTACATATGTACATATGTCAATACGGAAAATAGTAACTACTCAATCATTTGTAAATATTACTATATAAGTACCCTCCAGTCACTCTTGCTTAATAATCAATTCTATAATTTACATAATACTAACTTTAAAATCTTATCTAATAGAATTTCAGCTAAATATAAGCAAATCCATCTAAAAAATAGTTGTAAAAACATTCCTTGTCTAGTTTTAGTACCCAAGTTTCATAAATCCCCTGTTGCTTTTCGAACTATTAGTAGTGGGAATAATTCTTACATTACTAATGCTGGTAAATTATTATTAAAAATATTAAATGAAGTATCCTTGTCAGATGAGATTTCAAATAATTGTCATTTTGTGAAAAACAGTTTTGAATTAGTTAAAAATTTAAAAACTCTTACTAATATTCATAGTGTTTATACTTTTGATTTCAATGATTTGTTTAATAATATTGATGTAGATGATCTGTATAGAACTATTTTAGAAATTTTTGAAAAATATAATATCAACCTAAAATATTCAAATTTTCTTTTTAAAAAATTATTTAATTTCACTCTCTACGAGAATTATATTTAACATTGTGGTACTTTTTTTAAGCAACAGTTTGGTATCTCACAAGGGGGGGGGGGAGTACCTCATTATTGTTAGCTAATCTGTATTTATTCTTCTATGAAAAGAACATTAATCCAAGCTTGCATAATATGCACATGTTTAGATATCTAGATGACATATTATGTGTATCTCTTAATAATATCCCAATTGTATTTAACTTTTATCCTAACAATTTACAATTAAATGCGAGTTATAATGACTCTAATATTGCAAACTTTTTAGGTTTAAATTTAGAATTAAAAAATTGTAATATGGCTATAAAATTGTATGATAAAAGATAAGATTTTAAATTTAATACATCAAAAATTCAACATTTTGACACTTGTTTGCATATATCAGTTTTGAGAAATATTATAATAAACCAGGTTCTTAGAATCAATAAAATCTGTGAAGAAAATTATAAATTAGCACATTTTATGGAATTATTATACAGAGACTAATAATGCATATCCTCCCAAATTCGTTATTAAAATTATCAACTCAGTATATCAACTTCCACTCGAAAACTTCCAAGACAACCTTCCCAAGAGTGACAACCCCCGAGACAACCCCCTAGAGTGGCTGACGAAAAAAAATTACAATTATTTATTAATTATATAAATAAATAAAAATGAAAAATAATAAAATAAGCTAAAAAAATTAGAGAAATCAGAAACATCTGAAAATAAGATACATTAATATTAATGTTTTCAATTTTATTTTCACTAAAAAATTGTAACTTTAGCCAGTTTGAAACTACGATTTGAGCGCCCTTATAATGGAGTATAGTGGCGTTCTCGTTTATCCATTTCTTCTCCGAATCTCTTGTTTAGTAAGAATTTTCATCTTTGCTTCATGTTCATATTCTATTTTGCTTATACGGGTAATAGTCCTGTCTCCTGCTCAGACTCACTGGCCGGGTCTGGGAGTGTCGCTGTGAACGTTCGTACTGCCTCCTAGGTTGTATTTCGTCATGTTCATTCCGGTGCTTCTAGATATTTATTATACTGTTGAGGTTGGTCGCATATACACGTGGTGAAAGAAGAAGGGTTCCTGCCACATGGTAATACAAATTTTCCTAATGTTTCTTATCTTCATTTTTTCATCTTTTGGTGCTTGTAGTCTGAGTTTGGACATTTATGGCAATGTACCGTTGTCCAATCTGAAGCAGGCATTTGTTTGGGTTAATTAGAATTAAATACTCAGACCTGAGGATGAATTTAATTCTTTTTAATCTTCGAATTTAGACCGGTGCTGATCTTTTCTATTATCGGCATTATGGCAGTGGTTTTGCTTCCATGGTGATGTTAATACTTCACGATTACTTGAATTAATTATTTTTATTATTGCTTCTTTCTAATATATATATATATATATATATATATATATATATATATATATATATATATATATATATATATATAGCGTTATACGATCATAAAATTCGGTACACAGGTACATCAGGACCCCAGTAGGTGCATCTTGGAGTTATGTTTTTAAATTTCGAATTAGTTTTTTAGTTATTTTACGTTTTAACCCGATTTACAATTATTTTGGCCGATATACACACAAATCGATTCTTTGAAGATCTAAAATATTATCACAGGGTTTCGATCTTGACATCATCAGAAAGATTGAAGAACATTCTTTCCAACAATGTTTGTTATCAGTTGGACAATTCCCTCATATTTATGTTTCTTAAATACATCGAAATTTGACCTTTTTTACCTGATCTATTATATATATATATATATATATATATATATATATAAATATATATTTTTAAGTTCAATGTGTTAAGATAGATTAAATCTTTTTTATATTATATTATGAAATGTACACTTGTAAAAATAAAGAGACCGGCAATTTCGGGGCTACGGCTACGAAAGCTCGGTCGTCTGATGCTAGGGGCATGGGGCGACCGTCAACAAGCAACCCTAAAGTGAATACTATTAGAAATTATTTTAAGGCAGCTGTTCTGATGGTATCTGACCCAAAAAATAACGTTGTTGATTAGTGTAATTTATTTTCATCTATACGTTCATATGGTGATGGTAAAGGTTTTAATAATTTGGATATATTGTATAAAACCCATTATAAGAATTTTAGTAGATTTAAATATAGAATGTGCAGTTCAGCAAAATGTAAGCTGTGCCCTAAAGCTAATAAGTTACAGATTTCCGATAATAGGAATTTTAAATTATTTTGTAAAACTTATCAATGTGTGTACTGTATTGAATGTGGCATATGTGGAAGGAAGTATATAGGACAGACAAATAATTGTCTTAATATAAGAATTAATTTACACCGCAGTATGATATATAAATGCATTAAAAATCGCGAAAGTGATATATCGTTGGAAATTAAACATTTTGCAGTACACGGAGTAGAAGCTATGAAAGTTACTATTCTGGATATAGTAGTTGATACAAAATTACGGTTATGGTGGGAAAATAGGCATATCGCACAGCATAGGTCGGTTTTTCCATACGGGCTTAATACTATTACGTACGGTACTACTTATAATAGGGAATATTATACAAACAAGGAGTCTAAAAATGTGGCAGTAAATGACTTAATGGTGAAGAGTAGAAGAAAACAACGGGGAGGTCGTAAAGGTAAAACCAGTTTTGCCAACACCGTTGAGAGAATTGACAAAATATTGAGAGATATTTATGGAGGCAGTGGTAATTATGAATCATGGATTAAAAATGGTGTATATGGGGTTAAGTTGAAGTTTTTGAATGAGATATGGTGTCACTATAAGAAACAATGTGTTGAAGAAAGTGATAGAAGTAGGGCGGAAATTTTGACTGTGCTTTTGGATTACATTAAGATAAGAAATATGAAACAAATATGATATTAAGTTGGAAAAGGTATGCATTAAAAAACCTATCAACGAATATTTAATTTTAAAATATATTAACAAAAGTTATGACTTCATTCCTTTTACTCGGATTTTGAAACAATTTGGATATTATTTGCCGGTTATAGGCTTAGAATTAAAGGTGGCCTTTAAATACGGTATACCTTTAGGACGGAAGTTTTTTAACTATAACTTTTTAAGTAGTAATTTACACTTGTTTGATGATGGGAATTGTGATTGTATGCTATCAGGTTTTCGAAATGAACATCATGGACATATTGTTACTGGAGATTTTGGTACCGTTAAATCAAATATAAGGACTTTTTTTGAGTTGGGTACAAAATATCGTTTTCAGTCAGAAGTTTCAATTAAAAAATCTATATTAATAGTGATTTATTACATTATATCCAAGGAGCGGCCGTAAAATACAGTTTACCCACTGAAACTTTTGAAGAGTGGAGGAGTTTGGTTTTAAATGAGTGTGATTCATGGAATCGATGGAAGGGGAGAAGTGTGGCTTTGAGTATGCATCAGCGTTATAATGATGGTGAGTTGAAGGAACTGCAAAGAAAATACGTCATGTCTTATGTGGACAAAGTGACTTCCAATTTTGCTTTTACATGTAGAACGTACTATGTTATGTTGTTGGTCAAAGCATATGATGATATTAATATGTATATATCGGTGAATCTATCAAACAAAAAAATTCAGGCTTTGTATAAAAAGGCGGGCTTAAGTGTGGGAAGAATTAGATTCCCTTATTTAACATTGATACCTAAGCTACACAAAGATCCAGTGAAGTTCCGACCAGTTACTATAGGTTACAAAACGTATTTAACTAGAGCTAATAAATCTTTATTGAATTATTTAAAAATTGTATTACGGAATTTTTACAGACAGGGCAGCTATTTTATTAGAAATAGTTATGAAGTTGTTAACAAGCTGAAAGAGATGCCAAATATTAAAATTTACAAGAGTTATGATTTTGCAGATTTGTTTAACAATATTAACATTGAGGACATGAATAGTATTGTTATGAAAAATTTCCATAGCTGTGACTTACAGTCATATATTGCATTGGGAAAATTTAAAGCATTAGTAAGGCTTGTGTTGTTCGAAATGGTTCTTTTTAATGGAAAGAGTTATTATAAACAGATTAAAGGAATCCCCATGGGAGGTAATTGTTCCTCCGTACTGGCTGATATTTACTTGGACAAATACGAAAGGGGTACACACATCCTGAACGAAATATTGTTCTTGCGTCATGTGGATGATCTCCTATGTGGATTTGAGGATTATAATTATACCTTGAATTTCGATTTTTATCCAACATCATTGACTTTACTGGAAACACCAAGTAATGCGTATCTGAGTCTCAACTTCTTAGATGTTACAATAATGCGACCTTCTACTTCACAGCATTACCATATTTATGACAAACGTAAATCTTTTGATTTTGACATAAAGTTTATGATGTCATGGACCACGTGTTTACATCGTAACATTTTCAGAAATTTGATTATAAATCAATTATCACGTCATAAGTTATTGAATTCTTCAAGTTTCGATCAATACACAAGTGATATCCATTTATTGAGAGAGGCTATTAAGGAGGGTTATCCCCCTGTTTTTTTGATAAAGATTGTTTTAAATTTTCATGGATTAACTGTGACCAAGACAAGAAAGCGCTATTTTGGACAGGATTTGATATCCCTAACAGTTTAAAAAATGGTTTAAAACCTGATGGGCTTGTGAGAAGTCGTATAGAGCTGGTTGGTTGGATGTGGGGATTCTTTATTGTTCTATTCATGATTGACTTTTCTGTTGTTTTGAGTGTCTGAATGGTAGATGGGTTGGTCACATACGGTACATCGTTATGTTATAATGGAATGTCAGGTATAGTTGGATTTTGGAAAGTTTCGCGTATTGTATACCTGATTATTCATTCAGGGTTGTCTGAAAAGGCATTGTTGTAAAAGTTCTATGAGAATGGGGAGGGTTTTTTAGTATGAAAATTGTGGTGAATTTTAAAAGTTGGATTTTATTCACTTTTTGAAATGGCAAAATTGCTATTTGGTTTTTTATTGAATTATACTAAATGACCACCTTGTGAATGATTTCATTCATTAGTCGTTTGTCGTTTTATGGCCTCAAATTGATATTTGGTTTTTATTTGTAGTATATAAAAATAACCACATTATTAATGATTTCACACATTAGTCGTTTTATGGCTTCAAACTGATATTTGGTTTTTATTTGTAGTATATAAAAATAACCACATTATTAATGATTTCATACACTAGTAGTCTCAAGGTACGAGTCAATATAGTTTCCTCGGCTATTACAGTCAGGTTTGGGAAAAATATTTTATTTGTACATTTCTTTTAAGGTGTTTTAATATCGTTTTGAAAATACATTATATAACCAACTTAAAAATTCCATACAATAGTTTTAATATGCTGATGTGGGATTTTGTCCCCCCCCCCCGCTTTTTCAGATCTTTGGATAGTTATAAGTGTAGTTTAAAGTAATTTAAGGGTTTTTATATTATTGACTTGGTTTTTAAATTGTTTTTATGTTTATTGAGGTAATGGTGAGTGTCTTGTTGGATGTGGTTTGCAGATTTCGGCTACCGGGAACGTTTCGCCATGGCAGTAAAAGCTTTAACCGGAGAGTTGGGGGTCGCAACTCCCCCCGGCCGTCACTTCATAAATACTCTTTTGACATCTTTATGGGTATATAGGTACTTGTACTTTTTGGGAGATTATATATATATATATATATATATATATATATATATATAATAGTTTGAAAATCCAATGATAGAATAGAGAGAAGTTGCAACTCAAAAAACTCCAACATTAAAAAATGCCTATCAAATAAAAAATATCAAATAGAGAATCATCAATCAAGTGGAAAATAAAATGCAAACTTCTAGTCATCAAGCTGAAGACAAACAACAAACATCAATGAAAAGGAATCGATAGAAGAAAATCAAATAAAATCCAAGCATTCAAGCTTTACATGTGGACAAGTCCCAGTATATTTAGTAAATGGTATAGTTAAAAAGTTTGGAGTGGTTGAATATACTTAAATCCTCTCCTTAGTATATTAGCCATACTTCCACTTATATTAGCCATACATCCACTTTCTCTTGAATAAGCATTACCATGTATTTACATCCCCTTATAATTTAACCTCTATGTTTCTATTATCATCTGCCCCATTATTTTGCAGCTCTTACTGTTGAATATCACCTTTTATCGTCTTTTCGCATTACTGATACTTATTTCTCACGATTGGCAACAGCAGTTCTCAACTTTTTATTTTTTGTGATTGGCAACATTGGTCTCTTTATTCAAGGCTCTAATGGATCAGACATATGCTATGTTTTTCAGGTATTCTTGTTTCTTATTATTTTTTCGATCTTTATGCATGCAGTCCAAGTTAACAGTGTTTATAGAATATATCACTGATATCAGAAACATGCATTTCGTGTTCATGTTGATAAAATACTTAGACTTGACGAAGAGTTTTATCCAAATGAACAATTCATTTGTTTAGGCCTAGGGCTTGTCCACCTGCAAAGCTTTAATTCTTGGATTTTATTTGATTTTCTATTATCAATTCCTTTCCACTGGTGTTTTTTGTTTGTCTTCAGCTTGATGACTAGAAGTTTGGATTTTATTTTCCACTTGATTGATGATTCTTTGTTTGATACTTTTATTTGATAGGCATTTTATAATTTTTGGAGCTTTTCGAGTTGCAACTTCTCTCTATTCTATCATTGGATTTTCAAACTATTATTATTATTATTATTATTGAAATAATTTTATTTATGAGCTTTATTTGCGCAATAAATTTAATGTATTTTGCATCGTCATTCTTTATTACTTAATATCTTTATTTTTAACTATTCATATTTGCAAAGTATCCTTAATTCTTTTAGCATGCTTCGATATTTATGAAACTTTATAGATATATATATATATATATATATATATATATATATATATACATCCGTCACATCGAAAAATTAAGATTAGCACAATTCAATAATTTGGCTAAAAGTTCCGCATATATATTTCAGCATTCTAACATTTTATTTTTGACTTCATAAGCAGTTTTAATTTTTGTAATTTTTTAAGTGATCGCATTCAGTCATCGCAATGGACCGTCTCCAACGGAGATTCATTCTTCTCCTGATAAGAATCAGATCAATTTTAAAGAGTCATGATCCGATTGTTCATAATGGATGGGTTCCTGGTTTTCGGGAGGAAACTCCCTGAGACTTTTTAGAAGCTTTGAATCTCTTTTTTTCTGCTTTCGAGGCGAACATTTTTTATTTCTCTGCAGATAACGTGCTTGGATATCGCCTCAAGAGTACACGGCTTGAATGCTTCACCCTCCGGTGTGTGTTAATATTTGAAAACATGGCATTATTTGAGCAGAGCAGATTGGACTTTAAAATAAATTAAACATTTTAACTAGAACATTTACGCGGCATTGCCCACTATTTAAAGTGAACAGTCGTGGCGCAGCAGTGCGTGCACCCATGCAATAGTTTTTTATTTTACCGTTTTATTAATAGTACGTATTGTTAAAACGTTAGTTGGTTTTCAGTAATTCAGCGTGAGTTCCACTGTAGAATATATTAAAGATATATATAAGATTTTTTAAAATTTAATATTAATAAATTATTACCTTTTAATTCCTGCAACTCGATTAAATTGTTTAGAAATATTATACTTAATCAACTTTTTAGAATTTATAGATTATCAGATAAAAAATTTCATGCTTTGCACATTAATAACCTCAAAATTACCAGTAAAATGTATAAATATCCTGCATATTTAGTAAATGGTATAGTTAATAAGTTTCGATTAGCCTAAAATTCTCATATTCTCCCCTTATTATCTTATTTTAGCCGTACTTCTTCATTCTCTTGAAATTATATTTTCATCTTTTTATCTTGAAGCTTTAACTGTTGAATATCTCTTTTTATTGCTTTTACGCAGTACTGTTTTTATGACTCTCTTTGGCAACAGCGAATCACATCTTTTCATTTCTGCATATGGCAACATTGGTCTAGCCATATTTTGCTTGTCATGGTTGCACTAATGAAGTGTATTTTAAGGTATTTATGTTTCCTTTATTGTTCCATTCTATATGCTTGTCGTCCATATAACACAAGTTTATAGATAAAATCTATCTTGTGTTTCACAAACAAGCATTTTTGTGTTCATTTCGAAGGGATATATGGACCCGAAGGGAATTTTTTCGAAATGAACTTATCTTAAGCCTAAAGCTCTTCCATGTGCAAGCTTTTTTGCTTGATTTTTTTTGTTTTCTTATTTTCATTCCTCATTTTTGAAATTTGTTGATTGTCTTTGTCTTTATGACCTGCATTACGCTTTATTACTTCCTCTTTATGTCTTAATTTCTTTTATTTCTTTGTATTTTGTAGAAAATTTTGGAATAGTGTATTATGAGTTACTACATACATTCTAACATTGGATTTACTAATTTATATTTATATATATATATATATATATATATATATATATATATATATATATATATATATATTTATATATATATATATATATATATATATATATATATATATATATATATTTATATATATATATATATATATATATATATATATATATATATATATATATATATATATTTGAAATGTAATAATAAGAATTATGTAAAAATAAAAAAAAATAAAAATACAATTCAAGTAATATTAACATCACCATAGAAGCAAATTCACGGCCATAATGCCGATAAGAGAAAAGAACAGAACCTTCCCAAATTCGATGATTAATCAGAATAAAATTCATCTTCAGGTCTGAGTATTTAATTCTAATTAACCCAAACAAATGCCTGTTTCAGATTAAGCAATAGTACATTTCTATAAATGCTTAAACTCAGACTACAGGCATCAAAAAATGAAAAAATGAAAAAAGGATACATTAAGAAAATTGTATTACCATGCGGCATGAGCCCTTCTTCTTCTACCACGTGTATACACGATCAACCTCAACAGCTTAATCTAGAAGCACCGGAATGAACAAGTCGAAATTCTACCAGGGAGGCAGTACGAACGTTCACGGAAATACTCCCAAACCCGTCCAGTGAGTCTAAGCTGGAGACTGGACAAGCAATTCAGAATACAACTTCCCAAACATGCAGAACTGAATATGAATATGAATCAAAGATGAAAATTCCTACTAAACAAGTAATTCATGGGAAAACTGGATAATCGAGAATGCCACTATACACCATTATAAGGGCGCTCAAAACGTAGTTTCAATACTGACAAAAGTTACATTTTTTTGCGAAAATAAAATTCAAAACATTAATGTTAATGCATCTTATTTTCCGATTTTTCTAATGTTTTTGACTTAGTTTATTATTTTTCATTTTTATTTATTTATATATATATATATATATATATATATTTGTAGAAAATTTTGGAATAGTGTATTATGAGTTACTACATACATTCTAACTTTGGATTTAATAATTTATATTTATATATATATATATATATATATACATATATATATACAGAATATCACTGGATCCCTGGTCTCAAACTGGTTGCACCTCCCTCAAAATCCTCTATTGATGATTTATTTTGTGAATCTGTAACCCCCATGGTCACTGACAAGGGGTGAGTAAGAGGATGCATCGCATAGGAACCAGGGACGCATAAACAATTTATGGATGGGCATACATATCCTTATTTACCCTTAAAATGTGCATACCCTTGTTTTAGAAGATAATTTTCTTTAATAGCCTATTGAATTTCGGCGCCCTCATTGATTGGCTCCTGGGAGCAGAAGCTCTCAACTGAACTACTCCTCCCACTTTTTGTTTTGAATCTGCGAGAAGCTTAGGTAATAGTTAGTCTTATATACACCTAAAATGGTACATGCTTAATTTCTTCCTCAGTTCCAAATTCAAATAAATATTTTATTATACTGATTCGTAAAGCAAATATACAGGATATATTTTATTCTTTATCCTGCAATTGTGTGAGCGCAGATGGAATTTTATACTTTATTTCTCTCATTAAATTTTAATTATGCTTATCATGCGAAAGTAATTTTGTTTCATTTACATTTCAAAAAATTGTTTGAAAGTATGTAACTAATTTAGTTAAGTATTGAAAGGATAATTATACACGATACTGTTGTATTAAACCTAAGCATATTTCTATTTATATTTTACAATTAAATAATAAAAACCTTTCGTGGAATAGACGGAAAAAAAGGTTTTGAATAATTTTGAAGGATATTATTTGCATCGGTTATGTTATAAATGTAGAATTTAATGCTTCTGTTCTGTGTAGACTATATGCTTTTCACTAGAAAGGTATCTTTATTTTTGAAAATCTTAATTAATTCATCAATGTATTCGTATTGTGTTCTTGTAAAAGTTTTGCACTTTAAGTAAAACAATTTGAACTCAGATGAAGGAAAATTGTTATTTTTGTTCTGCTGTAATAAAATTTACATTTATTAAATAACATATATCGTTCTTGTAAAGTTGTAAATTAAATAACATATATCGTTCTTATAAAGTTGTAATCAAATTTTATAAACTCTCTTTAAAAATTTTGTTAAATTATCGTAACACTTGTGGGTGAGAAATTAGAAATTTTCAATTAAAATAAGATTTATCGATATAATTAAGTTTTACTCTCAGCAAGTGCCTCCTGCTATCTATAATATGGAAAGAGGATGTTTGTGGGTGTATATGTCGCGCGTAGGGAAATATTCAAATTAATGAAATTCGGCACAAATATATGTCAGGGGATGATACACCTCAGTCTGATTTTAAAAGTTCGATTTTGTTTAAAGGAATGAATGTTTAAAACCGTCATCTGCCAATTAGTGAACTCCGTAAACAGCGGAATATGGACCATAAAAAAGCGCAAAATTAACTCTTCCTGAATTTTGTTTTGAATTACTTCATATTGGATATGTATCCATTGTATATGTATGCAAATAAACTGTGCAAAATCATACAAATTCGATAAGAATTATCCAGTTTATGAGATAAAAATGACCCAATTTAGGATTTTCTTCTGATTTTTTCTTCTGTTTTTATATTTTTATATGGAACGTGTGAGTTTTATTTAAATAAATATTTTAAATACGGGAACACGATAATTGGTTAATTTTGTAGAGTATCGTTAGCCGTGACGCCTCCACCGGGGAATGTCTTTATTACAAGGATTGAGGTTATTGTTATTGCATGCTTACGCACAGCGGGCGTATCGTTAGCTGTGATTTGCCCATTTAGCAATTTAGTATAAACACTTTTGGCCTAAAAGAGTTTTAATTAATGGATTTCTAACAGACTAGAACTGTTTTGCCATCCCATGAATGTACCTAAAGGAAATATTTTTAGCATATATTTCCTGATTTCGGGCCCGTAAGAGTGTTTTAGTAAGCGAATGAATGAATTGGCAGTTTGTTATATTTTGTTTTGGGACGCAGTGTTCCTGTGCATAGTTGATTGTATTGCTACGATTTTGAGTAATCGTAATTAGCTGTGATTTGATAAAATAAATTAATTGTAATTAATGCAAATGAATAAATTGAAATTGGCATCTCATTTAATTTCATATTGGGGTGCAGAATTCTACGTACTCCATATGTTCCAATATGTTACCCGTAACTGCTAAAACAATGATCACTGGTTGAGGGCACAGGAATTAGTCTATTTTTAACTTATGTTTTTAGTTATGCTTTATTGACTCCAAATATATCAAATATATGCATAATATATACACTGCCTGATAATATAAGAAATGAACATATACTCAAATGTGAACACGCACAGACATAGCCAGAACTAAAATTATACACAAATATATAAACGCATAGATACACAGACGGAAACACATACAGACATATAAACATGTAAATAAACACATGCATACAAAAATAGTAACATAGACACAAAAAGAAATACCTAGACACAAAGAAATAAACACGCATTAAAGCATATTAATACATTCTAATAAACATGCACATGGAAATGAACATACATACAACATATGCCCACAGAACTGAACAAAAATACAAGATTTGTACACAGCAATGAACAAGCATATATACGCACAGAAAAAGGTTCATACATATACATACAAGCGGAAATTCCTTCAAAAATATATATGTGGTTAGGATGTGTTATAAATTGCAAAATTAAAAGTTAACAAGAAATTCATGAGGAACATTTATATGCAAACGGTGTGTACACAGCATTTTTGACGAAACTATTAAGCATTTTAATTCTCTTTTGTATACTCATTTCAGCCTTAGGAATTTTCGGAATAAACCTAAAGCAACATGTCCAGAACTGGAAATGGAAAACCTTTGTGAACTCCCTACTACCTATGGAATTTGATGCTGAATCCATACCAGCCATTATCTAAGCTCTATCTGTAGCCAATCCTGGGAAATATATGTTTTTAGGAAATTTTTTAAATGGGAATAAAAATCCTTAGTGAAACATCCTAACCTCATCGAAAATTTGATGCTGAATCCATACTAGTTATCATCTAAGCCATGGATTCTTAAAGGATATGCCGGGAAATTCCGCCACTGTCACGAGAAAAAAAATATATTTCTATTAAAATGGGAAAATAAGGAGAAAATATGAAATAAGTGTAAAATAATGTTGACAACATTATTCATGGATACAAGAAGGAAAGTAAATTGTAAGTAATACAAACTGGAATAATTAAATTTATTGAATCACTGAATGCATCATTTTTACACTTCAGGGAGAAATATAGGCTTGTTTACTTTTGAACAATTGTTTAATACAAGATCCTAATCCATCCTGCGTAACGCGTCTAGCGCGTCGCTGCCGCCTACTGTACGTGCGTACCGCAATATCCAACAAGCTAAATCAATATTCCGTGAGGTAAAACAGAATGAGAATCACTTATCTAAAGATCTACACCAAATCTTGAAGAATAGAAGTTTCAAGTAAAACGAAAAATTTTGAACCGGAAACGAAAAAAATAAAAACTTGAAGTGGAAATCCTATAGTGAACTCCATACCTCATTCTCCTTTGAAATTTGATGCTGAATCCAAATCAATCATTATCTGAGCTTTATATAAAACAGATTCTTAGAAATAGATGTTTCAATGCAAATTTTCTCGAAAATAATAGAAAGGCAGAATGGTTGCCACTAATTATAGATTTCCCCCTAAATTCTACAGTCTGAAATAAAGTTTTACTTTTATTCCAGAAATTTTATGATAAATATCAAATCATTATTAGTATATCAGGATCATATATTTAAACGTCATGAAACACTAAATTTAGTTGATATTTCAAAACTGTTCTTTTTTGAATTATTTATGTAAAGAAATTGATCTGTAGTTTTATAAGTATACGAATTAAAAATTAAAAAGAAAATTCAAATTTAACATCTTGTAATCTTGAAGATGAGAACAATCATAACTAGAATACGCCCTGTTTCATATTCTTAAGTTAAACTCAGTATTATAAAATAAACGCACACCCTGAATGTAAAAGGGACCCAAAATTGTAGATTCAACAGTAGACGAAATTCTCATATAATCTTACTCTCCCGAAAAAATAAAATAGTAATTAATGGATAAAACCAAATGCACTCAATTTTCTTCAGATCCTACATGTCACATGCATACTTTCTTGATGTACCTTGTATCGTGTATTTAGTAACACACGAAACATCTGTATTTGTCGCAACTGTGAATACCTTACATCACAGATTAATAAAATAATTTTATTTATTTTGCTCTCGAAATATATAAAATAATAATTATCGAATAAAAATAGAAGCACTCAACTTTCTCCATATCCTACACGTCACATGCAAAATTTCTCAGTGTACCTTGTTGTATCGTGTTTTTAGCCATACGCAAAACGTATGTATTTGTCGCATATGCTACCTCACAGATGCAAAAGGTTATTTTATTTATTTTGCTCCCGAATTAAATGAAATGATAAATATCGGAATTATAATTTCCCGGAATAAGAAAAAAAGCAATGCTTATAATTTACCAAACTATACTACTAATCTGAAATAATAAATTTATACTCGCTTTTCGTTTAAACAGCTGAATACGAAACAAATGCAGAAATGTTTTAAATCATTTGTAAATACATTTGAAACTTTCTTTAAATATTTTATGCACAACATCCCTTTTAATAAAACATTTAATGAAAATGCAAGCATGCCTGTGCTATGAGTTTTTATTCTAAAGTTTCAACGAAAATTCTGAGTTGAAACTCATTTTAATCAGCTAATTATTGCATTTAATTAAGCGCTGAACTCAAACGTTAAACTTTTAATTGTTGTAAAATCCCTGAATATTTATCAAATACATGGATAGTTCAAATAAACTGGAGAGATGTGGTTTCTGCTGTTAGCTTCTATTTTCTGAAATAAAAATAGCAGCACGCAATTTCCGCAAAAATTTTAACGAATTGCCTGTAAATGAAAACCTTATTAATCAGTAATAAAATAAATCTATCAACCGGTTTCGATACCGGAATGAGCTTACTTCTTCTGGAAAAGATAAATAGAAGGGACACCAGCAAAGTGAAAACCGTCTGCTAACAAAATTTCTGAATATGATACGCAGGAAATAATAGTGTTGCCATACTAGAAATTAAGAAAATCTAATGTGGGCAGCACATGACTTTAACTACATAATGCAATGACTTTACTCCATTCACAGTGAAATAATGTTATAAAAGGTCCACTGCACAATGTTTTAACGTTGAATTCACACTAACATTTGGTGCTTATCTGAATGACAACATGTAAAATTATTTAAACGTACTAAATTAGATACCAAAAATATTTTATTTATTTATTTATTTTATTCATTTTAAATGTATACAACAGATATAATCCAAGCACAATAAACACTAAACATAAATGTATAGAACATAAAATACACATATTAAATAGTAAACATGTCAGGCACACTAAAACAGGCCTTATAAAAATTGTTGTGACATAATAAAACACCCATACCTGCAGCATAAGTATTAAAAAGATCAACAAAATTATAGAACATAAAATAAACATATTAAATAGTAAACATGTCAGGCACACTAAAACAGGCCTTATAAAAATTGTTGTGACATAATAAAACACCCATACCTGCAGCATAAGTATTAAAAAGATCAACAAAATTACAAACAAAAAAACTTTTAGCAAGATGTGTTTAACAATAGTATTGTGGAAAAGATTTCTTCACTTTCCCTGCAATACATGGTAATGTATAGGGAAAGTATTGGAATCATGCCCAAAATCACAACTCGAGTTTTCGACGGATCTACACGTTTTGGGATCTCTAGAATACGAAAAAACTGTTTTTAGCGTGACGTCTGTGTGTGTATCTGTGTGTGTGTCTGTCTGTCTATCTGTGCGTGCAATGTATGTATCGACTGTAACTCAAAAACTAATGGACCAAATTTTATAAAATTTGGTAGGTAAGTCACGTGCGTGTGACCCTGGTGCTGATTAGTTTTTGGTACGATTCGGGATAAAAGAACCTGTCTTTTTTGCGAAATGACCCTCAAAAATTGCCTGTATCCACCCTAAGTGAAAAACTAATAAATCAAATTTTACAAAATTTGGTAGATACGTCACTTGTGGGTTACCTTAGTGCAGATTAGACTTTGGTACGATTCGGAAAAAATAACATGGCTTTTTTTGCAAAATGGCCCGCAAAAATCGTCAAATTCTAAAATAAAAGACTACATATGCTCAAACATATCAATTAAATGCTTGTTTTATACGTAATTTTTGACGATAAAAGGAATAAGACCAACCCTATTACATTAGGACTAGCCGTTCACGAGATATTTTAGTTTTTTCGCATTTTCGCTACGCCATCCTTTAAAAGTAAGCCCAGTTACCAAATGAGAACGAAAATTGAATTAAAATTGCTAATGCAGTGCACAAAAACAGTTATAGGTGTTATTTGGTGCAATTAAACTACATTTCATGAATTATTGAAGAAATAAAGAGATTGTGAATATGAGTGTACAAGGAAAGTCCTGTACTGCCCACTTTAGATTTTTTGTCTAGTATTGGTAACAGATATATGGAACTTCAAATATGAAAATTAAATAGGACAATCTTTATTTAATAATTTATAGTAGAACAAGGGGGAAGACAACTGTCTTCTTTTTTTAAGAGACACTAAATTAAATTTTGAACAGTGGACATTTCATATGGATAATAACCTAAAATTCTGTAATTAAGAACGCTTAAAAATTTATTTCGGATAATTTTAGAATACAAATCGTAAATAGAATCCCAGATCATAGTACAATATTCCAAGACAGGTTTAACCAGAGTATTATATAAGCAAATAATAACATCTCCATTGACAAATCAAGCCTTTTGCAATCTCTTTTAACAGTGCTATCAATATGCTTTTGAAAGTTAAAAAGAATTATCAAAAGTCGTATCTAGATTAATAAAATGTGTACAATGAGCTAAGGGTAAATTCTTTAAATGGTAGTTATCCTTGTGACTATTAATAATTATGGATCCTAGTAATACTAATAACATATCATTTAGTAACATTAGTAACAGACTAGTCATGCAGTTTATGTTAATAATAATTAATTCATCAATTTGACATCATTTCTGTAACTTTAAGTCATTTTTGCCAATTTTGCGCATTTTTGTTAATTTGGCACAATTTCTAAAAAGTAACCAAGTTGGTGATGTTTCGCCAAATTAGTCGCTAAATTTATCGCCAGGCAGAATTTTTTGTAATGTTTAGATTCTTACAATATATATTATATAACTTAGATACTTACTATATATATTACTTAACTTAGATACTTACCATATATATTACTTAATTTAGATAGTTACTATATACGTATATTACTTAACTTAGATACTTACTATATATATTACTTAACTTAGATACTTACTATATATTTACTTATACTTACTATATCTTGCTCTCTTACGATTCATTACTTAAAGTTCAAATTTTTAGTCATGCTCCAAATATGAACTATACTTTCATGGGCATAACTTAACAGTGAAATGAAATCCGTCATTTTGCTTGGCTGCAAAATAATGGCCTTATAAAATACTTTAAATCAAGAATACTTTAAATCAAAGAAATGTCTGGGTATCATTCAAGTTCCGTAAATGAACTTCTTTATTTAAATTGGAAGCATTTGATCTCTAATATATAATCAGCCAATAAATGTTACTGGATATTTTATATGATAAATTACTTCAAAATCACTGCATTTACTTTAAAAACATTCTTGATTTATTTTCGAATGCGTTGATCATGCTCACACGATCAATCAATAAGTATCTGCTTAAAGTCATTGGCAGTAAATCTAAAAAGTTGAATTGAAAAAATAAAATCCTATCATGAACGGAAAAATGCATTAATTTGATAAAGTGTATCGCAATCTTTTGAATAATGCATGGATTCCTTTGAGATGACTGCTAGAATATTAACTAAGCATGTTAGAATCCTATTAATGCCAATTCAGAAAGCTTAACTTGAAGGACTCGAGAATTTCATGAGGTCAACAAGTTTTTTACATGATTAATTACCACTCATTAAATAATAATAAAGTGTACCTTAATAGTCAGTACTATTTATTTAATTCAGTGTAACTTTGTGGAATTCACACTCTCTATACGTTTTCACGTATTGTACAGAAAGTAAAAATAGAAAAAAATATATAGTAACTCTGTTATTCGTTATAGATTGATGTGAAACATAACTTTATTAGCATATTTTAAATGGTAAAAGGTTGATGTGGGTTGTGTGTGACGATGGTATAAGGTACCTAGAAAAATAATTTTTTTAAATTTTTTAATTATAAAGTTTTGATCGATTAATAGAATGCAGTTCATTTCGTCCAAAACAGCCCCTAAAATGACGAAATTATCAAGGATAATATGTTTGAATGTAACGTTTTCAGTCACTTCACCGGGCGAGTGCTCTGTTGGCACTTTGACGTATAGCGCAGATGTTGTTGCATAGATGTCGCAGGTCTAAAATTGAAAATTTTCACACTTGTCTACCAGTATTGTTATATAATACATCTTAAAGGAAAATGCAATCGGAAGAAAAATTATACATTGGGTTTTGTATTAAGTTCGGCATATACTTTTATTCATATCATGTCAGCAATCCAACAACAATGGCGAGCTTATATACCATACACTCTGTAGAAAGTTTCGGAAAAAGCCTGCAACTCGTAAAGTTCTTAGCTAATCTACAAAATTCGAGAAGTTTCTAGAACTCTCTAATTGTCGCCAACTTGGCGCTATTTAGCCAAATTCGGTGACTTTCACTGTCACTAAATTTGTCCCCAAGGTCAAGCGATACAGACCTACAAATTATGAAAACTATTTTCAGCTACCTATGTATAACAATATGATGTCACCAATATGATGGCATGATATTAAAATGGTTAACTTCATTACTAGTGGGGATTAACAATAAAGTGGTGCTAAAATATTAATAAATTTGAACTCGCCAAATTTATCGTTACCATTTCTTAGGCATCGCGGTGTGTGTAATAACCTATCAATTTTGACTGCTGCATCGGAATAAAATACCTCGGCTATAAAGTAAATTTTACATTTAAGCGGTGGACCCCTAAATTGCTCATTTTCTGATTTCAATTTATTTACTATTAAACGTAATAAATATTTACATTAATAGAAAAAATTGACCTGAGAAGCACATGACTTTCCCTACATAATACAATGATTTTACATCTTTTACAGCGGAATAATAGTTTACAAGGTAACCAGCGCAACGATTTTGATATTGAATTTTAACACCACGCAAATAGAAATTGACGCTTTTAACAACTTTAACATGAGTCCGAATAAAGTAACTTATTCATACTCACGTGTAAAGTCCTCATCAAAATGCATTTAACTGTTAATGAATATCCCTTGAAATAAATGAGTATTGGCAAATTCTTGGGCGTCAAAATACAAAACTAACACAGGAAGGATATTCCCTCAGAATTGGAGCAAACTAGATTTACGAGAATGATATTAACAGAATTGTGTCGTAATATTGCATGTGGAAAGTGAACTTATTTGATGATAATTATCATTATTTCTTTTAATTTTGTGTAATTTTTTTACGCGTTCATTTGAGAAACGTGCAATATTGCAAAAACGGTTCATGCTAACGTCCTAAAATTAATTTAATTTACTTTTTGATAAAGAAAATTACGTTGAAAATTATTACTTATTTATGATTATTGAAAGTCCTGATAATTATATGATTTTTTTTTCAAAAATTCATTCAAACGTTAGCAGGGAAGGTCTCACTATTTGATCACGTTTGCAATCAATAGGGTTCCAGTATACTCTGATTGTAATAATTATACCAAATTATTTTCGAAACTCTTCATTTGTTCGTGAGATATCGCATCCACACACATCGACACACACACACACACGCACACATATACACACTAACATACGTTCATACACACAGACACACACCAGGGGTGCGGTAGCCCATTGGTTAGCGCGCTGGAGTTGCACTCGGTAGGCCCGGGTTCGATTCCAGCCACTGCCAAAATTGCCGCCGTGTTCATGCGGAGTATGATCACGTTAAACATGTGGGTCCGAAAGTCCTTCCGAGAGGTTGGTGGTAGGGGAAGGAGGGTACGGTCCCTGTGGATGCCTCCCCCACTGGGTTCCGGTCTAAATTGGGTGGCACTTCCCGACCGTCCAAACAGTTACCTTACACCTTTCTGGTAGGTCGGACGGTCTGGGTTTCAACACAGACACACACCAATAAACATCACTTCTTACATGTTCGATTAGAGTTCAGGGATCCTTAAACGCGTTCTTCCGTCAAAAATTCGAACTCGATTTTCGACCCATTACAGTACCTTATCCTATACATTATACTATGCATGTAGGGAAAGTAGTAGGAACTATGTGTCTACAATAACAGTTCAGAAAATTTCCGCTGTTCCTTTTTTGAAGCACTCTGCATAGGAGTATTTCCTACTGCTAGTACTTTCCATATACATTACTCTATATATGTCGAGAAAGTACTTGGAAATATTTCTCTTATTTTGAAAACTTTTTACTTGGAAAAATTTTCTCTTATTTGTTGTTCCCTTATTTTAAGCACTCCATAGGAATAATTTCTACTGTCAGTGCTTTCCTTATACATTACACTATGTATGTATGGAAAGTACTTGAAACTATGTGTCTACAACCAACAGGTCAGAAAACTCCAGCTGTTCTCTTTTTTAAACACTCTTAGGAGTATTTCGTACTGTTAGTACTTCCTTCGTACATTATACAATGTATGTAGGGAAAGTATTTTGAAACTATGTGTCTACAACCAACAGTTCAAAAACTTCCGCTGTTAACTTTTATATTATATTATGTATGTAGGGAAAGTGCTTGAAATTAAGTGTCTACAACCAACAGCTCAAAACTTCTGCTGTTCCCTTTTTTTAAGCGCTCTGTATAGGAGTATTTTCTACTGTTTTCCTTTCCTTATACAGGGTGATTCAAAAGTTCGGAGCAAAAGTAAAACGCTATAAAAATATCGATGGGTCGGAGAGACATGGGGTTTGCAGATTAATATTCACCGTGGTGGGGGATTTTGTATAGCATGAAAAAAAATAGTTCAAAATCTCGACACTAGGGGGCGCTGCTGCAAAGAAAACAGTGAGAGGTAATAATTGTGAAATGAGATATTTTATTTCAGCATAATTTACAGCAGCAAGTGCTCAATGTGTCCACCACCACATTTCAGCACTGAGTGCAGTCGCGGTATTGTGGCTGATACAGCATAAAACAGCGTATTAACGGGAATGGCTGCTACCTCCTGACGTAAGGCTTCTTTCAGTGCTGGTAAGGACTATGGATTTCCTTTATAGACCCGTGATTTTAGGTATCCCCACAACCAGAATTCACAGGTTGTGAGATCTGGGGATCTCGCAGGCCATTAATGTGTGCCAAGCCTGCTCAGTAAGTCATCGGCGCCAAACGTTGACCGTAGCAACTCTATCACTTGACGTGCTGTGTGGGGTGATATTCAATAAAGTTTTTGTCTGATCCAAATTTTGCATTGCGTGAGCAATATGCACAAGTCACCTCCATAGCTTTATCTGCAGCAGCGCTCCCTAGTGTCGAGATTTTGAACTATTTTTTTTTCATGCCATACAAAATCCTTCACCACGGTGAATGTTAATCTGCAAACCGCATGTCTCTCCGAGCCATAGATATTTTTTATCGCCTTTTACTTTTGCTCCGAACTTTTGAATCATCCTGTAGATTATATCATGCGTGTAAGGAAAGTAATACGGGGAGATATTCTCAGAAAAATTCTACAATACTAATGCGACGGCAAAAGATCAAAACCCAGTTTAATGAATTTTACAAATGTATATAAGTATTCAACCTTTTAACATAATTGAGCAAGAAAGTGTACTGGTAATACTCTGTCCACTGGGATTAGCAATCATTTCGCCTTTTGACGATTCACTTAGCACCTTTGTAATTCAACAGCTTATTGTCAGTGCAGAAAGTAATCGAAAATTTTCAATCAGATTTTTACATTTTGAGACTAAATCAATAAATCTTGTCTCTGTAGGAAATTCAAATTCAAGAGTGACTTTTTTTGTTTTGCCTGAAATTCTTTCGCCTCGTCCAGATCTCTATTATCCTCGTTATAAATCTGTTTGATAAAGTTTTATGATTTTTTAATATTTTGATTTTTATTAAAAGTACTTGCATAGCCTGCAAGAATAATATCTGTTGTGACGATAAATCCCATATACAGACATATTATTCATTTGCATTTATACGGTCCTAGGTAAAGTTGTAAGTAGGTTAAATAAGTTTTAAACAATAGTAGCAAGAGCTATGGAAGTGAGGTATCGGTATAGTAAATGGAACATGCGCTACCAGATGAGCTTAACAACAGTGCCACTAGCGACGAAAATTGGAAATTAGCACTTCTATTTCGGAAACTATGAGATATATAGAAAAACGTCAATTAGAATGTTGTAGAGTATCGCAAAAATATAACTGTTATTCCATTTAATACAAAAGCGTTATCTACACAACGTACAGTTTAATGTAAAGTATGTTCAATATGCCAAACATCTGCCACAATATATGTTTGTATGGAGAAAAGAACTTTCTATTGCCATTACATGTTGCAATTTTCAGCTTTACGGGTGAACGTAGAGAAGTTGAAAATCGTACTGACGTGCAGTTTCCATAGCGTTTCGTCTGAATTTGACGCACATCAGCACTATCTCACAGTAATTTTTATACGATTAACCTGCCGTGATATTGTTTTAACACTGTTCATCAAAGTACACGCAACTGAGATAGACGACCGTTTGTGCATTTTCTCGCGTATTTTCTCGCCAGTGTAAACTTTGAGAGACGTTCCGAAACACAAAAAAATTTCGCATTATTACAGTTAAAATTGTTAATTTTGAAGGGGAAATATACAGGTGTAAACAACTTGCGGAAAGATTTTAAATTGCGCTGTGCCCTCAGGATCTAGTAACGCCCAAGGACATTTAGTGACGCCGGTGGAGTAAGATGACAGTCGCAGTTAACAAGTTTGGTCCCTTTTGAGAGCCCGAGAACAAAATACGCGTGTTCTTAATTCCCATGTCGTCATACCCGAGATAAGAACCCTCTGACTCCAACGCGTTTGGAGACACTACCACCCCTCCTCCTTTTATCCTTTCACAGTTATGCCGTCACCTCTACCGCTACGATGCAAAAATTGAAATATGTACCAGATTTCTGCTGAATATGTCGGTTATGCAAATCGTCAGATGTTGTTTCGTGTTATATTTAGGTTGTAAACTTTAAAAATAGTGGTGCTTCTTAAGCTTTGCCCACTAGTGTAGTTTGATGATAATTTAAAAATTGTTAATTTAATTTTTTTCTGTATTTCTCATAGTTTCCAAGATAGGAGTGCTAACTGCCACATTTTGCCGCTATAGACGCTGCCGTTAGTCTCATCCGGTATCACATGGTCACTTTACAATATCAATACATCGGTTTCATAGCTTTAGCTACCATTGTTCAAAACTTATTTGTCTACATACAAGTGTACCGGGCACGATGTACAGTATATGTGTGAACATCTCATATGGATGCAAATATTTCTGATTTTTATGATCGTTGAAGAATTACAATATCTTTGAATCATCCATTTGAAAGCGAATTTTATAATCTCTAAACTACCCATGAAATTTATCCTATTTATTTATCCTAATTTTCCCTTCCCTTATAAGAACATAACAAAAATCTAACAAGAATAGACATCTTATAATAAACCTTTCTATTCCACAAGAAGATAGATTCAATTTAAGTTTTCTGGCAAATAAATTCCACTACATTCTGCTATAGGATTAATCAACTTGCATATTTTAGAGTGACAGCACTATTAAACTTTATATCTTACAAGCGAGAATTCATTAGAAATATCAAAGCGCTACAAATACATCTTATTTTATATCTTCTAGACGCCAAAACAATGAATTTGAAGTAGTTCCTTCAATATTCTCCTCTGAGTATATTCCTTTAATTTTATCTTGTGTTATTTTGCAGCAGTCTGTTAACAAACTGCAGGATATTAAATGAAACTTGTCTTGGTCCATGAGATCTAACAGGTGGTAGGAAACCGAAAGTGCTGAATTAATTCTGGGAAAAGGGAACTGAAAAATTAAAAACCCATCATCACGTTTTTTTCTTTCATTGAAGCATGTTTAAAAGATTATTTAGAAACGCGGTAAATTTCACGGTCACTTCGTTAAAAAAAATATTTGTGATATAACTCACGATTGGTAAAATCATAATTGGATAATTCTACCACCAGGTTAGAAAGAATACACGGATATTCATTTTTCTAAAGATCAAAGATTAATGGCTGAGACAACCCAGTGGTTACGGCGAGAGGAGCGAGAGAGGAAGACTCGAGGATTCTCACAGCCACCCAAAATTATCCCCCTGTTTACGCAGAGAATGGGACCGATAAATTTGTAGGCCCGAAATTCCTTTCGAGAGGTGATGGTCAGGGAAATGAGGATATGATAGTTGTGGTTGCCATCCCCTTTGGGTTCGGACAAAATTGGTTGGCTAAAGGGAGCAATATAATCATATAATCCCCCCTGTGGGGTATCGAGGCAACATTGCATAACGGCGAAATTTTTCCCGCTTTAGTCTCTATATAGGCGAATGATTTAATATCAAGTGCCTGGGCATAAATATATATATATATATATATATATCTATATATATAAAATTGAAAATCTGTCTGTCTGTCTGTCTGTCTGTCTGTCTGTCTGTCTGTCTGTCTGTCTGTCTGTTTGTCCCACCATCACGAGAGAACGGCTGAACCGAATTTGATGAAATTTTGTGGGTAGCCTGGAAATAGCCCCACTTAAAATTTAGTCTATGTTTGGAGTTTCTACGACCAGTGGTTCTCGAGATATTAGTAAAAAACGAAACTTTCGATTGTCTCATCATCACGCGAGAACGGCTGATCCGAATTGAATGAAATTTTGTGTGTAGCTTTGAAATAGCCCCCCATAAATTTTGTACAAGTTTCGGGTTTCTAAGACCAGGGGTTGTCGAAATATTAATGAAAAACGGAACTTTTTCCTAGGAGTTCTACTCCCTAACTCCGTGGTTTATCGAAACGAAAAGCTTGAAAATCGTTTGAAAGTGAATTAAAATTTAATCTCTGAGTTTGATGGGAGATTTTTTGCGTTAATTAGTCACTTTCTGAAAACATGAATTGTTTGAAACATGATTTAAAGGGGAAATCTATCTCCATGGTTCATGGTTTATTTAAAACAAGCTTTTACGGAACAATGAGAAGTATAGAGAAATCAAAATCGTTATTTAATTTCGCAGTTTATGTTATAAGACATGGCATATTTAACATGTTATAAGATTCTATCTTATATCATGTTACTCAGAAACGCAATTAAATTAAATCTGACTGTTAATTTTAATAATTATTTTTTCGATTTGAATATTAAATAAATGGATATAAAAATATATTTTAGAAAAGAACGATTTGATTTTTCTTATAGCATTTTTGACTGGATAATATCAATTACGGTCTTCAGGTTTAAAAATTATTATTATTTATATTTTCGGGGATTATTGATTCAAGGATTATTGATATTTTCAAGTTATTATGCAATTATTTTATTATGACAAAAATTGCTTAAACTCATATATTGTATGTTGTACGAATCTTCTACAAATACACGTGTATATCTTTTAATCTACGAGAATATAAGTAGTACAGGTATATTGACATATGTTTTGATATATATTGGCATATATTGGAATCAATTACGACCTTCTGGTATAAAGAGTACGGATATTATTGATGTTTTCAATTTATTACGTCATCTCTTTTATTTTGGCAAATATTTTTGAGACGCATACGGGTAATCTTCTACTAACACATTGGCATATTTTCTGATCTGCGACAATATAATTAGTACGGGGTTGCATATATTCATTCAATTCCTAATTTTTCTTTTGTAAATTTGCTTACAAAAGGGGGCAGGATGTTTTATTCTTCAGATCTGATCGTGAAGATAATTTTGCATAGTGAGAACATATATTCTTAAACTTCTCTTTAGGAGCAATAAATTTAATATTTTAACAGAATTTGCACATGATTGCGAACTTTAAGTTTCTTTAAATTATACACTCCGTACGAATAACGGGTGTGCTGTTAGTGGTTAATAAATTTTAACATTTTAGGAGGATTTATCATGTTGCTCGGCATCGCAATTAAATTAAATGTGTTTGTTAATGTTTTTATTATTTTTTTTCGATTTAAATAATAAATAAATGGATAAATGGTTATAAAAGTATATCTTATGAATGGACGGTTTGATTTTTCTTTTAATTATATTAATTGCTGACTGCGTACATCAATTGCATTTATTTTGGCAAAGAGTTTTCAAGCTTATATCGTATTTAGCTACTAAACTCATATATTGTGTTTAGCCAATAAATTCATATAGCCGATTGTTGAAACAGAAAAAGAGTAGAGCGGGTATATCTTCTAATACAATTGTAGTGTTTTCATTTAGTATATTGAAACGGGATAAGAATGTTTCATTCAGATCTGCAAATTCAAAGCTACGAATTTGGAGGGATATCGCTAATTTGACAACTTTTCTTAAACTTTGCCAAATTGACGGATATGTCGCCAAATTGATATAAACGACACACAAACAGCTGCCATAAACCTTCGGGTTGGTCGTGTGGCTTGGGTCTTCTACATATCAATGAAATTGTTTTTTTTTTGTTAGAAGAGAGTACTGAAATGATGTTTGGTTAGCATTTATCTGTCAGACCAACCATCCTACTTAGTAATACATTTAGCGAATTTTAAAAATGTCACCAAATTGATAAAAATGTTTTCAAATCTATAAAAATATCTTGAAATTGATAAAATTGCGCTACATAAATGATATTAATTGTTTTTTGTTAGGGGATAGTATTGTGATGATATTTCGTCAATTTGTCGCAAAGTGGAACTGTCAGTTCTACAGTCCCACTTGGCGATAAATTTGGCGATTTTTTAAAATGTCGCTAATTTGACGAAACTGTCGCCAAATGTTCCATAGAAATATAACTATTTAGACGATATTTTTTCTACCAATTTATTTGAAGCAAATGATATCATGTCGCTTAGCAACGGATTTAAATCCAATGTGTTTATGCGGCAGACGATTTTTATTAAATCCTTTCCGATTTGAATAATGAAGATATGTATATAAAATAAATTTCATTGCCATTTCATTTTGGACTGGATAATATCAATTATACTCTTCAGGTTTAAACATTATTATTATTGATATTTTCCGGAATTATTGATTCAGGGATTATTGATATTTTTAAGTTATTACGCCATTGTTTTATTGCGGCAAAAATTGCTGACACACGCATATTGCACGTTGTACGAGTAATCTTCTAGGAATGCACTTCTAACCTACGAGAATATAAGTAGTACAGGTATATTGGCATATATTTTGACATATATTGGCATATATATTGGAATCAAGTACAGTCTTCTGGTATGAAGTTTAAGGGGATTAATTATATATTCAATTTATTACGTCGTCTGTTGTATTTTACCAAAAAACATTTGTGACTCATATTGCAAAACGGGTAGTCTTCTACTAATAATCGGACATTATAAGTAGTACGTGTATATCTTCCCATATAATTTTAGCACTTTAATTTTGACATATATTGGAATAAATGACTGTCTTCAGATTTAAAGATTACGGGTTTATTGGTATTTTCAATTTATACATGTAATCTACTAATACAGGTTATATTTTCTAATATTCGCTTATATAATTAGTACGGGTCCCATACAATTTTAACGCTTTTATTTTGCATATATTGATTCAATTCCATATTTTTTTTTATATTTGCTTACATAAGGGGTCCAAGATGTTTTATTCTTCAGATATGTCCATGAAGATAATTTTATATAGCGAGAACAGAGATTCTTAAACTTCTTTTTAGGAGCATTATATTAAATATTTTAACAGAATATTTTGATTAAACATGTCATTTAGTATACTATAAAAATTTGGGCATGATTATGAATTTCAAGTTTCTTTATATTATATACTCCGTACGAAGAACGGGTATGCTGCTAGTATATAATAAAATAGAATTACAGAGTGGTGGAATTATATTAGAGTGGTGGAATTCGAAATACAATTTTCGAATTGCACCTTAATTTTAGGCATTTTACTAATTTGATCATATTTCAGCTTCTAATTATGCTAGAAATTAGTTTTAAAAACTTTTTGTTTGAGCTAACAGAGACAGGATTTGGTTTTAAAAACATTTTTTCTTAAGCTGACAAAGCCAGAATTTAGTTTCAAAGACTATTCATTTTTGCTTGGATTGAAATCCAGAATTTAGTTTTAACAACTATACTTTTTGATTGAGCTGACAAAGCAGCCAGAATTTAGTTTTAAAGACTGTGCTTTGCTAGAACTAGCTGCTAAAGCCAGAATTTCGTTTTAAAAACTATCCTTTTAAGTTTGAGCTGACAAAGACTGAAGTTAGTTTTAAAGACTATAATTTTTGCTTGAGCTAATAAAGGCCATGTACATGGATTGGATGCGAATTTTTTATTTTATTAATTATATTAGCAAATTTAATTTAATAGCAAATTTAATTTAGCAAATGTAATTCTTTTTTAGCAAATTTAATTTAAATTAATTATATTAGCAAATTTAATTAATATTTATTAGCGAATTTTTTTATTTTATTGTTTTAACCGAGCATATTGTAAAAGTGTTTTTGGATTTGTGTGAATTCGCTGTACGTTCCGATGTAATCAGAGGTTATCATCTTAAATATCGGTTAACTCCGAATACATTTTCTAGTATGAAATAAAAGGATTGGCGACAATAGCAGCCGATAACGATAATAGCAGCTGATTGGCGATAATAGTAGCATATATAGAATAATGCTTAGAAAAAGATTATCCATAGTGTGTATGTGATTAAAATCGTGCGCTGCACTCAACTGCAATAAAATATAGTAATTAATATGGTTTAATACAATAGCAATAAATATGGATCAATAATATTGGCATTACTATTGATCGGTAATATTTTTAGCAAAATATATTAGATATTATATCGTGCACAGAAATAAGTGACGGCAAATTTCATTAATACCTATTTTCGTCATTATATAAATATTTTGATTTGAACATTTCTGAATTGTGTTCTTGTAATGAATTGTGATGAAATGGTACGAAAATATTTTGATAAAGTTATTCTTATCCATTCTATAATGTGCCTACTCCACGTGAAAACGCCTACGCCACATGGAAATTAAATGGAATATGATACAATTGCATTTTCAAGGAAAAGGAATTTGGCGAATTTTTAACACTTTACAACATATAGTTGAAAAGTGTTTATGACTTTGTTCATTCTGTCTGTCTGTCTGTCCGTTCTCACGATAACTGCCGTAAAAATGACTTTATCAAGATGAAATTTTAGTATGTTGTTCAGACAGTCTGTGGGACATATGGCAATATATATGAATAATATCAGCCAATTAGTTTTGGATTGAAACCGTGTTGAAAAAATGAAATATATTGAACCCTTATGGGATCTAATTTTTCAAACATTTTTTAAGCGAATTTAGAATTCACAAATTGCTTCGAAAGTTTTTGGAAATATTTAAATTATCCCATAATAATATGAAGAAATTTCAACAAAATATATTGGGTAGTTTTTAAAATAATATTAAAATAATAATTACATACATATTATATGTAAAGATTACGTGACCCACTTTAAAATAAATTATGGCATCCATCTTGTGTCAAAATCGTGATATTTAAAGTTCTTTTTAATTTATATTTAGTGTTGTATCCGTCCTAAAATCGCTTTATTTTTGCTTAATTTCTGTGCATCTATATTCTGAAACAACGCAATTATAATATATTTTAGTTTAAAGGATCACGAAACTTTGATTATTTCTACAATGAAGCCTAATTTTCACTTATGGAGAATGTAAACACATCAAGCTCTAAGATGAGTTATATAAGAATTGCTGAATTTCTATTGAACGCAAAATTATTTAGCTCCGGAGTCTGCAATATAGCTGATATAAATGAAACATTCATTGATTTTACATACAGATGCAGAAATTTTTATAATGTACTTTTTCAAGTTTCAAGCATAGAGTTAAATTACTTTTACCTCCATGGTTTTAAGTTTTAAGTAAAATAAATTATTATAGTATTGTGATGAATGAAAGGAATGGAATAAAAGTGTATGAATCAAATATTTACTGCTTCTACATAGAGAGTCAGGCGATTTATATTTCAATGACGTCATTTGAATAATGTTCATTTTTTTCGACGAAATTTTAAGTTTTCAAATATAATAAATTATTGTAGTATTGTGATAATTTTAAAAATATTACCGCTAAATGTTTCGCATTTTAGTGGTGTTTAAATAAAATTGTATTGCAGTCGGAAAGTATTTCAAAATCAATGCTTTATGCATGATTGATCTTTCTTGTTCAGGATTTAACGTGTTTAAGTGTATCAAAAAAATTATTGAACGAACTTCTAAGAGATTCAGAGGAGTAGTTAAATATAAAGTAAAATGTAATGGGGGAAGAAAACTGAAGCAGTAAATTGATAAAAATTGTGATTGGGCGAATTTCCTTAAATCATTCCCTTTCTACAAAAAATCTATGGAATGGTTTGAAAATGTTGACGAATATGACTGCAACAATTTTAGAGAGTACTTAATACTCAAAACGACGTTGATATGAAAAATATATTTTCTGAAAGTCTTAACTTCTAAGTAAGAAGCACGCAACAAATTATATTATTTTCTTCATAAATTTTGCTGAAAGTTTCTCACAATAAGGAAAACGTCAAGATTCAATAAGTTAAAGAATTTCCTTTTGAAGTAAGGGTTATTTAAGATTCCAGAAATCTCACTTTTCATCGGTATTGCCCGACATTTTCAATTTTTAGATACCAATCTTCTCGTGGAGTAGACCGTTTTAAGGACCGGAAGTAGAAAAAAAACCCAGAAGTGCAAATCCTTAGTTAAACCCTACGTCCTCCAGAATTTGCTACTGAATCTGCATCAGTCATCATATAATCGATATCTATAGCAGGATTCGAGAAATAAATGTTTCGCGGAAAATGTAAATTTCTTGATCAGAAGTAACATTGTCAGAATTGGAAGTAAAAATCCTTAAAAAGTAAGTTCCCTCCAGAATTTGATGCTGAATCCATATAAGTTATCTAATTTTTATGTATAATCAATGATAGGAGATAGATTTTGTAAGGAAAATTTTTGAACCGAAACTTTTGTACAGCATCGAGCATCAAACACGGGCCTGTCGCGTGCGACCTTCCTGTCATGACCACTGCCCTATTCCATTCCAGATGCATGCCAGTCCTCTCAGTATTATTCTCCTTTGACACAGGCCATCCGACCTACCCGAAGATGCAAGGTTTGGACTGCCGAGACAGTGCCACTCAATTTAGACCGAAACCCAGTGGGGGCGGCATCCACAGGGATCGTTACTTCTTTCCCTACCACTAACCTCTCCGAAGCACTTACATACCCACATGTTTAGCGTACCCGTACCTCAGCATGAACACGGGGACAGTTTCGGAGGAGCCGGGAATCGAACTCATGCCGTCCGATTGCAATTCCCGTACGCTAACCACTGTGCTGTCCCACCTTCTCTCAGTATTCATTAAATGATCTATTTTACACATACGAAGTCTGCAATGCGAATGACGTGCACGAAAAATAGCTTATTACCATGCCGCCCAGCAGTGACCTCTAGCATCAAATTGTGACGTCTGCGGACGTATATTCATTACCGAAAAATGTTTGTTTTAAGTTGCCAAAGTTTGTACAGATCAAAGTTTACCTATCTCCCATCGGGGTAGGTAAAGTTTGTACAGATTAAAGTTTACCTACCCCTTACCAAAGTTTGTACACAGAGTTTCTAAGCGCCCTATATGCTAGAAAACTGTTGAAAAAAATGTCCCTAACAGCATGTCAGTTCTGAGTAGATGGCTGTGGAAAAAATTCAACTCATTTTGTTATTTCTGGAATTAGCATCCTAACTAACCTTCCATCCAATTATTCCACTAGATAAATTGGTTATTTAATAAATTGGCATATTCTACAATGTATTAATTGCAAACTCACATTTCCCAAACTTTCAGCTAATAAATGTTAAAATTAAAACGTCAAACGCAATTCCAAAATAAATTAGATTAAATAAATTCTTGAAATTATTTTACGCAGCTGAATGTTTACAGTGTAGCGAAATCCGAAGCTTGTTGCAGAATTATCCAAGAAGAAAATGTGTTTAGCTGGTAGTAACCAACAAGATACTTATCACTTGTAAAAATTACTGTCGTATAAGTAATTAAAAATATTAATTAATAAAATTTAATTAAATATATTCGAAGTTGGAGCAGCAAACGTTTTTTTTTCGTCTTCTGAATTGAATTGAAAGGATGGATAAAAATGCTATTTTTAACACTTTACAACAAAGTTGAAAAGTGTTTATGACTTTGTTCATTCTGTCTGTCTGTCTGTCTGTCTGTCCGTCCGTTAGCACGATAACTGCCGTAAAAATGACTTTATCAAAATGAAATTTTAGTATGTTTTTCAGACGGTCTGTGGGACCTATGGGAATATAAATAAATAATATCACCCAATTAGTTTTTTATTCAACCCAGGTTGAAAAAATGAAATACATTAAACCCTATGGAACCTAATTTTTCAAACATTTTTTAAGTAAATTTAAAATTCACGAATTGCTTCGAAATTTTAAGGAAATATTCACATTATGACATTGAATTGACACGTTAAACTTAAATTTGGTTCTCATTTGATAGCTGGACTTATTGTCAAAGGTGGCGTTGCGAAAACGCGAAAAAACTAGAATATCTCAAGAACGGCTAGTCCTAGAGTAATGGGGTTAGTCTTATTCTTTTTGTTGTCAAAAATCACGTATAAAATAGGAATTTAATTGATGTAATTGAGCACATGTAGTCTTTTATTTTTATATTTAACGATTTTTGCGGGCCATTTCGCAAAAATAGCCCGTTCCTTTTTCCCGAATCTTACTAGAATAACCTACAAATGATTTATATACAAAATTTTGTTAAATTTGGTATATAAATCACTTGTAGGTTATTGAAGTATTATACACCAAATTTTTTAAAATTTGTTCCATTAGTTTTTAGCTGGAGTGGATAAAGGCAATTTCTGCGGCCATTTTGCAAAGAAGGCAGATTCTTTTATTACGAATCGTACTATAATCTAATGAACATCAGGATTTCCCACAAAAAACATACCTACCAAATTGTATGAAATTCGGTCCATTAGTTTTCCAATTAGAGTGGATGTAATATCCACACAGATACACCCTTACACACACAGACGTTTTCCTAAAAATAGTTTTTTCGTGTTCTAGAAGTCCCAAAACGTGTAGATCCTTTGAAAATTCGAGTTCCGATCTTCGTCACTATTCCAATACTTTGAGTACATACACATACACACATATATTATCTGTGTATCTGTGTATTATCTGTGTATCTAAATTCCGTACCTATGCAATTACAATAGTTGTGATTTTAAATGATCCCTAAACTTTTATTATTTCTTTAACGAAGCCTAATTTTAACATATGCAGAATGCAAATATCTCAAGCGATTGTAAGCTGAATTACATAAGAATTGCTGAATTTTTTTCACACAAAATTATTTAGCTCTGGAGTCTGGAATATAAGTTATATGAATGAAATATTCATCGATTTTGCATAAAGAATCAGATGATTTGTATTTCGATACAGTTTTAAATATTTAAGTATAATAAATTACTGTAGTGCTGTGATAATGTGAAAGATATCACCACTGAATATATCACATTTTAGAAATTTTTAAATGAAATTACATTTCAGTTGGAAAGTGTTTCATAATCAATGCTTATGCATGATTGATCTTTCTTGTTTTATTATTCAATGATAGGTTACATCACACGATGTTGGAAAAATTATATACTGTAAAATGTGTCTACCTTGTAGAAAAAACAAACTGTCATAGAAGTGGAATATGATCTTGCATAATAAAAGAAAACAAAGGCGTGTGTATATGTGTCCGCATGCGTATGTATGTGTATGCGTGTGTGCATGTGTATCTGAGCCTTTAGAAATGATATCTTTTGAACAGTTTGATAACATTGAATAGAATTTGGTATGATTATTTCAATCGGTGAATGCCATTAGTTTTTCGAACATTTCTTTTTTCATTTTCAAGATCGAAAAGAGAAAACGTTATAAAAGCACTTAAGTAGATGTTATGAAAATAGATATTTAATATATTATTATTTATTTAAAGCGAACGTGATTGTTTATGAGAAGCTAACATGCTACAACATCTAGAAGTTTAATCATTTAAGAAACAAAATTCATAAAAATAAAATTATTCACTCTTAATGCTCCCACTAAGAAATAGAATACGTCAATAAAAATATTTCGAAAGAAGGCCCGACCGCTTTAAAGAAAAGAAAGAGTAGTCAATGGTGGGATTTGTAGAAATGCCCAGGACGATTAATTGATCCCCATCAACTTAAGGTACTATATATATACATATATATATATATATATATATATATATATATATATATATATATATATATTATATATATATATATACATATATATATACATACATACATATATATAATATATATATATATGTATATATATATATATATATATAGAGAGAGAGAGAGAGAGCCCACAACGACCCGATCCGAGATACAGGCCCGCGTAGCGGCTACTGTGTGCCCACGAACCATATCTAGATGCCTAAAAGGAAGCGAATCTGCGACTCCAGCATTCCTTACGTGTGCTACCGTTAACACGGGAACATCGCCGGCTCCGGTTGCAGTGGTGCCGGGCCAGAGCAACGTGGAACGCCACAGATTGGCGATGTGTGGTGTTTAGCAATGAGTGCCGCTTCGTTTTGGGGGCCGATGATCAGCGTGTCCGGGTGTGGAGGTCCCCTGCACAGCGCCCCAATCTCAACCCCGTTATCGAGCGCCACACTAGTCCCACTGCAGGCATCATGGGCTGGGGAGCCATAGCCTACGACAGCCGATCCACTCTAGTAGTGGTACCTGGAACATTGATGGGCCAAAGGTACGTTGATGAGACTCTACGGTCCCATGTGCTCCCATTCATTGCTGGGATTCCAGGTGTTGTTGAGACCCAGACAGTCCGACCTACCAGAAAGGTGTAAGGTAACTGTTTAGACGGCCGGGGGATTCCATGTGTGCAATTCCAACAGGATAATGCCCGTCCGCACACGGCTCGGGTCGCCCAGGCCTGCCTGAGTCTTATCTAGACACCTCCATGGCCTGCCCGCTCCCTAGACCTGTCCTCTATCGAGCATGTGGGGGACTAGTTGAAAAGCCAGCTGCCTCGTTGCCGCAATCTTTGGGATTTGGAACGTAACGTCCAACAGGTGTGGACTCGTCTGCCGCAGGACAACATCAGGAGTCTGTTTGGCACCATGCCGCACAGTGGTGCCAAATGAGGAATTTGCGGAAAAAACCTCACAACTTATGCATTTCTTAATATTTTTGCATACTTTTTGCGCATGTAGATAAGTTAAAAGTAAGATTTTATATGCATGCCGAAACAGCGAAGGTTGCAAAAAGTTGCAGCTAATTTTCACAGAACAGTTGCATAATAGTATCTGCTTTCAAAATAACTCATCCAGAGCGTGTAGGAGCGTGTAGCTTTTTTTTATAGGCTTAAAGAAATGAAGGAAAACAAAAAAATTTATATATCTATATTTTACGCTGTATAGTATGATTTTGGCTATGTTTTTACGAAATGTATTTACGCCAGAAATAAGCTGAGGTTACATATATTGAAAATACGTGAGACATATAATTATAAATATCCACAAAAAATTTGGAAAAAATATTGAAATTTTAGTTAGAAAAAACAGGATTTCAATTAGAATGTGGAAGTCTTGTTTAAGATCAGTTTTTCCTTCTAGTTATACTGAATAAAATACATTTGTTTACATGGCAAGATACTTCGGTTCATTGACTATCAAAAAATAGTAGTTGGTATCGAAAAATATTATTTTAGGGTTTCGGGTTTTTTTCCGCCACGGCACCAGTGTCTGCCGGACCGTATTGCTGCTTGTATCGCAGCACGAGGCGGTGCGACGCGCTATTGAGGATGACCGGACTGTGTACTACAGCTCCCTCTGTACGTGTTCTGTTGAGCTGTTTTTGTGATCATGTATATCATTCATCTGTATTTTTCAATCAATAAATTTCAGGTCCATCCTATGCTTCCTTCTTGGTGCGCAACTTTCATTGTCCGTGAGGGTGTATATATATATATATATATATATATATATATATATATATATACCCTGTGTATATATATATATATATTTTGTCTCTATGACCTGCATTACGCTTTATTATTTCCTCTTTATGTCTTATTTTCTTTTATTTCTTTGTATTTTGTAGAAAATTTTGGAATAGTGTAATATGAGTTACTACATACATTCTAACATTGGATTTACTAATTTATATATATATATATATATATATATATATATATATATATATATATATATATATATATATATATATATATATATATATATATATATATATATATATATATATACAGGGTGTCCCAAAAACATTGGCCTCGGCTTTTATTCCTTAAATATTGAGCTTAGACATATATAATAAATTACAAATTTGCGTAAAAAAAGTTACATAATTTTATGAAATCGATTAAAATTTTCAAGGGAATTAAATTTTAAAAAATACAAAATTTAAATTTCTATACGGTCCCCGTACAAAAACATTTCCAATGAGTAAAATGTTCCCCATACACTAATAAGGTGGTGTTGAAGACCCAGACCGTCTGACTCGTCCAGAGGACTAAGAGCAACTATTTGGACGGCCGGTAATAAGGTGGTGTACAAAATTTCAGTATTTTATCATAAAAAGTCCCAGAGATATGTAAAGACAAAAATGCTGACTTAAACCACTTTTCAATGCATCGACATGGGTTCTCAGAGGGGAAAAGTCATGCCGGCAGATCGCATTTCAGGGGTCATACACAAATTACGAAAGAAAACAATGATTACATAAATAAATAATAATTTTGCTATTTATTGGTGCAAAAGTATTTACACTGTGTAGAAATAATAACTTTACACAAATATTACAAAGTTTACAATGCTTTTCATCTATACCAAAGATCCATTAAAGGTAAGAGACAGATATTATTTGCCTATGATGTATTTCTGCGTTGCGTCATTTGCACTCTTGCTGTAAATATTTACATTTTAATTTGTGATTTATGCCTCACCAACCATGTTTAAACATATCTCTGGGACTTATGAAGATAAAATGATGAAATTTAGTACATCCCCTTATTAGTGTATGGGGCACATTTTACTCATTGGAAATGATTTTGTACGGGGGCCGTATAAAAATTCAAATTTTGTATTTCACCAAATTTAATCCCCTGAAACGATCGATTTCATAAAATTTTGTACCTTTTTTCACGCAACTTTGTAACTTATTATATATGTCTAAGATCAATATTTAAGGAATAAAATCCGAAGTCAATGTTTTTGGGACACCCTGTATATATATATATATATATTGTAACACCTTCTAAAGTGCATTTAATTAAAATCTCTAAAGATTCTATCTAAACAATTTAACTTGCAAATAATTTTTAGCTTAGGATTCAGCCTATATGCAACTAATTTTCATTTACATGGCTTTAGCGCACTTTTGAACGATCTTCGTCAAGTTCTAATCGACTCTAGTTTACTTTTATATCACCCAGGTCACTTTAAATGACCTTAATTCACTTCTAAAGACCAATTAACTTCAATCGATCTTAGTTCACTTTTAAATGACTTTAATTTTCCAGAGCACTCCCTTTCTCTCACCACTATTTTAATACAAATTTAACTTTCTGCAGAAATGGATTCTACATATCAAAACATTCATTTAATCTAATATTTTCTCTTATTCGTCAAATATACTTCCATAAAAAGCTTTAATATTCGGCACCCATTCAATAGACGATTTTCTTCCATTTTTAGAGACTTTAAAATCAGAAATTCTGTTTTAAGTGCATTGTGATTGTAAAATAAGAAACATTTTTCAGAATCATTCCAAATTTTATTCGCAAAGATTTGAGATTTATTCCTCTTATAGCAAATAAATCATTTACAAATTTATACGCCGAGAATCAAACTATAAAGTCATTAAAACGAGAAAATATATCTTTAAAAATCATATTAGTTAAGAAATATGCCTTTAAAAGACATATTTTATTTATGTTCTCGATATATTCTTGGAGTCTATGGAATAAATGCTCTATTTTAGCGTTGAAGTAAGATTGCAACTATTGCACAATTGACTTCGGATGTTAAAGGGATTACTTGGTAGATGTAGGTTTGCGTGACCAAATGTTTCAAAGAAAAATGTTAGATGTATATTGCTGTAATAGTGCGTTATAAAAAGCCTTTGACTGTTAATATATGAAGCATAGAATGTTCTCACGGTAACAATCCAGGAATGTATTTCAGTATTGGCGGATTATAGTCTTTTGGACGAATATTTTTGCAAAGTTCAGAGTTGAATATCTCTTTAGCCTCTTTCTTAAGATAGATTTTTGTTCGAATGTTGTGGAATTTTTACTTTCATACAATGCATAAAATATGTAAGTGGAAAGTATTATGATGGGGTCGAAACCGGGCGATCGAATTTTGACGGATCTATATGTTTTGTAGCATCTTTGAATAAGAATTAGCCATTTTTACTTTCCCTGCAATGCATGGTAATTTATAGCGAAATTATTGGAATTTTGTCGAAAAGTCACAAAATTTTTTGGGGTAACATTATTTCACGATTCGTAAAGTTTTATAAAGTCATGCTTCTTCTTCTTCGATCCAGACCATCCGACCTACCCGAAGGTGTAAGGTATCTATTTGGACGGCTGGGAAGTGCCAGTCAATTTCGACCGGAACCCAGTCGATGTAGCACCTACAGGGACCGTACCCTCCTCCGCCTATCAACAACCTCTCCGAAGGACTTACGGATCCACATATTTAACGTGCCTATATTCCGCGTTAACACGGGAACGGTGTGTGCAGAGTTGGGAGTTGAACTAGGATCGTCCAAGTGCAATCCCCACGCGCTAACCACTGGGCTGTCCCACCCCAAAGTCATACTTGATGCCGAGTCTTTTTTTATATTTTGATATTTTTTGCTTTCCTCTCTATAGGAAAACTAGTATTTCCGCGTTAACAACGTTCTTCGTACAGATTGAAAACTTTCTAAGTGGGCTGATTGACAAAACTTACCTTTTAGCTATCCAGCCGTTTGTTGGCCTGCCTATGCGAACTTAACATAACAGCTTTTTCTTTAAAATTGCTGAACTAATTGAAGCCAAACCTTATTATACAAAGATGAAATGCTACACGAAAATAAAGCAACGTTGCAGTTTATTGAAATCTTGCCCGTGTTATGTTAGCAAACTGGGCAAAATATTACTTAGCAAAATATTGTAATATAACGGAATTTATTAAACCAATTGAAACCAAATTTGTTAAACGTTGCAACTCTTTTTTAAAACGTTTAAGTTCCGACCGTGGTGCAAATTTTGCAGTTTTGGTTGATATCAAAGTACTAACAGAAACATAGCACAGAAGTAACATAAATTAATTGTGATGTGATAGCGTACACCCAGTGGTTAACAACCTTTATTTGTCCAAGAACCTTCTGACCATGGAATTAGAGAAAAAAGAGATAAAACTTCTATGGATGAAACGCTTGAAAGTGCCTTAATGCTTTAAGAATTATATATAGGTATTATCTAGGTGTCGCTAGTGTTAGTAATGTAGCTATGCCATTGTTAGTTGACACATCAGAAAGACGTATTAAGGGTTCCTTAATTATGGATGTAATTAACCAGTATTTTTTCCAGTAGTTGTACGATAGAGTACATAATATATGGAGATAAAATTAAATTGAAAGGTAAAATAATTTTGAATACGTGAAAATATTCTTTATTGTTTCAGTTCTACTTTGCATTGCGCTAATAATGTATAGGTAATATGTATATACAAAATAGGCAGTTTAAATAAATATTTTAGGCCTTTCGCCATAGAAATATGCATACAACGCATGACTACTTATCAAAGCGCCACCTGAATTATTGTCTCAAACGATATTGGGGTTTTCTTAGTATGAAGATTTAATCTATTACTTTTACCTCCATGTCTCTGTCCATTATTTTCAATTATACGCTCGGATAGTTACAGCCCATTTCTTTTATTTAGTCAATTTCTTTTCATTGTACCTCTGACTGTCTTTCATTCATTTGTACTCTCCGAATGTCAAATTTTCTCAAATGTACCACCCCTTGACTATTCAGAACATATTCTTCAATTGAACCACCATTATTTCCATGTTTTTAATATCATACATGTATGATTCTACAAAAAGGGAAATATTTGGAGATTTTTAAGAGATTTTGGAGATTTTTAAAACTGTTGTTTAATACTTTCTCTTTTCTTTAGTACAATAATTCTGGCTTTCTAATATCCCAAAACATAAATTCTGATATCACAAATTAAAAGTTAGTTCAATAAAATGTTTCCCACATGCGTGTCCCATAAAATGTCTCCCACATGCGTGTCCCATGCCTATGATTTGTACATTCTGGTGGATTTATCTTGAAACAAAAAGTTGTTTCCTTTTAAACGCTTTTCCTCTAATTAATATTCATGTGTGAAAAGTGTTAATCAATAAAAAGTAAATTGAAACAAAAATGTATCTCCAAAAAATGAACTTAAAGTTTATCCCAAGGATGTTTGGGCATCTGCATGGCTGAAAAGTAAGAAAAATTTTCTCAGGGAAAAGAGAATATTTAGAACTGGTAGCACTGATAGAAAACAAGCATGACAGTTCTCTGGAATAAAATTGAGTTGCATTTCGTTATTTTTCAAATATTTTGTAACTCCATTTTCAACGCATGTGCTTTTATTCCGTATTATTAGCATACTTATAAAATGGAGGTAAAAGTTGAATATAAATGAATTTTGATTATATACATAAAACCTTCCACTTGAAGGTACTCGATTGAAGTTAAACCTAAAGAGCTTCAGAAATAGTTTACTGAGAGCCATTGAATCTATATTTTACCATTCAATTGCCCAATTTTTCATGTCATTCGCATGCCTACACTGTAAGCTGAAAAATACTTATATATAACATGTAGAGAACGCTCATAAGACAGTATTAAATGCCTCAAGCTGGCGACGTCTTTAGCTCAACGCTATGATACTGGCCTACCACGCTTTGGCCTCGAGATCAAACCTCAGCACTGCCAAGTTGGTGATTTCACGTTCTCCCTACAAACATATTTTTGCATTTAAGTAAGTTTAAGCTTTATACTTTTAATCATCTTATATTGAGAACAGTTATAGCAACGTGTTTTTTGATTTAAAAAGGAATATAATAATCCTAACTATACAAATTATGTCATGCTCGAAAATGCCATTGAAATGCCTCCAGAAAAAATACAGAAAAGAAAATACACGAAAATGTAAACATTTAAGTTCTAATGATGCATTATTATAATTAACTCTTGAAGCATTTTAGTAATTTCTTTTTTCAGATTTTTAAAAACAGAATTTTTAATACACCAAATATTCTCGTATTTGTAGAATTACCCATTTGGTAATTCTTACACATTTTAATTTTTACAATTAAAAATACCCTTTAACTGTTCTGGAAATAACCTGAGAATTTTATCAATTTTTGGAAACAAAACGCACATAATTATTTTCTTAAAATGTTTTATAACTGATACAAGAAATGCAAAACTTTAAAAAATATTATTAAAATAAATATACGTATACATGTAACTGACGGAAATGACTAAAATGGAAAATACAGTGTTACAAACAATCCCAGAAAATGCTGAAAATAATATAATTCGCTAGGAAAGGTAAACACGCAAACTACTGACGAAGCAACAGCCTGCTTTAAAACCGTCATGTCAAAGATATATTTCTTTTAGATCTGACAAAATTTAAATAAGAATTGGCGAAAAAAATCGCCTTATTTATAAAAAAGGGAATACGCATTTTGTTTTATATAAATAAAATTTAAATTTATTTTATATCCACAGTCTTAACGAAAGAAAGTAATTTGGTTTGAAATAGTATTAATTTGTTCGCGTTTACTATCGCAAAATATATTTTTCGTACGATTTCTTCGCGTACTCCCAGAGACGCGCCCTTAACGAAAATATTTATAACGGCCAAATAAGAACTCGTACAGTGATTTAAAGAGAAATATTCTAAAGTTTACATTTTTATAAAGAATACTTTCAAATCATGTAAAATTGGTTAATATAAAAAAATAATAATTTTAACCTCTACGCAAATTCTACACTAGCAATTTTAAGTGTAGGTGCTTTTATGTATTTGTAAATGATTCCTTATGAAATAAATACATTTAACTACTAAATTTTACAAAGCCTTTGACAAAGATCGTACGCAATTTTATCCTCATTTAAAAATTTATATTGGTATCTCTTGAATTTGAGTACATTGAAAATATCTTACGCTAACCAAATGTCAATACAATATGTATAAAAAAATTATCCACGGTTAACAGCTAAATCCCTCTTTCTCATTCGAATTTAATACATGCATCTAAAAGGCACTCAACTATATCTGACTGAATAGCAGATTTCAAAATGCCTACGCTTCAAGCTTTCTCTTATGATCCCAAACCGTATTTATTCCATTTTATCCAATATCATTTCCAACAGGCACCGAATTGATTTTTTAATCCTTTCTCATTTTCAATTCCATTGTTTTAACATTTTGAAATGGTGAAATGGTGCATTGTATGTAAGTTCATATATATATATATATATATATATATATATATATATATATATATATGTGTGTGTGTGTGTGTGTGTGTGTGTGTGTGTGTGTGTATGTGTGTATCTTTACATGCTCAACAAAAACATAGCTTTTTTACCAAGGGGGTAATTCATAGCATCGCAACACACAAATACAAACTTAAAAATCGAATATGAGTGTATACAATATAAAACTAATTGTGAAACAATTTGTCACTGTCATTAATATCTGCCAGCCTCAAAACTGTTCACAGTTCGCCACCTCACAGATTCTTTCCAAATGATACATCAGAATCTTATAAATTGTTTTGAGTCGATAAACACCGAAATCAAATCTTAAGCTGCAGAAGTTCACAGGGAAACATATTTCATGCAGAGTGCTCACGCCGCTTATTTTTAGGTATGTATAGATGATTTTGGACACCCGTATATATATATATATATATATAGATATATATATAACCTTGTAACATATAACACCTCTCTAAATTTTACGACATATAAAACCTAATAAATGTAAAATGTGTCAGCTAGCTAATCATAACCAAATCAGTAGTAGTAATAAACTATCCTTCTGTAAAATTTATAATTGTATTTATAAAATAGTTTGCAAAATACCATATATAGGCCAAACTTAGTGCACACAGGAATCATATCATTTTTTTTTCAAATAATATTCCTCCAAATTTTCATGAGTCAAAATTTTAATAAGAATATTTTGCTACATATGGGTTTAACAATGTTAATAATTTCATTATTTCTACACAAAATAATTATTATAGCAGATTATTCCTGGAAAATGAACGCATATGTACACATAAAACTCTTTTCCATATGGACCAAATCAAATGTTTAATCATAGCATTGTTAAAAACCATTTAATTATCCCTATGAATCAATATGTTTTAATAATTTCAATCCATCTGAATTAAATAATAAAGAAATTGGTATAAAAATTAATTCTATACGTAAACGCTATTGTATTTCTGATTGTATTCACGGTTTTGAACTAAAAAATTCAGAGAATTGTGAATAGTTCTAAGTTTTTAAATCATATTTTAAGTCATATTTTTCAATTTTATATATATTCTATTGTGTTTAATCAATTGCTGCAGAAAGATAAAAAATTTTATATGGACAGCACATGAGTTTCCCTATATAATGCAATGGATTTACTTCTCTCACAATGAAAAGAAAATGACACAACATAATATCTACAACATAATCTTTTTAATATTGAATTGTACATTTGATGCTTTTCCGGATGACAGCATGTAAAAGTACCCGATTAACTTATATGTCATAAAAAATGACAAATATCTAAATTGACAATTATCAATTTTGATAGCAGCTACAATAAGCAATATAACTCATATATTTAAAATATTTTAATAATTAATCCATAAATTTGGAGTCATTTTCGTTAACTAAGCGCTACTTTTGCAACGATATTTTTATCAATCTGGGACGAAATAACGCCGAGTTAACGATATGTTGCTAAATGAGTCGCCAAATTCGTAAAAATTTATCGCCAAACGTTACAGACAAACGGAGCGAAGATAATTTCTTATATATAAATAACTGCTAGAGCATTGCTAGGCGTCAAAACACAAAACTATTACTCAAAGTATCTTCTTTGGTGATTGAAACCAACTAGATCCATGAATGATGTTAATAAATTTATCGCATAATATTACTCCTGAAAAGTTAACATATTTCATATTAATTAATACTTTTTAATTTTATGTGATTTTTTTATAAATTTATTTGAAAAAAGTGCAATATTTCAAGAACGGCTCATGTTAGCATACTAAAATTTTTGGCGATCATTTTTTAATGACAAATTATATAAGAAATGATTATTTACATAATATTATTGAAGATTCTGATTTTTTGATGATTTAAAAAAAATATATCTACAATTTAGGAATGTTCCGAATATTTGATTACATTTCAAATCAGTAGGCTCCCAGCGTTCATTGATTGTAAATTGTGTACCAAATTTCGTTCGAAACGCTCCATTCGTTCGTGAGATATCGTCTCCACACACACACTAATACTAACACATAGGCACACACACACATATACACTGACACACTAACACTAACACACACATAGCACACACACACACACATAGCACACACACACACACATAGCACACACACACACACATAGCACACACACACACAGAAATGACCTCAAAAGCGATTGATTCGAGATTAGGGATGTTTGAAACGAACTCTTGCTTCGAAAACTTGGTTTCGAATTTGCGACCTTGTTACAATACTTTCCCTATGCATTATATTATGTATATAGCGAAAGTAAAATGGCACTGGTATAACTTCTACTAAAATTGGATCGTTTTAATTTGGGCGTATGCTTATCAAATTTCCAATTTGCAAACCAGAATTTGCCTATTTTGAATCACGCGCAATGTCAAATTTATCTGCTAGTCGTATTATAAATAACACGCATACATGGCAATAATTGTTTTCTACTCAATTTCATATTTATATGAAATTAAACTAAAATGTAGTTCACGTTTTCCTTAAACGAATTCGACTTAATCTCCGAAGGGTAGTTTGTCTTTGAAGAGTAAATTTCAAATTAATAATAAAAAAAAAATCTTCTCAGCGCCTTAGTCGCGAGAGAGGGTAAATTCCTTTACCCGCCTCGGGAATGAAAATAAAAGAGAAAAAAAATCATCGATGTGAGTTGCAAAAAATTATTTCACCGATTTTAATCATATTTAACTTTATTTTGTGGCTGAAAAACGACAGGAAACTTCTTAAATGAAGAGTAAAGTTTTTTTGAGCTTCAAAAGCGGAATAAAGGCGAAACAAGAGAAAAAGCTATGAAACAAGAGAATTTGTTTTAGTTTAGTTTTATTTCTCTTTTGCTGCTTTTCGTGCGAGACGACTCAAATAAATGGTGGTTCAAACATTTTTGCCCTCTTTTTTCCTACTTCTTCCATCGTACGATTCGAAAGTTTTTCCCTCTTTTTTTTGTGTACTTTTATTTTTTTTAAACGTACTTTGAATAAAAGAGACACGAAAAAGAAATAAATGTCGGTAAAGAAAATATCAGAAACGCCTAAGTTTTCCGTTACACACAAAACATTCTGGGAGGCTTTGCGCAAAATGGACACCTCTTTCTAGGCAGAGAACCTACTCCAGACATAAAAACGCATCAAAATCGTAACAAGGAGTGTTTAGAGACGACTCGAAGGAATGTTGATGGCTTCTAACAGAATATCGGGAGGAAAGGAACAACTTTCTTTCATTCACGTTGCTTCAGACTGTTCGATATGTCCTTTGTAACACACAAAACCTCTGCTGCAGATTAAATAAATAAAATTAGAATGACAGCGCATATATACAAGTGATACCAGGGAAAGATGCAAGAAATTTAAAGGATTTGGAGATATAAGATATTTCCATTTAAGAGATTTTAAGAGATAATTTAAGAGATTTATGACAGACCATTTAAGAGATTCAGAGATATTTGAGAGATTTCAATTTAAGGGATTTTACGGAATGATTTGAGAGATTTAAATTTAAGGGATTTTAAAGAATGATTTATGAGATTTAAAGCACGGTCCTTAGTGCTCTGAATGAAGATAAAAACATCCATGGACCAGATTTGAGATTATTTCTCCCTTGTCAAAATTGAATAGATGATATTTGAAATGGCAGTAAGAAAACTTGCTATGTTCCACAATTGTGCCAACCTGTATAGTTACCTACAAGTTCAGTTCTACTACGCTGTTATTTACAAATTTCTTCAAAATGAAACTTAGACTAACAACGTCCACATTGATAATCACAAAATCAGAATATACAGAGCATTTTCAAAGTTGGAATTCGGATATTATTGCAGATAGCATTATCTAGAGTGGGATAACCCAGTGGCTAAGGCACGGGGATTGCGTTTGGAGGACACTAGTTCGATTCTTGGCTTCACCTAAACTATCCCTGTGCTTATGCAAAGTACAGCCACGTTAAATTTGTGGGTTCAAAAGCACTTCCAAAAGGTTAGTGGTAGGGGAAGGAGGGTATGTTCTCTGTGGTTGTCACCCCACTGGGTTCCGGTCTAAATTGGGTGGTACGGTCCCGGTCATCCAAGCAGATACCTTAAATTTTAGGGTAGGTCGGATAGTCTGGGTCGAAAAACAGAAAGACAAATAACATATATCAGAGCTAGAATAGCCCAGTGGTTATGATGAGAGAATCGCACGAGGAAAACACGAGTTTAGTTCTCACCGTCACCCAAAACTATCCCAGTGACTACACGGAGATTGGCCACTTTAAATCTGTAAGTAGGACAGTCCTTCGGAAAGGTGTGGTCCCTGTGGTCTATACCCCCCTCCCCCCCCCCATCGAATTCCGGTCTAAAATAAATTGCGCTCTCCGGGCTGTCGATATTTTGCACCTACGGGTAGGTCGGACAGTCTGGATCAAAAGAAAAAAAAATGGCACAATCAATAGACCGATTTAGAACTTATAATATTTTATCAGCAAGACATAGCTGAAATTCTCAATGGCTTCAATAAAAACTGCTATATGCCACAACTTTAAAAATAGCTTGGAGACTGTGAAATTTAGTCTTAACACTCTTAACACGTAGCCAACTACATTAGTTCTACTTGTAGCCTGCTTGAAAATGCCGATACCAGCCAAAATCGTCTATTTCATACTAATAACCGCATAATAAGCGAGAAATCGATCTATGGTTGCTTATCTGCTATGGGAGCGCGATCCTAACTTTGGGAGCGTCCTATACAGGCGAGTTCTTGGATTATTGAAAAATATAATTATTCTGTTTACTTTCTTCAGGAGAGGATATTTTTCAATCTAAAATTAATACACTAATAATATTAAAAAGTATTAATTGTTTTGCATAAATATATAAATTTTACATGGACAGATTTAAATAAATAATGACCTCTTAATTTTCGAATGATGCAAATGGTCATTTTGACCTCTATATAAAGAAATTGTATCATTAGTCATGAGGTGTCGGTCATTCTAGAGTTAAGATTCAGATTTAAAAGCAATTTTTTTTTAGTATTAAGTGCTGAAAAATATTTTTGTGATTCAGATTTTAAGTAAATTTTTCTTTAAGCAATGAATCTAATTCATTTATTCGTTTGAGAAAAAAAAAAGCTGATATGGGCAATACATGACTTTCGCCACAGACTGACTTTTTTCTTCTTTCTTACACAATTCTTTAAATTGAGTTTAATTGCGCAGAATAACATGCATAATTACTTTAAATTACACTGAATTCGCCGTTCTAATTCAGTTTACTCTTTCATTTGGCGACTGGGCGTATCTTCAGAAACGTCGCGTTAAAAATTCGAAAACTAAAATATCTCGAGAATGGTTGGCACCAGAGTTATAGGGCTTGTCTTAATTTTTTCGTCGTCAAACATTACGTATAAAACACGGATTTAATTGATACATTTGAGCATAAATAATCCTTTATATTAGATTTTGACAGTTTTTGCTGGCCATTTCGTAGTAATCTACGGAAATCTGAAAATTTGGGCAATTATATTTTAAGATACATACCATTTTGCGCGCTATTTTACAGAAAAATATTTTTCCCGAATTGTACCAAAATCTAATCAGCACCAGAGTCACCCACATGTGAGTTATCTACCAAATTCTGTGAAATTTGATTCATCATTTTTTAGCTAAAGTGGATACATGCATTGTATAGACAGATAGACTCACACATACAGACGTCACGCAAAAAATAGTTTTTCAATTCTAAAATGCTCGAAACATGCAGATTCGTCGAAAACTCGAGTTGCGATTTTCGACACGATTCAAATACCTTCTCTACATATTACATTGTATTGTAGGGAAAGTAATATACATAAATGAATTATTTCTTGAAATAGTGTTGAACATTTATTGAGAACTACATTTAAATAGTGAAGATTTTTAAATTGTTCAAAAATTAGACTAAACAGCTTTAAAACTTGACTGAGTTATTTCTGTAAGGCGGTAAACAAACTTGTCAACCCTCTTTTTAACGTGGTAATCTGTTTTCAGTATAGTAAGCTTGTAGAGTTAAACTCAAACAGGGTGAATAAAAAATATTTTATATATCGACATTTCAAATATGAAATATTTCAGTCTCGTGTACATATTACAACTTTCTTGCTTTAAATAAAATTTGGCAGTAAAATATTGTTATTCAATGAAAAGTATTTAGCTCATGAGATTTGTTTTGACCTCAAAACATTAATAGGTTTCAAGCGGACATCTCACTTTGAACTTATGCATTGTCCCTAAGCCCACTGCTAAGTAACACTACTCCGGTAGTGACAAAAATTATTTTAATTACTTTACAATATTGATATTGTTGTTGTTGAGACCCAGACCGTCCGATCTACCAGAAAGGTGTAAGGTAACTGTTTAGACGGCCGGGAAGTGCCACCCAATTTAGACCGCAACCCAGTGGGGTAGGCATCCACAGGGACAGTACCCTCCTTCCCTACCACCAACCTCTAGGAAGGACTTACGGACCCACATGTTTAACGTGATCGTACTCCGCGTGAACACGGCGGCAGTTTTGGCAGTGGCGGGAACCGAACCCGGGTCTACCGAATGCAATTCCCGTGCGCTAGCCACTGGGCTACCGCGCCCTTAATATTGATATTGTGTCAAATTTGTAATTTTTAATAAAAAATATATGGGTATATTATCACTCCAATCTCATATACTGAAATGTTGAGTTTTTCGGCATAAAATGTTCTTTCTAAATATACAATTTTAAAGCAAATCAACGAAAAAACTGACACTTATTGACCTTAGGTTTTGTTACTCTGCAACAATTCCTTCAAAATGTATTTCTTTTCTGTATGAAAATACACTCTGCCTTGTTTTCAATGGTCTCTGTTTTTGAATCCATCAGGTGTTTTATAGAGAAGAAATTCCTGATATACTCGTGATTATAGTTTGATATTGTTGCCACGTCCGACTCGTAATACCACCTTAAACGGATTAACCATGTCTGGAAGGTAACCAAACTCCTACAACATGTTGAAGGACTGGGTTTTATTTAACCTAGTGTTTTGTTCACGGTCGTAAAGGATATCTGCTTTTCCGTGACTGCAATAATGATTTTATCCCACGACTGCGTTCCCGTTTCCCCTTCATTTAAATCGGATATTGCTGCTGTCATATTACTTGTAATATTGGGCTAAATAGTTGTTTTAAAATATATAATATTGAAAATATTCTGTAAATATTTGTAATTATTTTCCTTTGAAAAATTTAGAAACATCACTTGTAACATTTGGAATAATTAAAAAGGAATTATCCTTTACAAGTAACTTGATCGTAAAGTAAGATACTTCTCAAAATATGTCGTAAGCAGACGAATGTTTCCGAATTGCTTGTAATTACTTCTTCAGTGCGAACAAAGATTCGATTCCAAAACAATAGCCTGGGCGTGACAGCACAGTGGTTAGAGTGCGGAGATAGAACTCGGAGTACCTGAGTTCGATTCCCGTCTCTGCTCAAACTGTTCCCGTGTTCACACAGAGTACGGGAACGTTAAATATGTGGGTCTGAAATCCTTCCCAGAGGTTGGTAGTAGGGGATGGAGGGTACAGACTCTGTAGATGACGTTCCCATTAGGTTCCGGTCTAAATTGGGTGGCACAGTCCCGGTCGTCCATACAGATAGCTTGCATCTTCGAGTAAGCCGGACGGTCTGGGTCGAAAAAAGAAAACGATAGTCTGCTCACGGCAGTTTATTTTAGCAGCATTTTGACACATTTTAACATCTTGGTACATATTTGTTCGCACTGTAGCAGGAAATCCAGTCAGTTTTTAAACGTACGTCTGCGTACCATATTTGCGTAGCATTTTACGTTGATATCTAGTTATTTATTTTTAGCAAATTATATTTCGAATTCAATAAATATGGATTGAGTTTTGAGCGATCACCAAATGCAAGGCATACTCAGACAGACATTAGAGCGCAATTAATGTGAACAATACATGGCTCATTCATTACGCTATTCCACAACGACTAAATTCGAAAAAAACCTGTGGTCTATAAAGTTGCAAATGAAGCTGTTTTATTCACTATCTTGTTAAGAAAATTTTTAAATGCATACAAAGTCCCTGAAAACTGACTATCTTGTAAAAATATAGATTCATATAAAGAGCCAATTTTTTAACACTTTACAACAAAGTTGAAAAGTGTTTATGACTTTGTTCATTCTGTCTGTCTGTCTGTCTGTCCGTTAGCACGATAACTACCGGAAAAATGACTTAATCAAAATGAAATTTTAGTATGTTGTTCAGACGGTCTATAGGACCTATGGGAATATAAATGAATAATATCACCCAATTAGTTTTGGATTGAACCCGGGTTGAAAAAATGAAATACATTGCGCCCTATGGGACCTAATTTTTCAAACATTTCTTAATCCGATTTAAAATTCACAAATTGCTTCGAAAATTTTAGGAAATAGTCAAATTGTTCCATAAAATATATAAAAAAAATTCAGCGAAATATATTCAGTAGTTTTTTAAATAAAAATTAAAATAATAATTACACATCTTATATGAAACGATCACGTGACCATGATATGAAACGATCACATGACCCACTTCAAAATTATTTATGGCATCCATCTTGTTTCAAAATCGTGATTTTTTAAAGTTCTTTTTAATTCATATTGAGTGTTGTATCCGTCCTAAAACTACTTTATTTTTGCTTAAATTCTGTACATCTGCATACCAAAACAACACAATGACAATATATATTTGAGTTTAAAGTCTCATTCAAATTTGATTATTTCTACACCTAAGCCCATTTTTCACCTATGTAAAATGTAAACAGCAAAATATGTAGAATGACTTGTATTAGAATTACTGTATTTCTTTAACACAAAATAATTCAGTCCATGGAGTCTGCATGGCTGATATGAATGAAATATTAATTGATTTTATAAACAGAAGGACGATTTTTTTCGATGAAGTTTTAAGCATAGAGTTTATGAATTGTAGCTCCATGGTCTTAATTTTTAAATAAAATAAATTATTATAGTATTGTGATGAATGAAATGAATGAAATCCTGCTTTTATAGAGAGATCCAGGCGTGTTATTTTTTCTATGACGTCATTTGAATTTATTTCAGTTCTTTTCGATGAAGTTTTCAAATATAATAAATTATCGTAGTATTATGATAGTTTTAAAAATATTACCGTGGAATGTATTGCATTTTAGGGATATTTAAACCAGGCAATTTAGATTTCAATGCCGTCATTTGAATGAAGTTCATTTTTTTCAATGAAGGTTTAAGTTTTCAAATATAATAAATCAATGTAGTATTGCGATAAGTTTTAAAATATTACCGAGGAATGTATTGCATTTTCGACTTTTTTAAATAAAATTGGATTGAAGTTGGAAAGTGTTTCATAATCAATGCTTTAAGCATGATTGATCTTTCTTGTTTTTTTTTTTTTGTTTTTTTTTACATTCACGATCTTGCTGTGAACAATTATATGACCTTTGTTCGTATATAACTGTTCACATAATAATAATTAACTGTAAAATGTATTGAAAAATTACAATTGCATTAGTTTTTATGAACTCCAATATAATTTCGACAAAATTAATATTTTTACATTTTGAAATCTTAAAGTTTATATACCAACCTGCCCCCCGAGGATCTACTGGGACAATAGTCATTTCAACAATAGTCATTGTTAAAGTTAACTTTCCGATATACAATGTAATATTTAAAGCCGCCATTCTAAAATTGTCTAACAATAAACAAGGTATAATTTCTTCGCCTAAATCTAAATTTATTTTTAACACTTTACAACAAAGTTGAAAAGTGTTTATGACTTTGTTCATTCTGTCTGTCTGTCTGTCTGTCTGTCTGTCTGTCTGTCTGTCTGTCCGTTAGCACGATAACTGCCGTAAAAATGAGTTTATCAAAATGAAATTTTAGTATGTTGTTCAGACTGTCTGTAGGACCTATGGGAATATAAATAAATAATATCACCCAATTAGTTTTTTATTGAACCCGGGTTGAAAAAATGAAATACATTGAACCCTATGGGACCTAATTTTTCAAGCATTTTTTAAGTAAATTTAAAATTCACGAATTGCTTCGAAATTTTTAGGAAATATTCACATTATCCCATAGAATATATAAAAAAAAATTCAGTAAAATATGTTAAGTAGTTTTTTAATTAAAAAAATTATTTAATATAGGGAAAAAAACAAATTCAATTAAATTCTGACTTTGGGATATCTTCCAGAAAGAAAAGAGAGAGATATTATATAATAAATATCTCTCCATTTGTTTAAACGTTTTGCATATGGGAGTGGCTTCAGATTTTAAAATAAATTTGGTAGATAACAATTTTTCATTTTTTTTAAATTTTATATAACTCTTCATGATAAATTTAATTGATGGCATTTTAAATGCACTTTCCTACGTCCTAGAGAGTTAAAATTTGGTACACAGCTTAAATTTGTTGAACATTTTATTCGACAAAAATTTGATGGATCTTTAAATATAGATCATACATTTTTTTCGAAATGGCCTGAAAATAATCCCCGTTCACTTCTATAAATCATTGGTGTAATATTGTTAAAAATTCTGATGTGGACAGCACATGTCTTTCTCTGCAGACTCATATTCGTTCTCTTTATTTATTCAATGATAATTTGAGTTTATCTGCACAACATAAGTATTTTAAATGACATTGAATTTACACGTTAAACTTAAATTTGGTTCTCATTTGATAGCTGGACTTATTGTCAAAGGTGGCGTAGCGAAAACGCGAAAAAACTGGAATATCTCAAGAACGGCTAGTCCTAGAGTAATGGGGTTAGTCTTATTCTTTTTGTTGTCAAAAATCACATATAAAATAGGAATTTAATTGATATAATTGAGCCCACGTAGTCTTTTAATTTTATATATAACGATTGTTGCTGGCCATTTCGCAAAAATAGCCCGTTCCTTTTTCCCGAATCTTAGTAGAATAACCTACAAATGATTTATATACAAAATTTTGTTAAATTTGGTATATAAATCACTTGTAGGTTATTGAAATATTATACTCCAAATTTTGTTAAATTTGGTTCATTAGTTTTTAGCTAGAGTGGATAAAAGCAATTTCTGCGGCCATTTCGCAAAGAAGGCAGATTCTTTTATTACGAATCGTACTATAATCTAATGAACATCAGGATTTCCCACAAAAAACATACCTACCAAATTGTATGAAATTCGGTCCATTAGTTTTTCAATTAGAGTGGATGTAATATCCACACAGACACACAGAAACATACACAGATACACCCTTACACACACAGACGTCTTCCTAAAAGTAGTTTTTTCGTGTTCTAGAAGTCCCAAAACGTGTAGATCCTTTGAAAATTCGAGTTCCGATCTTCGGCACGATTCCAATACTTTGAGTACATACACATACACATATATATTATCTGTGTATTATCTGTGTATCTAAATTCCGTGCCTATGCAATTACAATAGTTGTGATTTTAAATGATCCCTAAACTTTTATTATTTCTTCAAGGAAGCCTAATTTTAACATATGCAGAATGCAAATATCTCAAGCGATTGTAAGATGAATTACATAAGAATTGCTGAATTTTTTTCACACAAAATTATTTAGCTCTGGAGTCTGGAATACAAGTTATATGAATGAAATATTCATTGATTTTGCATAAAGAATCAGATGATTTATATTTCGATACAGTTTTAAATATTTAAGTATAATAAATTACTGTAGTACTGTGATAATGTAAAAGATATTACCACTGAATGAATCACATTTTAGAAATTTTTAAATGAAATTACATTTCAGTTGGAAAGTGTTTCATAATCAATGTTTATGCATGATTGATCTTTCTTGTTTAACATTCATTTATTCAAGAAAAAAATTTTCTCAAAAAGAACTAAAAAAATAGCCACGTATTAATATAAATCCTCAAAATAAAACTTTGTAATTTTTATTTATGAAACTTTAAATTATTTATTAACATATAATTTTTAAAGTTATGTGAGTATATAAACACTATATTTTATCTCGTTTGCAGAATATGACTTTTGAATTTATGAACTAATGCAAATATTTGCTACCGTAATATTACTGGGCGTGTGTCCAATTATTCATGATGCTGAATATTTGACTTGCAATTATATTAGTTTAATATTAGGCGTATGATGTAGTGTTTTAGTCGAACAAAAATATCTATAGTCGCTTGAACACTAATGGTCATTTTCTTTTATACAAGTGTATGTTTTACTATTATCTAAGGCTGTAAAGGACAGGAAACACTCCTAAAAAATTAAGCTGCAACCTTTTTAACAAGTTTTATTTTGTTTAACAATGTATAGTGTTTAGAGTTAAAAACAGTTGTCTCAAATGAAAATTGGCCCTGTTAGGCTCTTCCCGTGGTCGAATTTCAGCCATTTATGCTGATACTATAAGTTTCCAAAGATTCAGCCTTCTAGGTTACCAAGGGTTTTCTAGAGTGTAGGAAAATACTTTTCGAAAATTACCATTTTTTCCCGCCGCCGTGGACTACATCGAAAATCCAGCTACGTTTTCCTGCCCAATGGTTGATAATATAAGTTTGCAAAGATTCAACCTTCTTTATCACCAGGAGGGACTATTTACCTATTCGTTTCTGGAGGGACTATTCACCTATTCGTTTCTGGAGGGACTAGTCACTTAGTCGTTTCTGGAGGGACTATTCACCTCTTTGTCTAAGACTATTCGCCCCTGTTTTCTTTGTCTGTGGAGAGGGTGCAATTTGAATATTCGGCGCCGTTAGATTTGTACCATAGTCCGTACAAAAATTGTGCAAAGATTCTGCCTTCTGGAGCGTATGGAAAGAATTTTAGAAATCGCAATTTTCTCCTCCGTCCTGGGAAGGAAATCTAAATTCTGATTCCATTAGGTATGCAAAGATCCAAACTTCTAGGTCAACAAAAGGGGATCTGGAGTATCTAGAAAGACAAAAACACGTTTAACATGTTAGTCAATTATAAATAGTACTAATTTGTTATTTCTGTCATGAGTTTCAGCTTTTTAAAATGGAAAAACATCATATTTTTACGTAATTGTTATATATTGTGCAAATTTATATTAAAAAGTATTCTAATACAACATGCAATTTCTGAACTATGCACTGTTGTTCCTAATTTAAGGAAGTTCATAGTTTTAACGCTTTCTTGACATATTAAGCAGTACTTGTCAGGCACAATTTTTTTCTATATATGTTTAAAACCACAGCGTTCTGAACCTTTCTAAAATGTTTCTATGAAGCAGCGAATATTCAAATTAAGGGCAATTTTCAGTGCAGCTATCCAAATGCCTTCCTTTTATTTTCGGCATTTAGCTTTTTTTGCTGACAATTCTGGCATTAAAAATGTTTTTTCGACGCCATTTGAATGCAAATCAGTGATGGGGGCTATCAGAAAAATGGAAGAGGGGCAAAGCTATGCAGAGTGTGTAACATTTATGAATATGCCCCAGTATCATATAAAGACTGGAGTCAATTCCAAAATACTTGAACACGCATTAGAAGAATGTTTCAAGGTCAAACACAGTTTGGTATAAAACAATTCAGTATTAGTGGTTCCTAACCCTAACTTCAAAACGCAGTAGAACATTGACAGCTTATCAACTATCAATCGAGTTTGCCTCCGCAACAAATAAATTAGTGTCGAAAGTTATTGTTTTCAAGAAAGTTTCGTAGTATAAGACTTAATGCCAACAAATGTTGAGATCTTGTACTTTCTTTAGGTATGTTCTAAAAATAACTTGATTATTATGAAGAAGGCAGCATGGCAAATGAGCACATATAAAATAGAGACGTGCTCTTTACAAATGAGTTAAAATTTTCAGTAGTCTTTTGAAAAGGAATAGGCAGCCACAATCAGCCCTTCAAGATAATGTGAGGAGATAGTTTTGGAGAACATTTAGTTAATTCTACGCCCAGTTCAAGCATGAAGTTGCTGTTTGCAACTACACGCTTTGGAAAAAGATCCATGTTTTACCTGTTAAGCCACTCTCTGTAAAGTCTAATAAATCTTACCCTGGAACAATTCATAATTGAAGCCACTGCTTCGCGCGCCCACGATCATTTTACGTTCAAAGACCATCATATTGCCTTTTACACAATAATTCTTGAACAAGGACCTCGTTTGTCTCTGCATGATTTTAATTTCTCCTTCACATACCGATTCGTCCCACTAACGTCAGCAATAACTGCTGGATAGCTGCTTTGCTTAAAATGTACTAGAGTTCATAGCAACTTGACCACTTAGTGTATATTTTCTTGAAATCCGTCCTAAAATAAATATTCCGACTTTTATGCATTTTTAGTTATAGGTGCGTGCAAACATATTTTTTAATTTAAGAAAAAGCAGGCTTTCTAATTTTATGCATTTACAGTAAATAATTGTTGCCCAAAGGTTGCAAAATATGTTATATGTATGAAAATAAAATTTTAATCAGCCGCAACCGAGAATCAAATTTGTCTGAATAGTGCTCATTATCGCGACCAACAATCAGGCCACGTTTTCGCAAATCTTTCAAATTACTTTAAACTTAGATTGTCATCCTATAGAGCAGTTATTTTGATAAAATTGATTGTATAAAAGCATTACTATTATTAATTTTTAGGATTACATCAATATATTCATTTATATGGATATATTGTTTGTCTTCCGTGAATGCTTTGCCTAGCTCATCGATTTTGGTTTTAATGTCAAGCTATAGACCTGTAGAGTAGCACATTATATTTAAAATTTATTTCAAAATAGAAATCTGTAAAATTGATTGAATTTATCGTAAAGAAGCACCTAAAGATGAAAAACCCCTCATATTTCACGGAAAATGTGATTGGTTACCCTTGGCGAAATGACGATTTGTGAGGGATTTTTGTATTCACTATTTTATGAGGCAAGAATTGGAGGGTAAATTACACCAAAGTCAGGATGTTTTATTGGATGTCTTGAAAGATGTTCACATTCTTCAGTGTTCTTTTTCTATCGTAATTTAATTTTTTTTTACGATAACGCTTTTATTTATCTTAATCGCTATTTTTAACACTTTACAACAAAGTTGAAAAGTGTTTATGACTTTGTTCATTCTGTCTGTCTGTCTGTCTGTCTGTCTGTCTGTCTGTCTGTCTGTCCGTTAGCACGATAATTGCCGTAAAAATGACTTAATCAAAATGAAATTTTAGTATGTTGTTCAGACGGTCTGTAGGACCTATGGGAATATAAATGAATAATATCACACAATTAGTTTTGGATTGAACCCGGGTTGAAAAAATTAAATACATTGAGCCCTATGGGACCTAATTTTTCTAACATTTTTTAAGCGGATTTAAAATTCACAAATTGCTTCGAAAATTTTAGGTAATAGTCAAATTGTTCCATAAAATATATAAAAAAAAAATTCAGCTAAATATATTCAGTAGTTTTTTAAATAAAAATTAAAATAATAATGACACATCTTATATGAAACGATCACGTGACCATGATATGAAACGATCCCATGACCCACTTCAAAATGAGATATGGCATCCATCTTGTTTCAAATTCGTGATTTTTTAAAGTTCTTTTTAATTCATAGAGTGTTGTATCCATCCTAAAACTACTTTATTTCTGCTTAAATTCTGTGCATCTACATACTAAAACAACACAATGACAATATATTTGAGTTTAAATTCTCATTCAAATTTGATTATTTCTACAACTAAGCCTATTTTTCACCTATGTAAAATGTAAACAGCAAAATATGTAGAATGAGTTGTATTAGAATTACTGTATTTCTTTAACACAAAATAATTCAGTCCATGGAGTCTGCATGGCTGATATGAATGAAATATTAATTGATTTTATAAACAGAAGGACGATATTTTTCGATGAAGTTTTAAGCATAAAGTTTATGAATTGTAGCTCCATGGTCTTAATTTTTAAATAAAATAAATTATTATAGTATTGTGATGAATGAAATGGAGAAAGTTATGAATGAAATCCTGCTTTTATAGAGAGATCCAGGCGTGTTATTTTTTCTATGACGTCATTTGAATTAATTTCAGTTGTTTTCGATGAAATTTTCAAATATAATAAATTATCGTAGTATTATGATAGATTTAAAAATATTACCGTGGAATGTATTGCATTTTAGAGATATTTAAACCACGCAATTTATATTTCAATGCTGTCTTTTGAATGAAGTTCATTTTTTTCAATGAAGGTTTAAGTTTTCAAATATAATAAATCAATGTAGTATCGTGATAAGTTTTAAAATATTACCGAGGAATGTATTGCATTTTCGACTTTTTTAAAAAAATTGCATTGAAGTTGGAAAGTGTTTCATAATCAATGCTTTAAGCATGATTGATCTTTCTTGTTATTTATAATTTTGACTGATCGAGCATTCTGTGAACTGAATTTACAGATGTGTGTCAGGGTATGTTGATTATCCGAGTGAAACCTATTTTGATAAACCATATTTTAATTAACCACATTTTGATAATCCGAGCGATAACAATGGACCTGGTTGATCACTATCTAGTTTATCGAGCTATCAAATTACCTTGCATTCAATGAATAGTAGTTTGAAAAAATATACCATGATTTCTTTGGAAAGAATAGAAAGCTTATTAATTGGATAATACAGTTAGAAGATAAATCGATACCCAATTAAGTGTTTTTTTAGATAACTGTATTTTGTGGAATTAGAAAATAGTTGCAGGACACAGCTTACAATAGTAATACTCGGACGTCCATATAGAAAAATATAGTACAGTGGTTTGTAGCAACATGTATAGAATTGTGTTTTAAGACACTATAGATATTTTAATACCTAAAATATATAAATTTAATTATTGTGTAATAAACGCAACAAGAAAGAAAATGAACTAAAAATTTAATAGGAATACCGCACCGCACAGTACCGCACTAAAAGTAGACAGTTCTAGAGTTTATTATCATTTGCTGCAGTAATGTAAATAGGTGCAGGCCGTGGTCTTCGATCCTAGAGCTAAGTAAATATTTCAAATTGGAGAATCGGCAAATTATATTTAGAGTATCAAATTGCAGTGTTCCAATCAAGATTGTTTAGATTCTTTCACAGTAATATCGAAAAAAAAAAAGCAGAATTATAGCATATCTGTTATTGAGGTGTAAACCCCCTTTACGTTAAAATCTTGACTTTTAAACCCATTAACGTCGTAGCTCTTCTATCGGAAATTGCATTAATTATTCAGAACAAATTGATAAAATGGTCAAATCAAATAATTCAATGTAATTAATATAAAGATTTATTTTGTGCAACATATAGAAAATACACGAGATATCAAATTAAATGTTTTATTAATTACTTTAGCAATGCTTTTATAAGATATATATTATACAGCTTCTTATTATTTTAAAATATAGGTTCTTAATATTGACAGCTTAATTTTTGGAGAGTGTTAGTTTCCCTGTCTTTGACAGACTTAAATACTGGTATACAATAAAATACCTTTCCCGTTTCAACTGTTATACATGATATTTGCATAAAATGAATATATACTTGCTTATATATTTGCCTAAAATGATAATGCTTTGAATTCAAAATGGGAGAAAATTATAATTTTTTCAAAAATCAAAATTATTTATTTGTAGGAATATTCCAGTGAAAAAAACAAACTGAAAATTTTGCATGAACTTAAAAATGCATATGCAATAAATATTAATTTTGTTATAGTTAACTTTCACAAAATTTTTATTTTACTCTTCACTAAATAGTATCAAAATTAAATATATATATATATATATATATATATATATATATATGAAGAATTCAAAAATTGCATTTTTAGTTTATTAAGGCTAAAAAGCATATGTAACTTTATTTGATTTATAACATAATTTATAAGGAATTAGTCTTTTTAAGAATTACAAAAAGTATCCTATAAACTGCATTTTAATTTATAATTACGCATAATTTCAGTTTGAAAATTGGAAAAATAACTGAAAATGGATGCATATATCACAGTTATATTACTATGATGTATGTATGATGTTATTGAATCGTATTTTGCGGGGAATTTTTAATTCTTTGTTAAAAATGTTGGTTAACCCTACAAATATCAGCATTTCAATCTTTAACCTTCCTAAAACCTTAAGATATGCATTAAGTTTAAATGTTTTTATTTTAATTTATGGCAATAAAAATATTCTGTTTATTTTTTAACGCTATATAATATTAATTTATGGCAGTAGAAAGGTTCTAGTTATTTTTAACGGTATATTATTTCAATTTATGCGCTTCTTAAATTAAAACTGTGTCTGGATTTATTATTATTTTATTTTTTTATTTTTAATATAATCTACTGCAGAAATATTCAGCATTAGGTGGTTTAGTTTCTTTTAAGAGTAGGATGCTTAAATAAATTTTTCACTTGAATTTCTGATAATCGTTTTCTTAACTTCAATATTTTCGTCAATTGTAATCAACACTTCTTCAAAAAGCATATGTTTAGTAGTGTAAAATAATAGCAATAAAATAAGTTTAGGTAAATGTTTAGCTTATATTTTTAATTGTATTATATTTGTTTCTCTTGCACTCCCAGTCTTAAAGGATTTATATTTAAGATTACTTATCCTTAAATAATTAGAGCTAAACCAATAACAAAACTAAAATAACTTCGTTAAAAGCAGTATACAATACAAAATTATATGCAATCCCGTAATCTATTAATCAGTTCAAGATTTAGCCTGTGCGTGTGGGCACTTTTAGTGGACTTTTGTATTACATTTTGTGTTATATGCTGCTTTTAACGAAGTTATTTTAGTTTTATTACATTAGCAGCAGGTTGAGCTGTACGTAAATCAAAAATATTTGTCTTAAGATATTTTCTGATTATGTGAAAGCAACTGTATGAAAATATAAACTAAATCTTGCAAATGAACTTAGGGTAAATGTGTGTAAGAGAGTCCTCTAAGAATGTGCACACGCACAGGCTAAATTTTGAAATGGTTAATAGATTGCAGGATTGTGTATAATTTAAAATTTTGCCTTTCCTTTGGTTCTCACCTAAGATATTTTGCATTGCTTCAGGTAGGTATATTTTAGGTTTACAATAACAGTTTTCTTTAAACGATATAGTGATGAAGGTAAAACTCTTACATGAGTTTATACAAGCTCTATTCTAAAACAAATTTACAGTGGTGTTTCATATGTCATTTAAAAATATATAACTTTTGTATAGTCGTCATCATCTTGATATACTATTGGGTAAGAAAGAGTACGGAGGTTAATAATGCACGCGCACTCTTAAACAGTTATATAGTAATTAATCATTGTTTTAAATTGAAAATGTTTTTAAATTGTTATATTATTTTACAATATTAGTATATAAGTTGTTATATAAAACTTCAAATATTTTAATTTTTACGAGCAACTTTATGTTCACAGTTTGCGAAAACATTAATTGAAATCGTATCTGAAACTCCTATTTTCGCTGACATTGTTCAAAATCGTAATGTTTTTAAGATTTTCGATCAATTTAATTAAGGCAGATACATTCCAGTGGTCCGGTCTACAAAATAAGGAGAGCTCGATAATCTATAAACAGAAACATAACTTTTATTCTCATTTCTAGTTGTTTTTTAATATTTGTTTATTTTAGGCAGTTTGTTAGTATTTCTGTAAAAAAATTAGGATTTTCGCCAATATATTAATTTATTCCTTTGTGAGATTTCAATGAATTTTGCATTTCTCATACCCCACATAACTATCTAAATATTTCAACAAAATGTACACTAATTACGTGCAAATTAATACACCAGAAAGAAATTATGTGCTTCTTAATGTGTAATGATTGGGCCCTATCTTTTTTACAATTCACATATTTTTTAAAAATTCACGAAAAATTGTCTATTAATCCTATGGATTCCTTTGTTTGAAAGATTTTTTTTTTATTTGGGTGATGTTGCCAAGATGAAATCTCTGTGGTAATATTTTCGGTCGCTAAGGAACCGATTTGTTGTTATTGAGACCCAGACCGTCCGACATACCAGAAAGGTGTAAGGTAACCGTTAGGACGGCCGGGAAGTGCCACACAAGGAACCGATTTGTGTAGATATTATCCAAAATCGTTGTAAATTCGGTTGAACTTAAAATAACTAAACAACTAATTCTAATAATAATCAAATAACGCCAAAGTGCACCTTCTTGGGTCCTGAAGTACCTGTGTACCAAATTTCCTGGCTGTACGACGCTTAAATTTCCTGCTAGAGACTGCACATGCAGATAGACACACACACGCACATGCACACATACATACATCTTTAAATTTCCGACTAGAGACTGCACATACATATAGACACACACACGCACATACACACATACGTACATCTTTATTTATTAAGTAAAATTCAGATGTGAAAGCAGAAAATAATCTACAATATGTCTATAATTTAGCTATAAAACAAGATTTTGTCAAAATTATCGATTCTTCTTATAATCTCAAAAGCCTCTGAAGCGATTTGGACCCAATTTGTGTGATATACTGCGTATATTGTTCAGATGTAAACACAAAATAAAAATTCGAAAAATGTTTATAGTTTAACTATAAAACGGAATTTTGTCAAAATCAGTGAACCTAGAACCTAGAATCAGTGAACCTAGAATCAGTGAGCCTAGAACCTAGAATCAGTGAACCTAGAACCTAGAATCAGTGAACCTAGAATCAGTGAACCTAGAACCTAGAATCAGTTAACCTAGAACCTGGAATCAGTGAATCTGTCTAGATGTGAACGTAAATAAAAAAATTCGAAATTTTTTTATAGTTTAACTGTAAAACGAAATTTTGTTACAATCAGTAAACCTTCGTAATCTCAGAAACCTCTGAAGCAATTTGAACCGATTTAGAGTAGTATACTGTATATATTATGCTGATGACAGCGCAAAAAAGAAAATTTTAAAAACGTATAAGAATGGCCACTAGTTTTGTGTATCGGGACTGCCATCATCCTCTAGTTCTGCTTTGCTAGTTTGCTATGTTAGTTTGCAGTTAGTCTGTCTAGTTCTGTTTTGTTAAGAATTTGTTAGTTTTAAATAAAGATTTAACAAAACCAAAATTACGTTTCCGTTTGATCCTTCCATTTTATGTCAAGAACATTTACATAAAGTAATTTGAAAAATAATACCATGTAATACTGACATCTAAAATCACAGGCTAAACAGCTCGAATTCTGCGGTAATTTATTCTAAAATTTGAAACCTAACACAACTCTGAAGAATAGTTTCAGTTAGATTAGTTTTGCCCAAGAGCAGTTGCTTAATAAAAATAAAGGTAAGAACAGTTTAAACTATATTTAAACTAAAACATCGTATAGGACACAGAGGAGAGAAAGAGTGGGCTAAAATTTGTAATTTAAATTATCTAGATAACGCGCCTCTGGAACTTAAATGGCATATTTGAAATATCGTATGCAATTTTACATTGTAACTAGCATATTTAAAAGTTTACTTATTTCGTAATGTTCGTATAAACTTTATCCGGTTTTTATTAACGCATATTGGCATAGTTTTGAAACATCAAAAGGCGCGATATCTATATGCAAATAAGACAGTTGTTTTGGGGTTTTATTCTTGTCAGATTTAAACTGTTAAATATCGATTAAGAGAAATAATAATTAAACTGTTAAATATCGATTAAGAGAAATAATAATTAAACTGTTAAATATCGATTAAGAGAAATAATAATTAAACTGTTAAATATCAATTAAGAGAAATAATTAAGCTGTTAAATATCGATTAAGAGAGTTGTTACAGCTTTTAACTCTTTGTTAATTATCGACTGTTTGTCAATATAATAATGACGATGGTGTGTTAAAAGGCAATGCAGAGTGCGGTATATTTTTCAGGTTAAGTAAAAAATGCAAGTATAACTTAAAGCAATTTAACTTTTCTAGACATGATTTCCAATACCAGAAAATAAGATAAAGTACATAAATAACACTCTTGTAAAAAACCTCGCTGCCCCAATCTGGAATCGAACCAAGGATCTTCATACTGGTCAGCCGACGCTCTACCGTTAAGCTACCGGGACGGAATTGTAAGCTATTATTGTCAAAGTGGACTCTGTACTTTTACCTTTGTCGGTCGGTCTGTCACGCTTGGCAGCAGATTTGGGGCAAACTGCTAATTTGAAGAGTTTTGAAAAACGTTGCCAAGTCGAAAAAAATTCGAGCCGCTAAAAATTTTATTTATTTTCTTTATAATTTTAATTTTATATTTTTTAATTTTATATTTATTTAATTATTTTAATTTTAATTTTATATTTATTTAATTATTTTAATTTTAATTTTATATTTATTTAATATTTTCAATTTTATATTTTATTTCTTTTTAATTTTAATTTTATATTTTTTAATTTTATATTCTTGATTCAAAATATGGAAAGTTTCACCTTTCTTAGGACAGGTACATTTGGTCGAATAGAAATTGATTATATTAAGGGTTCTGGAGGATCGTATAGAATTTGCGTTTTGTTAGAGAGGCATAAAGCATTTGCGTATTTTTAGTATCCTATAGTTATGTTTCATTAGAGGGTATTTAGTAATTGAAGAGTTTAGTTTATGAAGGTGTTATGTTACAAACGTTGATCTCTGGAACAGAGCCAGTTAATATTACACTACAAATAACCGTTATTATTATGGGATCTTTTCAAAATACCAGCGTTTGTAACATTACATCCATATGTGTGAGGCTTTTAGGAGCGCAAGTGCTGCAAGTGGGAGGATAGAATGAAAGACTTTACAAAACGCTATACTCCCTCCCTGGGTTTACTGCCAATCTTAAAGTCTAGGTAGGAGTAAATAAATGTACAGATAACGTTTAAAAACTTTCAACTTTAAAAATTTAAGTTTTCCAAACAGCACTTTTTATGCTATAACTGAAACAAAGTACCTGACGCGTTTCTCAGGTCCTCAATAAGCATCCGCTACTTAAATAATACATTTGCAGAATCGCCTCTTCAAACTGCCTCAATTTCTGCGTTCTGCAACCGTGAAAAGCAAAAAATAAATGAAGAAATAAAGAAATAAAAGAAATGTAACGTAATTGAAGACTTGGCTTAAAATTCATAGTAAGTTTCAAAGCAAGTATGCGCAGAAAAGTGCACCTGCTACAGGAGAAAGAAGCTCTTTGCAAGCGGAATTGAAGATCTCAATGTTTACGTGTTTGCTTAAAAAATCACAAAAAAAAAATAGTAATTGAAAAAAAGAATTAGTTCGGGAGATATACATACAACTTTTTACCAAACTGTAAAATTCGGATACGGCGAAATAAGTATCGGATAACCTAAAGATGCAAATTTCGATGTATTTAAAAATAAATATGAAGGATTTGTCCTACACATTCAGTTCAAAGATCGTTGGGAAGAACGTTGTTCAATCTTTTAGATGGTGTCAAGCTGGAAACTCTGTGTTAATATTTTGGGTTGCTAAAGATATAACATGATTCAAAAAGTAATTTGGGTTTTGAAAATTCTCACAGAGGCGTAACGTCCCGGTTCCTGAAGTATCTTTGAATCAAATGAAGTTGCTGTCCAACGCTTAGATTTCTCACTACATACTACACACACACACACATACCCACAGATATTTTCTTTTATTATGTAAGATTCAATCACACGATCCATATCACAATTTCAAAAGATGCTAAAGTGTATTAAAATAACTGTTGGGGAATTAGTTCGATTATTTATTCGTTGGGGAGTTATACATTTAATTGATTTTAGTTTTATTTACTTTATTCAATTTTTACCCATTTCAGTCTCTGTTTGCTTGAAAATAAATAAAGCCTTTGATACACTGTTGATATCGAAAAATACGATGTTATAGTGATTAATTCCAGAAGATGTTAACTATTTTCCGATAGGAAAACTTTTTTATCAGGAATCATTGAAAATTACAGTTTGCATCATAACAAAACTAACAGTTATAAATGTTTACCTATTACTATAAATGTTTACCCTATTCGTAAATTTGTTTACATAAAAAACACAAGTTTCATTACAATAAGCGCCAGAAAATTTCAAATTTATTTTTTAAAGCTAATTCAATAAGGGGAAAAGATTGTCTATCAATGTTTATTTAGAGTTTTATCGAAACTGGAACATTAATATAAATAGCGATGGGTTAAAATAAATCTGGCTTTCCGAGAAACATTTCGAAGACAACACTGAAAATCTTTTAACCTTTCTGTTCTAGTCAGTCTGAACAAAAATAAATAAAAATTGCTATTCGCTGCTATCTTCAATTCACAATCTTTACGTTATCTATTTTCATATAATCTCTTCATGTATGGATTGTAAAATTCAAGCAAAGGCCTATTGACTAAGCGGTCTGATGGCATTTTTAACTTTTACAATCCGATATATGTTTTCAGTCTCGCGAAATTGTTTCAACTGTGACCAAATATTGTTAAAGTTTAAGTTATTGCTATATTTCGATTTCGTCACCATTTGTTGTGATGGCAAAATGAAAGAGCAATGAGAAGTTGAATATAAGAATTTGAAAATGTAATATAATGTTGTGAATTGTGTTGAGGTGCTTTTCTATGCGTAAATTATTAAGCATAAGAATGACAAACTGGTTATACAGTACACCGAAGATGTGAAGACGCACGACATAATTTCATATTTAAAAAATAAAAAAATAAAAAAAATATGCAACCAAGTGTTGAATATTTTTATATTATAAAGTCCAAAAGTTATGTCACAAACACAAAGCGTAAAATATTTACAGTAATTATAACAAAAACACAAAAATTGTGCATCACAAAAGTTAAAGAGCAACACTGAAATTTACCTAATTAGAAACAATGTATTGTTTTAATCATATGTGATGCTAATATTACTTTTTACAAGCTCAAACATGCAATTTTTTATAGAAAATACAAAAGTTTTGTAAGGTCTCTGGGTATAAAATAAAGAAATCTGATGTGGACAACAGATAACTTTCCCTATATAAATCAATGAATTTACTTCTTTCACAATGAAAAATGATGCATAAGATCTACGGCACAAAATTTTTAATGATGAATAGTCGATTTGGCGCTATTCTGGATGATAGCATATAAAACTATTTCGAAGTACCAGATTAACTCATATTCATTATCATCCTACGTCAAGTCGCCGAATGTGCGATTAAATAAATAGACCAGGAGTAGTCAACCTTTTTATACCTACCGCCCACTTTTGTATCTTTGTTGGTAGTAAAATTTTCTAACCGCCCACCGGTTCCGCAGTAACTTAATTTAGTGCAACTGCAAAGTTCTCGTAATTCTTGAGTAGAGGTTTAGTAAAAATATGTAATTAAATTTACCTTTTTATTCATACTTTGCATATGTTTATAATACACAGAAAATTTAATTTGATGCTGCATTTTTGCATCTCCATCGATGTAACGCCTACTAGTGCGGAAGTTGCTTAAATTAAAGAAATTAAACATAAAAACTATAAAAGTATAAAGTATATACTAAAAACCATAAAACTATAAAAGTATAAAGTATATACTAAAAACTATAAAACTATAAAAGTAAGTCTATTGAAATTACCTTTAATTAATTATTAATGAGATCCTTGAGGCTGTGCTACGAAACTAAGTATTTGATATCTGGTTCAAACGAAGGTCTCCTTTTGCGGAAATATTCAGACAAAACCACTACAGCCCACCATGAAAGCTTGAGTTGCCCACTAGTGGGCGGTAGGTACCAGGTTGACTACCACTAAACAGACCATACCACAATGTTATTGATATTGAATTTACATCATATAAATAGAAATTTGACATTTTCGGAAACTTTATTTGTTTATTTATTTAAAACAGAATTACTTATTCATACTCATATGTAAAATTCACATCAAAATGCCATTGACATTCAGTTACTATTCCGTGAAATAAATGACTTGACGAATTATTTGGCGTCAAAATAAAATAAAAAGCTAATGCAAAAAGTATCTTATCTCAATAATGGAACAAACAAAATGCACATAAATGATGTTTATAGACTTGTCGTATAATATTGCAAAGTGAATTGACGATATTCCCTACTTTTCAATTTTGTGTAATTTTTTATACATTTATTTGAAAACCGTTCAATATCTCGAAAACGATTCAAGCTAACCTTTGCAGGACCATTCGTTTTTCAATAAAAAATTACATTTGCAATGATTTTTTATTTAACATTATTAAATGTCCTGAACAGTGATTTTTTTTCAAAAATTAATTCGAAAATTTGGGGCATTTCGAATATTCTACTGCGTTTGTAATCAATAGGGTTTCAGTATGTATTCATTATAATAATCGTACCCATTATTTTTTCGAAACGCTCCATTCATGTATGAGATATCGCGCGAAGTCTAACCGGTAGACTCTCAGACAATGCCCACCCTCCGCTCCCAAACATACACACACATACAAACATCACCTCAAAATCGTTTGATTTGAGTCAGGGATGCTTAAAATGTGCTCGTTCCTCGAAGATTCGAATTTTCGACCTCGTCTCAATGCTTTTCATATAAATTTTGAAATCTGAAGGAGGAAAACATAGGGTCCACTTTCACTATAAGCGATAAGAAATTTGCTCCTGTAACTCTGACTACTTTACAGTATCCTTTGTATTTTTCCAAAATGTTCTTTGGGAAAGAGAATATAAATTGAAAGATACACTACTTAATTGTAAACAAGGAAATGATAATTTATTGACCTCTTTCTAATTAATTAATCTTTATTTTTTAATTATTTATTTTTTTATATTATCTTTTTAATAATTTTTTATCTGTTTTAATTATGTTTTAGTTTCTTTATTCATTTTTAACGTTTTCTAAATATTTTCCACTCGAAAAAAAACATGCAAAACTCCGTTAATTACATTCCCCGATCTTCGATGTTTAAATTCAAAATAACCTATTTCTATATCATCTCCACATTTAATAAGACTTCTTAAAACTTAATCGCGTGTTCCCGTCATGCACTCCTAAATAGACCCCAAGACTTTTCTCTTTTAATCTCGAAATGAAATTCATAATCCGCTTAGTCTTTCTCCACCGAAAGAAGATGTAAATGTATTCTGCTCTACGTTCCCGGGGGAAAACAAGAAAAGAAGAAAAAACCTCCGTTTTGTGCCGGCAACTAGCATTTGGCTGCGCATGATTCCTGGTGCGAAAGTCAGTGTCTGTGTAGCGTATTGCAAACACTACTTAAAGAAGCAGATTCAATCGATTTTGTGGTGAAATGAGCGGCAGGTCCAAAAGGAATTATTTTCACTGAGGGCAGAAAAAAAGTGCCACTTTTTCCATCGAGACCCTTTTATTCAATTTCCAATAGGTTCTGCAAATAAAGCGAAACGATCTCGTAACGGATGGGGGGGGGGGGGAACATCGCCCGCTTGAGAAAGATGATAATACATCGGGGCTTCGTTATCCGAAGTTAATTGGGAGCGGACAAACAACTTGTAAAGGGAGAACTTTATTTTGGTTATTTCTTTAGTTAGGTGTTAATATTGGGTAAAAGCGAATTTTGGAAACGTTTGTGGGTTCAATTGGAAGAAAAAAAGATGCTAAAGTGTATTAAAATAACTGTTGGGGAATTAGTTCGATTATTCATCGCTTGGGGACGCATTTTTATAATAGACGCTAGCTTAGTGTCTATTGTGAAACTATTATGAATTACCTTTTTACAAACATATTGAAGAATAGACAGAAATTTTAGACATTTGTACTTGTTAATTACTTTTTCTGAAGTATGATAATTAACTAATGTAATAAATTGAAATAAAGTTTTGTCAAAATTTATGTGTTTTAATCTTCCAATGTATGGTTTTTAAATTTGCAAAAACTATTTTATTGTCAAGAAATATTTCTTTGCAACTTAAAAATAAGCAAAAGCAAACTTTAAACGTTATATCATTACATGGAATTTTGACCGCTACAAAATTAAATAAAAACATTTTGAAATTTTTTTTTAAATTAAGATATAGTTAAATTGGTGTTTTCTAATGGTATATACCTACAGATGTGTAATATAAATCCATTAAAGATGTAAAATTTGATTGGACTCTGTATAACTTTTTAAACTTGCAGAGCTGTATAGTATGAATTTAAGAAAGAGCTTTGCCAAGTTAAGAAAATTACTTTTAAGCTTCATTCTGACATCAACTGCAATGACCACTTCTAGTAATTATAATTGTGTTAGCAACGAGTTTAAAAACCGATGCATTCTGAATAAGCCAAACAAACTATTTCAATTAAAATTTTTATAATAAAGTAATGTATATAAATTAATGCTTGTACCACTAAGTAGTCAACGTTTAAGTTAATGGTATAAAATGAAGTAAAGAAAATAAGTTTGAAACTCAAAATGAGTTTAAAAATTATTAAAGCTCAAAATATAATAAGATGTTGCTTTAAAAAAATTTGAAAATTTAGCAACTGTATCTATTGTTTTAAAAGCGATTTTATTTGCTCAGCTTCAAATATACTCTATGCAATAAATGAGTAACAATTCCAATTTCCTGTAAACTTATATAAGGTCTTTCATAATTAAAGTTAGTGAGATAAATTATTTTCTCTTCATTAGTTAACAGGGAAGTAAATAATTATGCAATTTCAACGAGGTCGTAAATCAGAATATCTATATATTGTCCTGATTGTTTATAAATTTATATTTATATTTCAGTACGAAATATTTTTGTGGTGCACATTTCGAAATATAACTTTTAAGTTGACTTTTTTATTTATTAAATTATTCACAATTAACGTGGTCGTTGATAGTATATCGTGAAACCCTAAAACACATTGCGTTGTGTGCCGCTTAAACCCTTGTACAACATTACAGCCTTAATAAATAAAGGACATAAATCTGTCTCACATATTCCTGGTCTTAATCTGGTCTCAAAATTTCTATTTGTTGAAATTAGCTAATTTTGTCAACAATGTTAAATGGGAATCGTAGCTTTTCATCTTCGAGAGTCATATTGAATAGCATCTGTTTGATCAACATGAATTTCAACGGTCATTATGTATTCAGCATAAAATCACATAAAAACTCATTTTTGACTGGTCAAAATTACAAACTGAAAATTGTTAAACATACAATCCGTTCATTATCCGTGGGACATGCATTTGCGGTCATTCCTTCTCGTTAGCACGTGAACAAGTGATATGATCACCAAGGACAAAAATTCTATAAGATTTTAGAATTTTATTTGGTAGAAATATATAATTTAAACGAGTCGCTTCACTGTAATACAAACTATATGGTAGTAATGTTATGATCAACAATGAGATAATCCTTGATCACAAAAATCCTAAATCAGGAAATTTAGAATATTTCTGGTAGAAGTATATACTTTAAGCAGATCGCTTTATTGTAGAACAAACTATATAGTGGTAATTTCGTGCTCGTTGGTGAGATGATTATTGAGCACAAAACTTCCCAAAACAAGGATTTTAGAATTTTTCTGTAGAAGTATATATTTAGGACAAGTCGTTTCATTGTAGGACAAACTATATAGTAGTAATTTCGTGCTCAATGGTGAGACGATCACAGAGCATAAAACTCCTAAAAGCAAGGATTTTAGGATTTTTCTGGTAGAAGTATACAGGGTGTCCCGAAAGGATTGAAACGCTCTTTAATTTTTTACCTGCTAGAGATAAGTGGGCAATGTAAATTGCAAAAATGTTGAAAGTAAGGTAGGAAATAAGACTACGTTAATGAAGTAGTCCTCCCATTAATTTTCAAAAAGTTACACTTTTTAAATTTTTATAAGACCCCCTTAGACAAATTTGGTCAATCAGAAAATTTTTATTTTTATTGCAACAAGATCATTAAAAAAACCCGCATATCTGGATCTTTAAAATTGAGCGAGTTATATTTAATTGAAAATTGAACATTGTGAATGGGGACTATATATCAAATTAGAAATGTAAATTTGCGACATATCACAAAAAAGATAAAACTGGATGATAATACATAGGATACCCAACCGCGTAGTGAGTACAACTGCTTTATATGATCTCTGTCTGTGTAATGCTTTATTTAGATGCATTTGTGATAAAAAATTCTGACACATATTAACGTATTTTTAATCTAAATGATTTCCATCGTCAATTTGTTTATGATCCCTATTTTCACTGATGAAACAGCCTTTCACATGGTACGCAAAAGTGGCATAAGTCAGATTTTTTTCTTTTATCACAATTCAGTTGATTTTAAAGATGCAGATATGCGGTTTTTTTAATGATCTTGTTGCATTAAAAATAAAAATTTTCTGATTGACCAAATTTGTATAAGGGGGTCGTATAAAAATTTAAAAAGTGTAACTCTTTGAAAATTAATGAGAGGACTATTTCATTAACGTAGTTTTATTTCCTATCTTACTTTCAGCATTTTTGCAATTTACATTGCCCACATTTCTCCAATTAAAGCGCATTTCAATATTTTTGGGACACCCTGTTTAGCAGTAGTTGCATACTCGGTGGTGAGATGAGAACGGATTCGTCGTTCAGGAAAGAGTAACAGTCACGAAGCGCCTTTAAGGGTGAGCGTCAGTAAATTTTCTGCCCTATCGCAGCTTTGTTAACTTTCGCGGCACACATATTTCGCCGAAATTCTGCTCAAACAGTTGCGAAATATTTTCTGAAAGATAAAATGCAATGCTTAGATTATATTAAAACTAAATTTAATGCTCCCAAAAACATAGAATACATTTTTATTTTAATCCAAAATATTTTTGGTGCTGCCATCTGTTGTCGTAATTTAATTCATACCGATTATTTTTATTTTTTAATGTACATTTTTAAATATCTATTCCTTCTAATACAGTGTTAAATACAACAACAGATCATATATAATAATGCCACAATCACGGAAAGGTAATTTACCATTCTATAAATTTGATAAGGGATCTGAATGTACATCACTGAGGGCTGCAGTTTTGTCTTCAAGTTACTTTGTCTTCAAATCCAAGTTCAATTACATTTCCGTGATTATGGCATTATATATGATCTTTTGTTGTATTTAATAGGGTATTAGAAGGAATAGACATTTAAAAATGTTCATTAAAAAATAAAAATAGTCGGTATGAATTAAATTACGACAACAGATGGCAGCACCAAGAATATTTTAAATTAAAATAAAACATATATTCTATGTTTTATTGGGTATTAAATTTAGTTTTAATATAATCTAAGCGTAGCATTTTATCTATAAGAAAATATTTTGCAACTTTTTGAGCAGAATTTTGGCGAAAAATGTGTGCCGCGAAAGTTAACAAAGCGCGGATAGGGCAGAAAATTTACTGACGCTCACCCATAATCTCCAATCTCAACATCTAGTACTTATCTTCATACTGTGACATTATTTCATTGACCCATGATATGGAAGCTCGTTTTTTTTTTTTTTACTAGATTTTATTTTTGACTTGGCCCCTAGTGTCACAGTATACACTTTGAACAAGTCGCTTCATTGTAGTACAAACTATATAGTAGTAGTTTTGTGCCCAGTGATGAGATAATCACCGTGTACACAACTCTTAAAAGCAAGGGTTTTATAATTTTTCTGGTAGAAATATATACTTTGAACAAGTCACTTTACTGTAATACAAAATATTAGACCTAACTGTTAAGCTACAAGACAAGTAACATAATGAAGGTTATTCCATTTTAAAGTTTGCGAAGCTGATTGTCGTCTAACAAAACTCGGACATGTTTTTATAACTTTTCCAGTTGCACGTATTTGGAGGGTATTGATTTAATTCAGTTTTAACTTTCAATAGTAAATGGATAAAAATACTCCAATGTATTTGAAATTCGAAACAACCTTAAAAGATGGGAATAAATTATCCACATTTTTAACTCTCTTTTTTTAATATATCAGTGCTTAATTAGAATTTAAAAATATAATCTCCAATGATATGAGAAATAAAAATAATCTGATGGCATTATATGACATTTCTACAGAGCTATCAAATGTCGATTTTATAGAAAAACTATGATAAAAAATGGAGTCCTCTTCTAACTCGATCTTACTGAATGAATAGTCTCATTGTAGTTATTCATTAAAATACGTTTTCGAAAAAACAATGCAAATTGCTTAAATCTATTACGATTCTTCTAGGAAAAGTACAATTTCATATATTTCAAGAACGGATCAAGACAACTTCTAAGTAAGGGTTTTAAATTATATACTGAATTTAAAATAAAAAATATATTTATTATTCAATAAATTATTCGATTTTAGATCAAAAATGTGCAATATCTCAATGAAAGTGCATGTAAGTGTCCTACAAATGATTTTAGTCGGTTTTGAATATTTTAGTACAGATAAAATTACTATCACTTTAATATAGTTTAACGTAAATTTTTTCATATTTTTTTCAATCAAAATAAAAGTCAGAAATCGAATCATCCCCCCCCCCCGATCCGATTGAGCTGAAATTATTCTTTATTTATCGACTAAAAGTATAGCTATCAATGTTGATAATTGTCAAGTCAGAATTGGCCAAAATATTAGTTCATTGGGTACTTCGAAATAGTTTTATATTTGTTGAACACCAAATATACAATTCAACACTTCAAACACTATGCCGTTGATCTTGTACATCATTTTTTCAACCTGAAAGAAATTAATTCATTATATTATGTAGGCAAAGTCATGTGTTACCCACGTTAGACTTTTTTTTGTTTTCAAAGTCAGAATTCTTATTGCGGCAATAAGTGTGCGAAAATAAAATAATAGAATTCGAAAATATATTTATTAACCCAAGATAAACAGACTTGAGGAAACTGAAATATATTTGACGAAAATTGAAGTTAAGACGACTCTAAACACAAAAAAAAAATATTAAGAATAAAAAAATAGGGTAGTTCTAAAGCTAATATACATAAAATTGTCAATCGAAAATATTGGTAATGCGTAAAAGTACTAAAACATCATATAGTATTATTGAAGCTTTATTGCATCTAAATGAAAAAAATATATGTATAATGATCATTAAGAACATTTATATCATCTGTACATGTGACAGAAGTAGTATAAAATATTTGATGTGGGCAGCACATGCCTTATCATGCATAATGTAATAACTTTACTTCTTTCACAGAGAGAAATAATGGTGCATAATATTCACAGAGCAATGTTTTTGGTACTGAATAATAATCACGTAAATTGAAATTTAGCGATTTTGACGACTTTGTTTGTTCAAACAGAATGACTTATTTATACTTAAGTGCAAAAGCCTGATCAAAATGTAATTGACATTTAATTAATATTTCGTGAATTAAAAGACTATTAACGAATTCTTTGACGTCAAAATACGAAACTGTTACAAAAAGTATTATTTCTTATGAATGGAATGAATTAGATCCACGAGAATGATGTTAACCGATTTGTTGCTTAACATTCCATATGATTGGATGATAATTAATACTTCGTTAATTTCATAATTTTTTTCATAAATGTATTTAAAAAACGCGCAATATCTCAAAACGTGTCATAATAGAGTTCTTTTGTTTGTGCCATTCATTTTCTAGCAAAGAGAAATATAAAATATATATATACTTAGTTGACAGTATTATAAGTCGTGATTTTTAATGTTTTCTAAAATTCATTCAAACATTGAACAATATCACGAGAACATCTTGTGCTACCTTTCTAATTTTTGCTTCAGTCGATTTCTAAAAATTGTGTATGAAATGTCTTTTTATATATCATTATTAAATGTTCTGATGTTTTAATGATTCTTACAAACATCAACTCTAGAAAGGGGGGGGGGTCTTCGGTACCTTCGACTGCGTTTAAAATTAATAGGGTTCCAGTATTCGCGGATTGTAATAATCGCACTCAATTATTTTCAAAACGCATATTCGTTCATAAAATGTATGTTCCAAAGATTCTCTCTTTCTCACGCACACACACACACACATACTGACATATACAAACACATTAGCATATATATACACACATAGTACCATACACACACTACCACACACACACTAACATACATACACACACTAACATACGCACACTAACAACAATACACACACTAGCATACATACGCACACTAACATACATACACACTAACATACACGCACTAACATATATATATATATATATATATATATATATATATACACACACACACACAGTACTATACACACACTACCATACACACTACCATACACACACATACACACATTGACATATACACACGCACTAGCATATATACACACATACACACAGTACCATTCACACCGTACCATACATACACTACCATACATACACTACCACACACAAGCTAACATACATACACACACTAACACACACACTAACATACACACACTGACATACATACACACACCAACATACATACACACACCAACATACATACACACACTAGCATACATACACACATTAACATACATACACACTGACACACACACACACACTAACATACACGCACTAACATATATACACACATACAGTACCATACACACAGTACCATACACACACTACCATACACACTACCATACACACACTACCATACACATACTAACACACACACTAACATATACACACTGATATACATACACACACCAAAATACATACACACACTAGCATACATACACACACTTACATACATACACACTAACACACACACACTAACATACACGCACTAACATATATATACACACACAGTACCATACACACACTACCATACACACTACCATACACACACTAACATACATGCACACACTAACATACATACATACATACATACATACATCATCTCAAAAAGTACGATTTGAGTTCAAGGATGATTGAAACATGCTGTTTCGTAGAATCGAATTGGAAGTTTCGACCCCATTACAATACTTTCCCTACACACTGTAATGCGTATGTAGGGAAAATAAAAATGGGAAAAATGATATTAAAAATACATTTAATGAATTTATGTCCCAAAATTCTCTATTAAAGAGTATTCAGAAAGTAATTTTTTACATCTAGTATACCGTTATCTAAATTTTTTGCGAATATAATAAATATATAAAATTAAACAGCAAAATATGTATTCATCATATTCCAGACATAATTTACCTTAAAATTACAAATTGTAATTATAGTGCTACAAGGACAATTTCTAATTGTATGGTAAATTATGTCTTTAATATGATGAATTAGCTTTTACATAAAAAATAATTAGAATTTTTCAAGTTAAAGTGACTCTTGAAAAAATTAAATTACCATTCTGAAACCCAATTTGATTATAAATTTGCATAAGATTGATTATAAATCTGCAGCTTTGAACCTAAATGCAGAACCCGGCTTATTATAACGGCTACTTGGATTGTAATTTTTATAAACGTATATATACGAGGCTGTTCAACTTCAAACACATGTGTATAGTAACAATTTTGTCACAAGAAAAATACTTTGGCAAACATACAACCGTGGTTTCCAAAATAAAGCTGAACTGGGGGCTCAGGTGCTTCAAAATATGAATGGATAATAACTTTCAGGTGGATTGACATTTGACTCCGACCAATGTAAATTTGTATGAAAACAACCTTGTTTTGAAAATTTGTGCGAATATTAAATCTAAGTTAGAAAACAGTTATATAAAATATACTTATGAAAAATCTGAAACATTAAAATATTAATGAAATTCTAGTGATTTTAAACTTTAGATAAAATATACTTATGAAAAATCTGAAACATTAAAATATTAATGAAATTCTAGTGATTTTAAACTTTAGATAAAATATTCGCTAGTAAAGAGTATAAAAAATAATGTAGGGGTATTTAATGGATCTAGGGTGCAAATGCACATTATGTAAAAATCATTTTAAGTTACTGCTGTTATTTTATAAAGTATTTCACTTTCAAATGTAAATGTAAGTTATCTCCTATTATATATTATAGTTTTCGCTTTTTAAAATTTCATTTCATAAATGTATTAATGAAATTAATTCTAATGTTTTTAACCTTTAGATAAAAATATTCGCTAGTAAACAGTATAAAAGAATAATGTAGGAGGCATTTAGAGACACCCGGAGGAATCTATGGCACAAATTCACATTATGTAAAAATTACGTTACTGCCGCTATTTGTAACACTTTAAAACATGAACACTTTAAATTATTATTTATTAATTATTATTATTATTTATTAATTATTATTTAAATTATAATTTAAATTATTTGTAACACTTTAAAACAGTTGAAAAGTGTTTATGACTTCGGACATTCTGTCTATCCGCTCGCACGATAATTGCCGTAAAAATGACTTTATCAAAATGAAATTTTAGTATGTTGTTGAGACGGTCTGTGGGACATATGGGAATGTAAATAAATAATATCACCTAATTAGTTTTGGATTGAACCCGGGTTGAAAAAATGAAATACATTGAACCCTATGGGACCTAATTATTCAAACATTTTCAAGCAAAGTTAAAATTCACAATATACTTTGAAATTTTTGGAAATAATTAAATTATCCCACAAAATATATAAAAAAAAATTCAGCAAAGCATGTTCTGTAGTTTCTTAAATAAAAATTAAAATAATAATTACACCCATATAATATAAAGAGATCATGTAACTCACTTCAAAATAAAATATAGCATCCATTTTGTGTCAAAATCGGAATTTTTAAAGTTCTTTTTAATTTATATTTAGTGTTATATCCGTCCTAAAACAGCTTTATTTTTTATTTTTTCAGTGCATTTATATTCTGCGCCAACGCAATTACAATATTGAGTTTAAATGATCATCAAACTTTGATTATTTTTACAACGAAGCCTAATTTTAAAGTATGAAGAATGTAAATAAATCAAGCTGTAAGATGAGTTGCATAAGAATTGCTGAACTTTCTTTAACGCAAAATTATTTAGCTCTAGAGTCTGGAGTATAGGTGATATGAATGAAATATTCATTGATTTTACATAAAGAAGCAGGCGATTTTATAGCATTGGCTTCTTTCGGTGAAGTTTTAAGCATGGAGATAGAAAGTACTTTTACCTCCATGGTTTCAAGTTTCGAAGTAAAATAAATTATTGTAGTACTCTGATAATTTATGAGAATGTAGACAAGTGATTGTAAGATGAGTTGTATAGGAATTGCTGAATTTCTTTCATGCAAAATTATTTAACTCTAGAGACTGGAATAAAAGTGTATGAATGAAATATTCAGTGCTTTTGCATAGAGAGCCAGATGATTTATATTTCGATGAGGTCATTTAAATAGAGTTCATTTTTTTCGACGAAGTTTAAAGTTTTCAAATAAAATAAATTATTGTAGTTCTGTGATAATTTAAAAAATATCAGCAATATTGGATTGCATTTTAGTTGGAAGTGTTTCATAATCAATGCTTTATGCATGATTGATCGTTCTTGTTTCTTTATAATTTTACTTTCAAATGAAAATGTAAGTTATCTCTAATTACATATTATATTTTTCTCCTTTTAAAATTTTATTTTAATTTATTAATTGTTGTCTAAATTTATTAGTTATTATTTTTTATTAATTATTGTCAGTTTAATTATATATTTGCTAATTAATTTCTTATTAATTATTATTATAATTTAATTAACATGAATTATATCAGTTATATCAGTATTAAAAAATTAATGACACATATTAAAATATTTACCCCCCCCCCCCCCCCCAAGGAAGAATTTTTGTGTGCACCACTCGGTCATCACATAGTGTCAGGAACAAAAAGAGTTTCCCCAAAATTGTCTTCACTTTTGGGGGTGTTGTTGTTAAGAACCAGACCGTCCGACCTACCAGAAAGGTGTAAGGTAACCGTTTGGACGGCCGGGAAGTGCCACCCAATTTAGACCGGAATCCAGTGGGGAAGGCATCCACAGGGACCGTACCCTCCTTCCCCTACCACCAACCTCTCGGAAGGACTTACGGAACCACATGTTTAAAGTGATCGTACTCCGCATGAACACGGCGGCAGTTGTGGCAGCGTGTAAAATCAGCGCGCAAACCACCGGGCTGCCGCGCCCGAAAAGTGTCAACAGCACGCGGTGTTCCCAGGTGGTCACCCACCCAAGTACTAACCGCGCTCGATGCTGCTTGACTTCGGTGATCTAACGAGAACCGGTGTTTTCAACACAGTAAGGCTGTTGGCCTTCACTTTTGGGGGTGTAGAGAATTTGTCTGTATCTTGAAGAAGTTCGTTACGCCTCTTAATCCACTTTGTAGATTTAAAATTTTTGGGTGTTTAGCAACCATTAGTTTTTCACACATATTTTTAACATAATTTTGAGCTAATTATTGTTGAAGTTCTTCACTTCAACAATAATTATTTTTCTTTATCACCGCAATAAATCAAGAAAATATAAAGAATAGATCGTATTGCAATTTCTTCTCTTTTACGAATATAGATGCATGAATAGTAACTTTATAACACTTTCATTGCGCATGTGTCAACGTCAATGCTGGTTAACTGTACATCTTGTTTCCCCTTCTCGTTAGTTTCGTTGCTGTAAAGTCAGTATCGCATTCGCTGAAACTACACGCTTTATGTTTAAGAGGAATTAACATGAGAGGTTCTTATATTATTTGTATGCTGATTAGTAGATGCCAGTAAATGTGTGATTAAACACATACAACTTATCTGAGCATTTGCAGTTCCAAAAATATACGTTTTTGAAGTGAAAAATTTATTTATTATTTTCTTTAAATTATGAGAAAGCAGCAGTTTTATTCATTGGGATTATCTATGATGCTTAAATAAATTTTACGACATATGAAGTTATCGGTAATCTGGCGATATTATGCAAAGTGATTACCATATTTGTCTCAAAATTTATCCCTAAGGTTTCCAAGGGAGAAAAGAAAGGGCTTTTCTCATACTGGATGATTCAAGATAGATACCATGGTAAAAATATATTTCTAACCGTTCAGGGTAGAAATATACTTTCAGTTATAAAAAGTGCGCAAATCATGCAAAGATGTTGAATATATTATATTTTACTAATCGTTGTATATGTATGAAAATACGAGATATAACTTTTATACAGGCCCCTCATCAAGAAACTTCTCATTAGAAAAATGTTTTCCTACGCCTAATTTGTCAAATAAATAATTCCATGTTTCAAAATAAATCATTCCATGTGAAATATTCGCATAGTTAATAACAATTAAATTTTATGACTTTTATACTTTACCTGATAAGTTACCAACACTTTTTTAAAATTCAAATTCAAATTTATTAATGCAGAAAACGAGACAATATAGGCGAGCACAACAACCGACAGAAAAGCACAGCATAAATGCAGACCACCCAATTTTGTTACAATGCGGCTTAGAAACTAACAAGTCCATTCAGATCGCTAAGATAAATTTAAAAAAATATCATGTGGGCAGCACATGACTTTCCTTATATAATGCAATGAATTTACTACTTTTACAGTAAAAAAATAGATTATTTTTATAGTAGATATTTATATTCTTTCCAAGATATTGGATTTTCGTCAATGAGTCGTCATTTTCATTGATTTAGCTTTATTTTTATCCATTTGGCAATTTTTTCGTTAATTTAGAAACATTAAAAAAAGTCGCCAAGTTGGCGATATTCCACCAATTCGTCGCCAAAATCTCGCCAAGCGTTATGGACGGAGAAATAAATTATTCTTACATGCAGATAAATGACTATTGGTGCTCAAATACAAAAGTATTACTCAAAGTATCTTTTTTCATGAATGGAACGAGCTAGATCCACGAGAATGATGTCACCAAATTTATCGCATGGTATTACATATGAAAACTGAACATGTTTCTCAATAGGTAATATTTTTTTTTATTTTATATGATCTTTTGATAATTTTCTTGAAAAATGTGCTTGAAAAATGTGTTTCGAGAAAGGATCATGTTAGCGTTCTAAAATTTATGTCAATCGTTTTCTAATGAGAAATTACATAAAAAATGTCTATTTGTGTAACTTTATTAGAGGTTTTGATTTTTTGACGATTTTTTCAAAATTTCAGTCGAAAATTTAGGGTGGTTCTGAACATTCGATTGCGTATAAAAACAATAGGCTTCCAATGATTATGGATTGTAATTTTTGTACCAAATTTCGTTCGAATCGGTCCATTCGTTTGTCAGTTATCGTCTCCACAGGCTCACTGACACGCACACACACACACAGACATCACTTCAAAAATGTTTGATTCGTGATCAAGGATGCTTGAAACATGTTCTCCCGTCAAAAACTCGAATTCGAATTTTCGACCCCGTCACAATACTTTCCTTATACATTATTGTATATAAGGAAAGTAATAAGGCGAGATTAGCAACAGATGCAATACAATAATTATCAAACGCTATACTTCAAATAATTGCTTGTAATAATGAAAAAATACTCCAGCTTCCGTATATATAAACTTTCAGTTTAATCTTTAAACTATTAGGTGACTGTACGGACTTTAGTTCATGAGGTAAAACATTAAAACTTTTAGAGGGCTAACCACAATAAATTCTTATGCAAAATTTCATGATTAGCTTTAGTAATAGCATAGTTGTAGTTGTAAGAACAAGTAGCTCTGCTGTTGTGATTTGTTTCTAATCATTTAGGGTTTTTAAACAAGAAAGATCAATCATGCATAATGCATTGATTATGAAACACTTTCCAACTTCAATGCAATTTCATTGAAACATCCCTAAAATGCGATACATTCCTCGGTAATATTTTAAAAATTATCACAATACTACATTAATTTATTATATTTGAAAACTTAAAAGTGAATCGAAAAAAATGAACTTCATTCAAATGACGGCATTGAAATGTAAATTGCCTGGTTCAGACATCTATAAAATGCGATACATTCCTCGGTAATGTTTTTAAAATTATCATAATACTACAATAATTTATTATATTTGAAAACTTCATCGAAAACAACTGAAATTTATTCAAATGACACCATCGAAATATAACACACCTGGCTCTCTCTATAAAAGCAGCATTTCATCCATAAACATTTTTCCATTCATTTCATTCATAAACATTTTTCCATTCATTTCATTCATCACAATACTATAATAGTTTATTTTATTTAAAAACTTAAGACCATGGAGGTACACGTAATTAAACTCTATGCTTAAAACTTCATCGAAAAAATCGTCCTTCTCTCTGTAAAATCAATGAATATTTCATTCATATCAGCTGTGCAGACCCCATGAGCTAAATAATTTTGCGTTAAAGAAATGCAGCAATTCTTATACAACTCATTCTACATATTTTGCTGTTTACGTTTTCCATAAGTGAAAAATAGGCTTCGTTGTAGAAATAATAAAATTTGGATGATCATTTAAACTCAAATATATTTTAATTGCGTTGTTTCAGTATGTAGATGCACAGAATTTAAGCAAAAATAAAGCGGTTTCAGGATGGATACAACACTAAATATGAATTAAAAAGAACTTTAAAAATCACGATTTTGACACAAGATGGATGCCATATTTTATTTTGAGTGGGTAACGTAATCTCTTTATATAATGGTCACGTGATCTCTCCATATAAGAGGTGTAATTATTATTTTAATTTTTATTTAATAAACTACTGAATATGTTTGGCTGAAATTTTTTTTATATATTTTATAGGATAATTTGAATATTTTCTAAAATTTTCGAAGCAATTTGTGAAATTTAAATCCACTTAAAAAATGTTTGAAAAATTAGGTCCTATAGGGTTCAATGTATTTCATTTCTTCAACCCGGGTTCAATCCAAAACTAATTGGGTGATATTATTCATTTGTTTTCCCATAGGTCCCATAGACCGTCTGAACAGCATACTAAAATTTCATTTTGATTAAGTCATTTTTACGGCAGTTCTCGTGCTAACGGACAGAGAGACAGACAGAATGAACTAAGTCATAAACACTTTTCAACTTTGTTGTAAAGTGTTAGTAATAAAAAGAAAATTGCATTTCAGATGGAAAGTGTTTCATAATCAATGCTTATGCATGATTGATCTTTCTTGTTTTAAAATGTGTAGCCTCTCTCATAAACAAAATGATTAAACTCTTGGAAAGATATTTATTACATAATATTTCTCTCTTTTCTTTCTGGAAGATATCCCGAAAGTCAGAATTTAATTGATTTTGTTTTCCTCCCTATATTAAATAATTTTTAATAAAAAAACTACATAACATATTTTACTGAAATTTTTTTTACTTATTTTATGGGATAATGTGAATATTTCCTATAAATTTCGAAGCAATTTGTGAATTTTAAGTTTGCTTAAAAAATGTTTGAAAAATTAGGTCCCATAGGGTTCAATGTATTTCATTTTTTCAACCTGGGATCAATAAAAAACTAATTGGGTGATATTATTTATTTATATTCCCATAGGTTCCACAGATCGTCTGAACAACATACTAAAATTTCATTTTGATAAAGTCAGTTTTACGGCAGTTATCGTGCTAACGGACAGACAGACAGACAGAATGAACAAAGTCATAAACACTTTTCAACTATGTTGTAAAGTGCTAAAAATAATCACCACCCCAAATAATTTTTCAGGCGAAATATTCGTTACTTTTGGGGAGTATATATGAAAAAAATCAAACATATCTTTTGTTATTGAAATATTTAAATACACGTTTCAAACTGTGAAATTAGTAGGCTTCCATATTTTCATTCGCCTACAACGAATTCCCACGTGATCAGGCAAAACGGAACCGGATCGCAGAATGCACGACAATCAGATCAGACCGAAGGAGCTTGTTCCCTTGGGATCAGTAGTTGTTCAACAATTATTCGAAATTTGTAAATAGCTGAATCTGAAGACTACTTATCATAATGGTTGTATTAAATTGAGTCCTTAAATGCAATATCAGAATTGCATTTAATAAACCAAATACGCCCTGTTAAATTTTAACCCTTTTGATTTAATTTTAACCGTTGAGAAAGATTTATACAATTTTCTGTATTTCTAGTCATTCTTTGGTTTGAGACTCTGCGGTAAACTTATATCCATCTTACGACTAATTTGACCGGGAATTACACTTCAATGTGGATTCCGAACCGTTATAAACAACCAGACATGATTTATTTCTCTTCGCACATTGCAAGTGGGGAATCTAGCAATAAAAGTAATTTTTCATAATAAAGAAAGATGTGCACTTCTGCGTTATTTTTTTTTTTTTTTAAATTTCGAATTAAATATTAGTTATTTTTTATTTTAGCCCTATTTAGGCCGATTTGTACACAAATCGATTCCTTAAACAACATAAAATATTATCACAGAGTTTCCATCTTGACACCATCGGAAAGGTCAAAACATTATCTTTCAAACAAACTTTGAACAGATTCCATACGATGAATAGACAAATTTTAATGAGTTTTTAAAATATATTTTTTTCGTGTGTTTAAAACCTCTCCGATCTTTATATTACGATATGTTAAAATTGACGAGCCATCCGACTTTCATTTCTTTCAACAGCTGCTTAAAATATTACAGACCACTCCAGAAAAAATAATTTCATAAACCCATCGTTTGATTAATTATATTTTTTTATTCGAGGCATGTCTTTCATTTTTTTAATGATTCTAGCATGCTTCGAATCCCACCGGAGGTCTAAACGTACCGGGAAATGGGGCAGACTAATTTTTTTTAGGGAAGTGGATATTTTGGGATTGGGGGAGAGCGTTCTTGGTATGGAATCAAGAGGCATAGATCTAGGACGCTGTAGGAAGTATCATCATCTGCTTGGAGATTTGCCTGGATTGCGAGCTTTGTAACTAAAGTAAAAATATTGATGTGTCCAGCGCCTGGACAAAGGCGTATTACTTATCCGAGCAGTGGTATAAGGTGCTTATTTAGGGCGAGTATATATGCTCGCGTGCGTTTCGTAATTTAATCGTGTGCTCGCGTAGCAGGCGACTAAGCTTTTCGAAATATTTAATGAATTAAATTAATTCCTGCTTAAATCCTGGACAACACCGTGTACAATTTCTTGTCTTACAAAATAAAGGAATATGTGCGTGCAGTCTGCAGGGCAAAATCTAAGCTTCGTAATATCATGGAATTTGGTACAGAAGTGCACCTTGGCTTTATATTTTTTTTAATTTCAAATTATTTTTTAGTTATTTAGTTATTTTGTGTTTTACCCCGATTTAGGCTGATATTTACACAAATCCAACAATGTTTGATGAGACAATACCTTCATATTTATTTATTTATTAAATACATGGAAATTTACACACATATATATATATATATATTTCAATTTATATATATATATATACATATATCGTTGCATCCCCAAAACTAAGATTAGCACAATTCTATAATTTGGCTAAATCTTCCTTATATACATTTGCATTCTAACAAAAGCAATTTCGATTTCATAAGTAATTTTCATTTTTGTAATATTTCATGTGAACGCATGTGTACGAATTCAAACCTTATCGCGCTTTGAACGGAGATTCAACGGTCTTCCTTTAGTTGTGGTTCAGGTCTATTTTGTTGAGGGGAGAGAGTGGTGTTAATCTTCTCCTTTATCAGAAACTTCCGACGGTATTCTGTTTGAGATTCTTTGTTATAGGTTTTGAATCTTTGATTTTTGTTTCCTACTTTGTGGAGAAAGTGTTTCGATATTTGGAGTATCGCGTTATCGGTGCCTGTATTATTTAAGCAGCGGGTACTTATTTTGCCGGGACTAATAGATTTTAATTGAGCTGAACTAGTGGTTTAATTGTGCAGAGATTGTCGAAATTAAAATTTACATTGTGACATGAAATTTTCACTGTTATTTATACGAATACAATTTATGTATTTTATCATTTCATATAACTACCCTTCTTTAACTTCCCTGCAACGTTGGGTACAGTTTCTAGTATTTGAGACAAAAAATGCATAGCAATGCATTCAAATGATTTGATAATAGAACGAGATGAACTGCCATCAAACCATAAATTATTAGACATTGGAGAACGGTAAATTTAAGCGTCAAAAAACAGATATCTCTCAATCTCGCTTTGAATATGCCTCCTAAATGTTGGCGAGAAATGCTAAAATTTCAAAATTTAGAAACACGGCAGCATTATGCTCCGCCATATCTAAGCTACCAAGTATATACTCTACTCAATGCGACAAATCCAGATTTCCAAAGATCTGTATTTCACTTTACAGAGTCCACATCGACGATAAGAGCTTGCAATTCCGCTCTAGTAGCTCAACGCTGGAGCGTCGGTTGGCCAGTACGAAAATCCGTTGTACGATTTCCGGTTGGGACAGCAAGGTTCTTTACAACTACCTAAGAAAGCTAAAGATTTGATATTTGTAAAGGCGTCTCAAAACTGAGAAGAAGTAATTACAAGTAATGCAGTGGCACCAGAGAAAAAATAGTTTGGAAATGACACTTTTTGCAATTATCATTCCAGCCTTTCTATTCTTCAGTCTTGATGGACCTACAGCCTTTCTATTCTTCAGTCTTGATGGACCTACAGCCTTTCTATTCTTCAGTCTTGACCTACAGCCTTTCTATTCTTCAGTCTTGATGGACCTACAGCCTTTCTATTCTTCAGTCTTGATGGACCTACAGCCTTTCTATTCTTCAGTCTTGACCTACAGCCTTTCTATTCTTCAGTCTTGATGGACCTACAGCCTTTCTATTCTTCAGTCTTGACCTACAGCCTTTCTATTCTTCAGTCTTGATGGACCTACAGCCTTTCTATTCTTCAGTCTTGACCTACAGCCTTTCTATTCTTCAGTCTTGATGGACCTACAGCCTTTCTATTCTTCAGTCTTGACCTACAGCCTTTCTATTCTTCAGTCTTGATGGACCTACAGCCTTTCTATTCTTCAGTCTTGATGGACCTACAGCCTTTCTATTCTTCAGTCTTGACCTACAGCCTTTCTATTCTTCAGTCTTGATGGACCTACAGCCTTTCTATTCTTCAGTCTTGACCTACAGCCTTTCTATTCTTCAGTCTTGATGGACCTACAGCCTTTCTATTCTTCAGTCTTGATGGACCTACAGCCTTTCTATTCTTCAGTCTTGATGGACCTACAGCCTTTTTATTCTTCAGTCTTGACCTACAGCCTTTCTATTCTTCAGTCTTGATGGACCTACAGCCTTTCTATTCTTCAGTCTTGACCTACAGCCTTTCTATTCTTCAGTCTTGATGGACCTACAGCCTTTCTATTCTTCAATCTTGATGGACCTACAGCCTTTCTATTCTTCAGTCTTGATGGACCTACAGCCTTTCTATTCTTCAGTCTTGACCTACAGCCTTTCTATTCTTCAGTCTTGATGGACCTACAGCCTTTCTATTCTTCAGTCTTGATGGACCTACAGCCTTTCTATTTTTCAGTCTTGATGGACCTACAGCCTTTCTATTCTTCAGTCTTGATGGACCTACAGCCTTTCCATCAAGACTGAAGAATAGACTGAAGAACTTCAGTCTGACTGAAGTTCAAGTCAAGACTGAAGAACTTCAGTCTTGACCTACAGCCTTTCTATTCTTCAGTCTTGATGGACCTACAGCCTTTCTATTCTTCAGTCTTGACCTACAGCCTTTCTATTCTTCAGTCTTGATGGACCTACAGCCTTTCTATTCTTCAGTCTTGATGGACCTACAGCCTTTCTATTCTTCAGTCTTGATGGACCTACAGCCTTTTTATTCTTCAGTCTTGACCTACAGCCTTTCTATTCTTCAGTCTTGATGGACCTACAGCCTTTCTATTCTTCAGTCTTGACCTACAGCCTTTCTATTCTTCAGTCTTGATGGACCTACAGCCTTTCTATTCTTCAATCTTGATGGACCTACAGCCTTTCTATTCTTCAGTCTTGATGGACCTACAGCCTTTCTATTCTTCAGTCTTGACCTACAGCCTTTCTATTCTTCAGTCTTGATGGACCTACAGCCTTTCTATTCTTCAGTCTTGATGGACCTACAGCCTTTCTATTTTTCAGTCTTGATGGACCTACAGCCTTTCTATTCTTCAGTCTTGATGGACCTACAGCCTTTCCATCAAGACTGAAGAATAGACTGAAGAACTTCAGTCTGACTGAAGTTCAAGTCAAGACTGAAGAACTTCAGTCTTGACCTACAGCCTTTCTATTCTTCAGTCTTGATGGACCTACAGCCTTTCTATTCTTCAGTCTTGACCTACAGCCTTTCTATTCTTCAGTCTTGATGGACCTACAGCCTTTCTATTCTTCAGTCTTGATGGACCTACAGCCTTTCTATTCTTCAGTCTTGATGGACCTACAGCCTTTTTATTCTTCAGTCTTGACCTACAGCCTTTCTATTCTTCAGTCTTGATGGACCTACAGCCTTTCTATTCTTCAGTCTTGATGGACCTACAGCCTTTCTATTCTTCAGTCTTGATGGACCTACAGCCTTTCTATTCTTCAATCTTGATGGACCTACAGCCTTTCTATTCTTCAGTCTTGATGGACCTACAGCCTTTCTATTCTTCAGTCTTGATGGACCTACAGCCTTTCTATTCTTCAGTCTTTATGGACCTACAGCCTTTCTATTCTTCAGTCTTGATGGACCTACAGCCTTTCTATTCTTCAGTCTTGACCTACAGCCTTTCTATTCTTCAGTCTTGATGGACCTACAGCCTTAACTTAACTACTGAACCAATTTTATTGAAGGATGGTTTATTTTGTGAATCTTGGTAGGAAAACTATACTTTGTTTAAAACTTGAAGATATATTTGATGTAGTACTCTAAAAATTGAAAAAAAAACATGATTACGATTGTCGTTCCGGACTTTTCTTCAGTAATGGTTGACCAATAGCATAAACTACTGAACCGATATGATTTAATGATGGCTTTATGTGTTCTAGTGAGCTGCTTTCTTTCTTAAACTTAAACTTAAGATAAATTTGATTTAAAATTTTTCAAAAATTGAAAAAACAGAAATAAATGGTACTCGGCAGTAAAATACAATTTGCAATGTCTACTATATGATTATCACATAATCATATAGATAAATATTTCTACAAAAGGTATTGAAGTCTCACAAAAAGCACCATTTCATGGTAAAAAAATATTTCTGCCAAGTACAAATAATAAGAACTTCTCTCCAAAAAAGTTAGGAAATCTCAAAATGGTTTGCTGGACTTGGAGAAAACCATTTTCAAATTTCATAAGTTTTTTGGAGAAAGGTTTATGTTTCTTGTACTTAGCGGGAAGGTTTTGATCTTGATGGGGGTGCTTTTTTGTGATATACGATATTTCAGCGAGTATTCCTTAGAAATATGGAATTTTTTTTATTTTAAATTTATATGTGGAATTTTTTTTACAGATTGGAAGTTTCTTGGCAGATTTCGTATTTTTATGCATATACAACACTTTGGAAAATATGTGATCTATTCAATATCAATGAATGATTTGAGCAATTTTTCTAATTAGAAGTATGTTTCTATGATCAACATTTAAAAAAATAATCATCGTAATATCTATTTTGAATCACCCTGTATAGTATTTGCAAGAGAAATATAGTTACACATAACACACGTGAGATGCATAGGTTTCAAAGTATGCACGACAAATATTGAGCATAGTATTTTTCCACTCTCTATTTCCAAATCATATCCCAAGGAAATGTATCAGTTAGGTAATTCGCATTAACGAAAGAGTTGATTTCATTTGTAAGCTGAAATTGTATTTGCCAATAATGAATAATTTATTTCGAATATATTATTTAAAAAAAAATCAACAAATACATTTCACTAGACTTTTCTTTAGTTAGTTTTCCGAAAATTTTTACCAATATTCAAGCGATTAAACAAGATAAATTCTTACATTTTAAATAAGCTTCACACACTTAAGAAGACAAACGCATCCTTAATTAGCAATGTAAGCAAGCACATTTAATGAAATTAACAATTTTAAAATAACAATCAATTAGTTTTCAGCTTTAACGGAAAATGTTGAGTTGATAAATTACAACTGACTGCTAATGGAACACAATATATTCACAAAAGTCGTAAAACAACTTAAGTAAGGCATGGCAACATATTGTCTTAAAAGGTGCACCATTTCTCAGTTAAAAAATTCCATGTGAGCCTTTTATTTTTTGATAGAGATTTCTAGATATTTTTGAATCAAATATGCTTCGATTACTGCATATTTAAATGCTTTATTTTTAATGCTTTAATTAAAAGAAGAAATGCTTTAATTAAAATAGACTATCATCGTGTGCAAATTTTGATCATGTGGCACCGTTTAATAAAAATGTACAAACTGTAACTTTTTATGTGGGTCTGTCTAGAAAAAATGGTCGATTATAAAAATATTTTCTATAGTCTAGTTAGTTAAACAACAAATTTTTCATTGTCTTAACATCAAAATTTCCCGTACTATTAATGAAAGTTTTTAACAGGTAATTGAGGACTCTATAAAACTTTTGCTAAAGGTAGGTATGCATGTAAGTTTTTGAATGGAAATTTTATCTAACGAAATTTGATTTTTCTACGACCTTTGAAATCTGTGTTTTTAACGCTTCGTTTGATAGGGTCAACGTGGTTAAAGTTCTATAACACTGACAACTTTTCAGGCCAATTTTGCATACTAGTGAACTAAGAGCTTTCTCAAAAGATTTTTTGAAAAAATAAATTGAATAAGGAATTGAATAAGGAATAATTTTTTAATTGGAACTTCCTTTTTAGGGGAGTCGTATGAAAAGTTAAATTTGTAATTTTTTTACTAGAACATGTCACGTGACCAAAACTGCCACAGTCCGAAAGTCTATCTTATTTGAAATAATTCTTAAATTGGAACTATAGGTCTGTAACCAATCTTTCAAGATGTATTTAGTAGTGCGATCTTTCCTATATTCCCTGTATAGGATGCAATTTATTTAACGCATCTAAAAATACAGCAAAGCTGATAATGGATTTCTATTTGCCAAACCTTTCTGATTGTTAAGCCAAAAAGTAACCGAATACATAAAATAACTATCGCCTAGAGTTTAAAGAATTATTTAGTTGCATACTTACCTCAGTCGCGAAAATTCTAATCACTAAGTTTTATCCAATCCTCCCAAAGGAGAGAAGTATTATAAATTCATAAAACATGGCGTCTTTTGTGCTATAATAACTGGAGTGTTGCGTCAACTAATTACGGGGAACCCATGATGGGGAGGGGCAGATATGTTTGCCGGCCATCGTAGTACTTGGGGGATTCCACAGAGTAATCGAGCTAAGTCTGTGAAGGTTCTAATCTACTAACTTGATTAAAACTGTCTTCTCATTTCTAAATTGTCATTAACTCACAGCTTCCTGAACATGGGGCTAAAAAATGGATCTAGTTGCTGTGTAAATGTATAATTTGGAAGGACAAAAGCGTCGCTTTCGAAAATTTGGCGCCATATTTTGTGAAGCTAGTATTAATGAAATATGCAAATGACGAATATAAGATATACATAAAAGAGTATTTATAGACGGCATGTAGTGTATACACTTTGTTTTTGAGGGAACTATTATACCTTTATATCCTTTTTTGCATACTTAATTCGTACAGTCAATCTAGTTTTCCGTGAAAACGGAAAGTGATATCTCCATAATTAAAAAATAAAAATCCTTAGTGAATCTCTACCCACCAGCCATAATTTAATGCTGAATCCATATCAGTTATCACCTGAGCTCTATTTATAACCAATCTTGAGAAACGGATGTTTTAAGTAAAACAAAAATTTTCAAACTGGGAATGGAAAAGAAAAAACTAGAAGTAGAAATCCTTAATGTCCCCATCCCCTTTCCGTCAGTATCCTCCAGAATTTGATGCTAAATCCAAATCAATCCCCCTCTGAGCTCTATTTATAGCAGATTATTTTCTTAAGATAAGAAATGAAACATCGCAATTGGTTAAAATTTCTTAATTACTTTAAAAATGAAAAGGTTCATATATTACTCAGTAATGTCACAGAAAGTGGCCATATGCTTGCTTTTTTATGATTTATAGATGTACCGATTTTTACAAGTGATACCTTTCTAGAAACTTTAGCTCATGAAAAGTTTGCTTTTCTAAGTTTCATTATGATAAATCCACTGGTATTTGAATAATTGTTTTTTACGTTTTCATTCCTTTGTACTAGTAACCGTACACCATTCGCAACAAATCGACCTTCAGTAAAAGAAAAAAAATACCCAGTAAAAATAGGAAACATATTAAAAGCAAAAATGTTGATCATGTTATTGAAAACTGGTTTTTGTTTTTTTAAATAGACAAGGGGAAGTACAGGTATGAAACTTTGTGCGTTTATGTTTTTTAAAAGTGTTAAAATATAAACCCGCAAATTATGGTAATATTAAATATCAAAATATACATCGTCATACAACCCGTATCGAAGATTCATTTTTAAAGAAAGCGGAGATTAAGATAACAAAGACAGAAAATATATGATATAATATGATTGTGATGAACCAAAACTGAGATTTTTGTAATGTTTGGAGTTCTTTTTAAGAAAAACTAGTGTTTTGAAAATTATAAAAATGATTAATATGCTAAAGAGATGAACTGACAAAATGAAGTGACTGGAGGAATCCAAAGTAATAAAAATACGAATGGCTAACACAAAAGGCAATGCTTTTTGGATTCGAGATAGACATTAGATAGGTATTTAAGTTTATGGTACTAGCTGTAAACGAAGTACTCCAAAATACCGCAAAAATTGTGCAAGTGATATGTCACGTGATAGAAGACTGGGCAACTAGGGGGTCCTATGCACTCTAGCTAGCCGAATTGTGCGAGAAATAGTACGGGTGAAATACTTTCTTCAGGCTAGAAGCAGGAGGGGCTTCATGGTGACTAACCAGTATCGAAAACGATGAGAAACTAAGATGAGGAGGCCTTGGGAATCTAAGAAAGAAGGTCCTGAACATCAGAAGAAGATGATAACTACACTGACTGTGAGTGGATGAAAGAAACCATGCCAATATGTTCCTGATGTGATTCAAGAGTCTTATTTAAACCAAACCAGCGGCTCATCTATTGAATCTACACCAACTAAAAGGCATGGTGTTTTGTGATATATATTTCATTGATTACGATAAAGAAATATGTAATTAAAATTTATAGTGATAAGAGGACGATGAATTTTATTTCAGTGTCATCACAACGCCAGCTCCCAAATCCCTTAAGTTAATAAGTGCCATTAAATGGTATTTATAGAATTTTTTAATTTTAGCGATGATTAACCGTTTTTGAAAATGTTTGAAAATAAATACTACTTTATTAATAATAATTATATTTATTTAAGTTTCCAAAAAATAGAGTTTTTCCTTTCAACAATTTTTAGGAATCAGACGTAAACAACGAGAAATTTAGAAAGTGGGTAAATGTGCCCAATTTTCTTAATCATAACGCATCTAAAACTTAATAATTAAATATAGGAAATTTAATTGCTTAATTAAATGGAATAATGTATTTCCACAATAATATATAATATTGTTCCTATTTGTCGTTTTACTTTAAATAATTATAGTTTGATATCTGTACTTTCCCGGTGTAGTTTTTTTTTACTTTAAAGAAACATAAATCAGTTTTTCACAATGCGTTCAACATTTTTAATGTATTAATAGAAATAAAATTTCATTAAATAAAAATTTAGGCCAATACGGTAAGCCACTTTTCCAATTCATCAATAAAATATCTAAATGCATAAAATTATCATCGAAATCAGTTCATAACTTTTCAATCGCAAACTTACTTATGTCGAGGAAATTCTAATCGCAAAATTTTATCCAATCCTCCCAGCAGAGAGAAGTATTATAAATTCGTTAAACATGCCGTCTTTTGTTCTCTAATAATGTGAGTGTTGCGTGAACTAATTATGCGGAACTTATAGTGGAAAAGGGGGAGAAGTTGCGTTTGCCGGTCATCGTAGCACTTGGGGGTTTCTACCAGGTTATCGAGCTAAGTTTGTGAGGGTTCTAATCCACTAACTTGATTAAACATGCCTTCTCATTTCTAAATTGTCATTAACTCATTGTGTCTCTGACGCTGTGCTAAAAAATGGAGCTATCTATAATGCACATTTGTAATTAGATACGGCCTATAGAAAATGTAACATGAAATTTAAGGATGTTGCAATGTAATAGGAAAAATATACATAGGTATTTTTAAGGAGTTTTACTGAAGATATAAAAAATAATAATAAGGAAATAATGTAGAAACCTCCAGGGCATAGACTTTGTTTCAGCTTCAAAATTGATTCAGTTAATGCAAAATTAATTCAGTGATACCAATTATTATAGCTATTGAACCAAGTACTGTGTATTAAATCAAGTATTATAGTTGTTGAATCAAGTACTGTATTGTATCAAGTATTATAGTTATTGAATCAAGTATTGTATTATATCAAGTATTATATGTGGCGAAAAATATAAAGATGTGTCACGGGTACCAAACTGTGGCGAAAAATATTTATTTATATTACATTTCTTAAATAATCTTTCCTCGTGAGTATAGTTATCATTGCGTACCCTGCGATGTTTTCCGAGAATAACGCTTCGTTTTTATCTCTATCGTGAGAGTCAACTAATTAATTACGAGTCAACTTATTATTAACAAAGTTAATTATTAAGTATTGGTTACAATATTTATCTTTTTAAATTATAATATTTATTTAGGTAGCATTCAGAGATTATAACATAACTTTTACAAGTAATGCTTTATACAAAAAAAAATATCTCATTTTATCTTTTATGAAATAGACTTAGGAAATGTGAGATCAAGCAATTATTTATACGAATGCTTGAAGTTCTGCGATCGCCCCGGTTCTCAAGATATAAGACTGGTACTATCTTGCATTTTAACTGCACGACGTTGCATTTTAACTGCACGTTTATCAAAGACGTTGTCTGGCTGTTGACATGGGGCATTTCACACACGGTAGCGAATTTTTCGATTGCGTATTTCATCGGAAGTCTACACATTGAATCTTTTTATGTCTCATCCTATCGAACATAATTTATTTTTTTTTTCGTCTTCACATCTTGAACAACCCTTCACATCTGCTTGTTCTCTTTTTTTTAGGTATTCTTATTTTTTTTTACCTTGCTTTAGGGAGTCACTCCTTTCTTGTGGCCACCTTTCTTGATTGGCCTTTCCTTGTTCCCATGATGGCTTAGGTCCGGTCCTGATTGGATTCCCCCTATTTGACATAGATATTCCGGGTGAAGCTCGGGAGAGTGGTTTGCGGCCATGTAGACATTGTGATTCCATCTTAATGATGTTACGGCAAATTGTTGAATTTATGAATCGTGAACATCGTTCAATGAAAATGTCAAACCTGGTGCTTGTTTGTCTGAACCATTGTTCATCTGTTTCACACCATGGCATATAATTTTAAACATATATTGCGTTATTTGGTCTCGCATTATATTATATAAAGTATTATACTATATCAAGTATTATATTATATCAAGTATTATATTATTTTGATACAATAATTGAAATCAAATGAATACTCAAATTATTAAACTGAAATAATATAAAACCTGATATTTAGTATTATATTTGTGTGATATACGCTGCAAAATATTTCTGTCGGGTGTTTTTACTGATCAAGAAAAGTTCGTAAAGTTTTCTTTTAGGATATACAATAATTTCTACTCCAAGGAAACTCTTAAGAGATATTTCCTCATTTTACTCATAGCAGACTTTCTGTGAGATGTAAAACCCACATGTGTCCAAACAAATCACTCTCTGGCATTTAATTCGTAGAAGCCGGTTTAAAATGTATTTTTTATTATGTTTTCGATTTAAAACTGTGCAATTTTATTTCAAAATCTTGCTGATGTAAGATCATTAATCCATGTTATCCTGATTTCAGATTCGTTTTTTTTATAATGGTTTAAGATCATGCATATAGTGTCTCAATTTTAGTTGCAATAACTTCGAATTTATATGCATTTACATCACACCTTTCAAAATGCATTAAGAAACATAATATTTATTTATAAATTATATGAATACAGTAGCATGCATTTGAATTTAATATATCCTACTGGGTTTGGGCACTTTTTTAAATATACCTATAACAAATTATATTTTTTTCTGATTTGGTGTTAATGTAGTCCATAAACAGATAAAAGAGAAAAAGCTTGATTTTATATACTAATTTATTTAGTAAATATAAATATTAATGAAATTTTAATGAAATTTAATATTTATAAGGGAAAATCTCTGTAAAAAAATAAGTCATTTTATCAATATTTATGATATATCAATATATATATCACTGTTTTTATGATAGTCTATTTTATTTATGAAAAAGTTTGAGTAATAAAGGAAAAAATTGGCAATTTTTAACTAGTTCGCATTATTAATGTGTATTTTTATTGGATATTAAAAATTTAAGAACGATATTTCCCGAAAGTCTGATTTAATAATATACCGTACACCCAATGGTGTAAAAAGAATATATGTCAAGCTTCAAGTAAAAATGACAAAAACTTTTTGAAATAGAGTTTTCCTCGTGGAACAATTGTTATCAAATTTTGATTCCTCAGAAAATAAACAAATTTAACGTTTTACATCAGATTTAATTTTCGTCTGCTATCCATCAATAAAAATGCCATATCCTTTAAAACATTTGTTGTGCAGTAAAAATTAAAACTTTACTTTTAAGCTAACAAATAAGGCTGTAAGATGAGTATAGAAAAAATAAATGTGAATTTCCTTTTTGCATAGTTTTAAAATAATGTGATAGAAAACTATCATTATTTTCTAATATGAGGGACATTTTGTGACAATACATATAATTCATTAAAAAATCAGCAATCCAACAACCTTTCTTCTTAAACAAGTAATATTTAACCTAATGATGATTAATTGGTTAAAGAAAAAAAAGGTTGTTATGTGTTTTTTTCAATAGGTCATATGCACTGCCACAGAACATGTGCATGACAGTAAAGCTTTGCCGGCGGAAAAATTGTTTCTGAGATTCTGGGCAAAAATATTTTAGATTTTTGAAAAAAGTTTCGAAGTAATACAGCTATTTTTTTTTAAAGAGATTAAAAAATGAAAACAGTAAGAGAAAAAATAGATAAATCCATTTTCCTGATTTATCCTTCGGCAAATCTAATGGTTGCCAAGAAATAACTGCTGGCAACTATATGATTAAATTGATTTAGGTTATTTATTTTCAACTTCCTACAGCAGCTGATTTTTAAGGAAAAAGTATTATTTCAAAATTGTGAGAAATTTTCTTACAATAGGATGTTCGTTAAAAATGATGATTCAAACATCAGATAAAAATGCTTTTCATAGAAATTACTTAAAACAATCTGATTCACGTCTTATATTTATGTGATAATTTAGATTTAATAAATAATTAAATATGTAAGATGTATGACAAGATGCATGACTTTGAAATTTTAAGGATGTGTCTGATTTTTGTAAATTATGCCATATATAAGATGTCGGAAAGTGTGTGTCATATACGTAGTCATAATACGTACATGTGTCATAATACGTAGTAAATTGTGTCATGTATAAAATGTAGAACCCACTTTAAATACAGAAAACAAGAAAGATGGACTCCTAAAAAGAGTCAACGGACCAGCCGGAGAACTGAGGTTCAGTTTTTCGTCATGTTCGTCAAACCTTTCTGTCGAACCCGTATCCATAAAAAGTAGAGGAATAAGGTGGTCGTACACATTAGAAATTACAGTTCGGTCTAAACTCTGAGGAAGTAAAGTTCATTACTCACATAAAGTAGATGGATAGATCCACTAGTGCTTAAGCTCACTGCTAATAGCGTCAACAGATAAACCCGATATTGTGTTCGATGAGTTAGTTACTCAATAAAAAACTTTACGAATTAAAAATTCAATTATTAAGTTAGTTTAAAAATTTTAGATGACCACCTTGGATATATTATTATAATGCGTTAATCTCTTGAAAAATATTTTTTAAATATAAATATTTTTTTAAGTAAATATTTAATGAATAGCAGTGTACATTGTGTTGCGTTTTTGCAGTATAATAAGAATTTGAACCACTTCCATTGAAGATAAATTATGTATGCGTGGGAAGAAAACTTTGTTTAAACGGAAATGGTACTTAGTTGGTGGTCTTAGTTGGAAACGTTTTAGTTTTCATTATTATTCAATACTTTTTACAAAATAAAATATTAACTAACTGTATCATTTTATGAAATTAGAATTAACTCTAGCAAAAAGATCATGTCAAGAAAACCTTCTTGAGTTTTTAGCAACCTAGGTAATCTTTTAATGCAAGATTTTATTTCTAGTTCTTTTAAGCGCTTATTCAAATTGATTCAAATTGATGCATATATTCAGTATTATGTCTTTATATGAATCCTATGTGCTAATTAGGGATTTTAATTCCGAATGTTTTACATGATTACAGGATCTCAAAATTGAGAATTTTTCAATCCAGGGAACCCGTGGGATTGAAGGTTTCTTTTTACTTCATTTAGCGGAAACTATGTTTTATACTCTTTTGATATTTTATTTTCTTTTGATCTACTTATTGGTGTCAAAAATGTTGTTATACTATTGTTTTTGAAAAAGTTTTCCTTGAAGCATCTATTTCTCATAATCTACTAGATAGAAAATAAATGATGATTAAATTGTATCAAATTCCAGAAGAGAATTGGGAGGGGTTGCCACAAAGGATTTCCATTTCTGGTTCTCTTTCCATTTCCGGTTTAAACATATTTCACTTTAATTGAAACATATATTTCTTAATTGGCTATGGATAAAGCTTAGATGATGACTGATATGGATTCATCATCGAATTCTAAAGAAAATTAGGGTCCACTAAGGATTTCCATGTCCAGCTTTAGAAATGTTACTTCCAGTGTTTTTCTTTTATTTTTGTATGATTGTACGAAATACTTATGCAAAGAGAATAAAAATTCTGAATAGTTTCATCAAAAATGAAGTGTAGATACCATTTGTCACCATAAGAATTATCCTTCATAAATTTCTGATATATAAATATTACACGTATTGAAACGGTAATATCACGTTTAAATATAAAAATCAATACAAAAGTAATTTTGGTGCAAATACTGTTTGGGTATAATGAACATCTTTATAAAAAAGAGAAATATATTTTGCTAATTTTTCACATTTGAAATGTACAGTAACTATGTAAATAAAAACGTGGAACGATAGCTAACGTTAATATTCGCATAATTTAAATAAATCGTTTATGTTATTGATAAAGAACGTTTATATTCGTATTATATAAATCGTTTATGTAATATGCCTTAAATTAAGTAATAAAATATATGTAACAATCCGGTTATTTTACATAATATCGAAAAACGTAACTGGTTAATAATAAACAAATTGCATATGAAATTCTTATGCAAAAACAGCATAAGACATTACATTAATTTCATCTACTGTAACGGTTAAAGAAAAGTCACACATATCTATAGAAGACAAAAATTGCTTTTGATTTGTTGAAGGCCCAGACCACACGACCAACCCAGGGGTTTATGGTAACAAATTGTGTGGCCGGGTTTCTGCTTTTGATTTGTGAAAACTCTTCAAAGTATGTAAAGAACCTTGCTGTAGACTCTGCATTCTTCCCCCTCTAATGTCAGATTGACGTGCAACTGACAATCAGACTGACCACCTCCTGCTATTTTTACCCCAGGTTATCATGATACTTCTATTTTTACCCAGGTTAGTATATCCTGCGTGGTTGCTGTCCTTCCGCTTTGAAATTGGCGTTCCATATACCAGAGTCCACTGAATACGTGCTAGTGGTACTAGGGTCACTATCAGACCGCCGACATCTTTACACTAACCTACAGAGTTGATTTGTTCAGGAGTCATTGTAAAGAGCCTTGCTGCCCCTACCAGGAATCGAACCCTGGATCTCCGAAATGACCAGCCGACGCTCTTTCGTTGAGTAACTGAGACAAAATTGCAAGCTCTTACGTTGACGTGAACTTTGCAAGTATTCCTGTAATATTACAATGTTTCTTCATCATTTTAAGCAGCCAATTTCTAAATTACGGCATTTCCATATAAAATATTAGACATTAAACATCTGTTGATTATTCAACCTATTAAATGAGTCAGGCAAGCAGATAGAAAGCAAAGTATCATGCAAAAAAATTAAAATATTTTTTAAATTTAATTATGTATAATGATAGCTGAATACAATTATAAATTTTATTTATATACTATATGATATCAGCCAATTTTTAAAAATGTATATACTATTTCGGTGAAATCCTGTCTCTTTGAAATGATGCCATCGTTCTCTATAACAATGTTGATATAATTGCAAAACTGGGAATGTATAATTTCGTAAATTAAAATAATTGAGATAAATCTTAAAAGCCTGAGATTCCGACATAATTAATCCCGGGATTTTCGGATTAGTATTTTGTTCGGGATTCCGAAATTAACATTCTCTGTACTAATATCCCTTTATAAGACACTTCAAACATATAAATTAATTTTTATTCTGACTTTGAATAAATTCTCGCCGAAGCCAATTAAAGTAAAATTGTGGAAAGTAAGCGTCAAGATTAACCAATTATGAGCGAATTTTGCCTGAAAAATTCTACTCACTTTTCAACTCTATTATCACTTCTCTTTGAAATCTATTCACTTAAATATCTCCAAATTTTAAGAAATAAATAGACTCTTTAAGTAAAAGCAACGTAAATAAGCACAAATAAGAAAATAATGCAGCATACAGCTGTTTCGAGTATACGTTGAATCCCCTTCTTCAGTGCAAGAGAACCAACAAACCCAAAGTCCGAAAGAGGAATGGGGGTGCGGAAGAAAAATACAGGGGATTATATACCCAAGACATGGATTACGAGGGAGCCAGTCAGAAAGCAGCATGAAGAACAGTACAGCCAATCCGAAACGAGAAGTAACAACACAAGATTGGCGTGCACCAAAACACGACAGCTATATCCCGACCAGACAAATCAAGTCTGAACAAGAATAAATGAGTCCCAACAAGATGAAAAAAGGTTAAAGCGACACATAAGAGCCCAAAGGAATATAAAGAAAATTTTTTGCTTTTGTTTTTTTTACAGGACATTACGCCAGACCGCGGACAAAAATGGAGTACTCGTCAATTACTAGAATTTTTCTGGATGTGGAAGGCTCAAAGAAGTCAAGATCATAGATCGACGTGTATTTTTATCCTTGCTGAAGAAAACTCTAAATTCTGGTTAAATTGATAGCAATGCTAAGCAATTGAAGATTTAGTGAATTCCCGTTTTTGACATGGTTTTCCTGTTCCTACGAAATTTTAAAGCATTTTAATTATTTACGGGACTCTTTAAGTGTTTGCCTGTCTTTAGTACTAATGAATTATACGCCTAGTATCGTCTTCCGCAGACGAAAATGGATAGGTGCATTAAATGGTATGCCTCGAATAATGAATTCATCAGCGTGCGAGCCAACTAGATCATCTGAATAGAATATCTGAATTTATGATCATCTAGTTTTCTGTTAATGGCAGTTATTACTTATATGGCACCGCGGTTAGGTCAAGCCTCCATAAATCTTCGCGTTGGGATGACTCTTCATCAGGTACCCTATGAACCTGGAGCCAAGATTACCTTTAAAGCAATACTAAATATATGTAAAGGGAAAGCAATGCAATGGTCAATAATATGACTCTAGGATGTATATGCATTAACACATTTTCAGCTTGCCTGAAAATGTTTCAACTATTTTTTTTCAATATCTGTGCTTTTTTTATGAATCTGTGGGCAGTAACTATCGTCGAAATTGGGCAATTTGAATGAAATTTAGTACGATTATTTTTGTGATGCCAGTTGTAACAATATTTCAATTATGGAAATGAATGCATGGTACAGTGAACGAGAAGTACAGAAAATATAAGAGACATACCAAACTGATGACGGTGTTGACAGTTTACTAATCAAAATATTTACCACGTCAAGGATGATTACGTATTTCTTCAAGCCATGTTACCTTTAACATTCTCTGTACTAGTACCCCTTTATAAGACACTTTAAATATATAAATTAATTTTTATTCTGATTTTGAATAAATTATCGCCGAGGCCAAATAAAATAAAATTGCAAAAATTACCGTCGAGTTAACAGGTCAAAGAACTTCAATTACAGGTTCCGGACTTCAATGGGAAAACGGCCCGCTGATTAAAAAATGTTATTAGTTTGCTCACTTAAAAACATTACAATTACTGAACAGATGGCTACAAGAAATTAATGTTTGCTTTGGAGCAGTATGTGGTATTTAAAGTAGCTAGTGTTAAATTATAAACATTGTTTTGGCCGTCAATTCTTTTGTATAGCAATTTAAAATTTTGGGAGGTTTTAAACACGAAAAAGTATATGCTTTTTAAAAATTTATATATTAATCGTATGGATTCCCTTCAGAGCTTATTTGAAATAGAATTTTTCTATTTTTTCGATGAGATCAAGATACAAACTCTGATAACATTTTTGGTCAATAAGGAAGTGATTTGTGTGAATATCGCCCAAAATCGTTGTAAGTTGAGCTTAAACATAAAATAAATAAAATACTAATTCGAAATTAAAAAAAATATCTGATGTGGGCAGCACATAACTTTATAATGCAATGAATATAATGCAATGAATTTACTACTTTTACAATAAAAAAATAATGTATAAGATATACGGTACTGTGTTTTTATCGTTGAATTGTACATTTGGCGATTTTCCGGAGGACAACATGTAAAACTATTTCGAATTACCTAATTAATTTATATTTCGCGCACCTCTAAACAAATAATTATCAATATTGATAGCATCCTCAATAAGCGATATAGTCCTTATATTAAAATATTTTAATAATTAATTCATCAATTAGACGTCATTTTCGCAATTTTGACGATACTTTTGTCAATCTGGGGCGAAATACCGCCAAGTTGGCGATACTTTACTAAATTATTCACCAAGTTCGCTGACTACATCACCAAGTGTTACAGACAAACGGAGAGAAGATCATTTCTTATATACTAGAAGGTATGCCCGTCATATGACAGAAATCAAAATTTGTGAATCATTATTTACCCTATGGCGTTATTTTTACCAATTTGGAGACATTATTGTCACTTTGGCAACATTTAAAATAGTTGTAAAGTTGGCGACGTCCCGCTAAATTTCTCAACAAAAGTTACGGATGGACGTACGGAGAAATGGGATATTTTTTTTTATAGTCTACTCCAACGTTCTTTCAAAGATATTGAACTATATCAATTAGTCGTCAAGGTATCAATTAGTCGTCAGTTGCATTGATTTAGCGTAAATTTTATCAACTTGGCAATATTTAAAAAAGTCGCCAAATTGGCGACATTCCGCCAAATTCGTCACCAAAATCTCGCCAAGCGTTATGGACGGAGAAATAAGTTATTCTTATAGCAAATAAATGACTATTGGCGTCCAAATACAAAAGTATTTTCTAAAGAAACTTTCTCATGAATGGAACGAGCTCGATCCACAAGAATGATGTCACCAAATTTATCGCTTGATATTACATATGAAAAGTTAACATATTTCACAATAGTTAATATTATTTTTTATTTTATGGAATTTTTTTGATACATTTATTTGAAAAATGTGCAATATCTCGAGAACGGTTCATGCCAGCGTTCTAGAGTTTATGTTAATTGTTTCTGATGAAAAATTACATAAGAAATGACTATTTGCGTAACTTTATTAAAGGTTTTGATTTTTTGATAATATTTCAAAATGTCACTCGAAAATTTGGGGGGATTCTGAACATTCGATTGCGTTTAAAAACAATAGGCTTCCAGTATTCATAGATTGTAATTTTTATACCAAATTTTGTTTGGATCGCTCCATTCGTTCGTGAGATATCGTCTTCAGAGACACACAGCCATCATTTCAAAAACATTTGTTTTGTGTTCCGGGATGCTTAAAACGTGCTCTCCCGTCAAAAACTCGGATTCGAATTTTCGGATCCGTTACAATATTTTCCTTATACATTATACTATACATATAAGGAAAGTAATAACACCGAAGTGCACCTTTGTGGGTCCTGAAGTTTCTGTGTATTAAATTTCATGTCCTTACGACGCTTAGATTTCCCGCTACATACCGCACAGATAGGAAAAAACGTACACACACACATAGACAGACATTTTCCTTTATTATGTAAGATATCCTAGAAAAACTTTACCAAAGACGGTTGGCAAAGTCGGAACGCTATGATGTGGGAAAAACTGAATTAGCAATTTTTCTTACCAGATGACTATTTAAAAATACACGACCAGTTTGTATGTAATTCTTTTTAACACGGATGACATCCTTTATAGTTGACTGAGGTTCGTCATTCTTCAAATATTGCAAATTTTCGATTAAAAAGAAAAAGAAATCGTAATTATGATAAATTACACATGCTTGTTAGTATCAAATAACTGAATTCCTTGTAAGAACTTTTAACGAGTAATTAATAGATAACATTGTTTAAACATAATCCCGAGCTATTCTCGCGATTTTGGAAATTTTCATAATAGTGTGATATTGACAATTTTAGCAAAGTTTGGTATGCTTACTCTAAACTTTCACTGACTGTAAACTGACTAAACTTTACTGACTTGTAATCTGTCAGTATCTTCTGACTGTAGGCTTGATTGAATATGAATTTGGAAACAAATGTGTATAAATTATGATAAAGGTTATATGCACAAGGTTTTTTTACCTAGTTAGTAACTATATGACCTGGTCTTTTAGAAGTTTTACTAAATACATTAAGATAGATAGTTTATGATATATACATTATGATAAAGATAGTTATTTTGTTCTATATTGGTTCATATTTCTTCTAAATATTTTTTTCGCGTACTTGTGTAACACACATATATATATATATATATAGATATTTTTTTTAAATTGTTAAGCAATATATTTCAATTATTTTGCATGTCAATATAATATTTTTCTCTCAAAATACATAAAATGCATTTTTTAATATTAATACATAATTGGCGACATTAAATTAGTTTTAGCCTAAAATCACAATGTACAAATAAAAATATATTTATTTATTATAAAATACGTATAAATTAGATTATTATATCGACCATCAAAAATAATAACATGTGTGTGTAATATTTGATTTATCTCAGCCTGGAATATACTCCCTATTCGAATACAGCAATGTTGATTAATTCATTCTTGATCAAGAACTACTCCGGTCATATTCTTGATTTTACTTGTAATTTCGGTCAATTCATCTCCGGTTAATCCATCAGATTAATTCATCACATACTAATTCATCGAGGGTTTATCCAATAGATCCTAAGACTATCTACTTCCCCTGAGTTTTTCTCCTTCTCCTCTTCTGTTCTATGTGACCTCGCTCTTCCCCCGAATACATTCCAAAGTCAATTGTTGTCGAACCGAAATTAATAATGAAAGTGATTTCACAGACTGAATTAACTGGACCGTTTAAGACAAATATTGAATCAGCATAAGCGAGTTCAGCGTGCTAAACTGAAACAGGGGAAATCAATAGAAACCTGACGTTGCTCAGCTATGAATGTAATTGTCCTGTCCTTCCGGCTCCATAGTTCAGCGCCTAATCAGACGCTCTATGTATTCAATCACAAAATATCTGCCGGATGGCTTGGAATTCCCTTACCGCCATTACTACCGTTATTTAAATGGAAATTGCTCCTCCCTATCAGACGGGAGAGAGCATCAAATGATGGAGTTGCCTTTTATTGGAAGGGGTGCTGCTCTCTTTAGAAAGCACGCATGCAGCTGAGACTGGTATTTAAGCCTGTCAAAAACACGATAATCCAACACTATAAAATATTAAGCTATTTTGCTTGACAATATATGGTGCGCAGCCTCAAAAATAGTTCTCTCAGTTGAAAGTTGTCCCAGTTAAGTTCTGCCAAATGGTCGCCTTTTATGTCCCCGGGTGGGGGCTGCGGGAGGGTTCTGAGAGATTTTAACCTCCTCCAGATTTGTTTGCTCAGGAAGAAGTATCAAAAATCCTTCTTCGTTAGTTTCGGTCCAGTGGTCAATATTATAAGTGAGCAAGCCGATGCGGTGGTCGAGCGGTCATGGGCATGCGTTTCCGTCTGATCACTCGATTGCCGGGTTGTGGGTTCGAATCCCGCCATCGGGCATGGATGTTGTGATGTCGATGTTTAGTCAGTCTTCTGCCCTTGGGGAGCCTCTATAAAGTGAAGCTATATTACCCTTCGTCATGGGACCAGGAATCTATTGGACGTGGTGTAAGGCTTTCCTACACCACGGGGATTAGAAACAACAGCAACATAAGTGAGCAAAAATTCAGCCTTTTAAGTAGCAAGAGGACTGCTTGCGTGGCTTGCAAAGTATTTAAAGGAAAATGCTATAATATCCGCCCTAGTGGGGTGGGGGGGATTGAAAATTCGACTACGTTAGGTTCTGTCTGATGGTCGATATTATAAATGTGAATTCAGTCTGCTAAGTCATCAGGGAGAGCTTCTATAAAGTCTGGAAAGACAGAAACTTGTTTAAAATATTAGACAATAATATACATGTGATGTGTCCGTAAGTCGCTACTTCTTCAAACACGTCGGTAAAATGATATTGTATTGAGTATATATCACAGTATGCAGCCAGTTATTTTACTTATCTGTGAATCAATATTATAATTATAGAGATTATAATTTTTTATAACCCACCCTTGGATCATATCGATATTGAGTCACTGTTAAATATTTATAACATTTTACATCAAAATTAGTGGGTGAATTTTTGCATACACATTCTATTAATATCGATACAAAAACTAAAATAATTGTGTTAAAAAAAAGCATCCAACATAAAAATAATAGTATCGACCGGTTTCGAAGACAAGAAACATATTTATTCGCCATGATACACAAGAATCGCAACCTTCATTCCTGAGTACCAACGGAGAGATAAGAAGAACAAGAAATTAAATCAAGGAGGAAGGAAACAAAAGTGGGACATAATTAATGAACGGAAAAATACCAAAGCGGAAAGTGAGTGAGTGTCCTGTTCAGTAAGTATGATTAGGAACATAAGAGCCCACTTGCATTTAAAAACTAAACTAACTGGTTTCGGAAGCTGCATGATGCATCAAACTAGTGGTAAAAATATCAGATTCCAAAAAAAATAAAACAGAAAAAGATTTTGGAAGTTAAAAGAACTAACATCGTCACCAAATCTTTCGGAAATACTCACTATTATTTTTGTGTTGTATTCTGCTTTTAATGGCGATATTTTAGTTTTATTATTTTAGCAGTAATTTAGGTTGTACGTAAGGATATCGGTACAATGTTTGTAAAATATTATCGCAATATAGGATAGGGGAGAGAAAGTTAAGTAACTACGGCGGGTAAAGTGGCCATGTGCTATTTTCTTCTTCAATGTATTACTACATATCGGAAATGAGGTAAACAAATTCATCTGAGGTTCGAATTCAAGTTTTCGACGGACGAGCACGTTTCAAGCATCCCTGATCTCAAATCGAACGTTTATGAGGTGATGTCGGTGCGTGTGTATGTATATGTGTGTGTGTGTGCGTGTGTGTGCGCATGTGGGGGGAGGGCGATATCTCACGAATGAATGAAGCGTTCCGAACGAAATTTAGTACAAATATTACAATCGCTGAATACTAGAAACTTATTGATTTTAAACGCAATCGAATGTTCGAAAAGCTTCCAAATTTTCGAATGGAATTTTGCAAAAGTCATTTAAAAATCAGAACATTTATTAATGTTACGTAACTTATCATATGTAATTTTTCATTAGAAAACAAATGACAAAAATTTTAAATGGTTAGCATAAATCGTTCTGAAAATATTGTACGTTTTTCTAATAATTTATTAGAAATATTACATAAATTGAAATTAAATTAATGTTATGTTCACTTTCCTTGCAACAAATTTGTTAACATTATTCTTGTGGATCTAGTTCGTTCCATTGACGAGAGAAGATATTTGAGTAAAAGTTTTGCATTTTTACGAATAATAATTTGCCAATAGCCATTTATATATAAGAAAAACTCTTCTCTTCGTCTGAGTGTAACGCTAGGCTATAAATTTGTCGAACTTGGTTACCAATTTAGTGAAATATTGGCAACTTGGCGACATGTCGCTCCAGATTGATAAAATATAGTCAAGTTGCAAAAATGAGGCTAAATTGATAAAATTAAGTATTTTAATATATGGATTATATTGCTTATTGCAGGTGCTATCAATATTGATAATTGTTAGAGTTTCTCAGAATATGTTAATTGGGCACTTTGAAATAGTTTTACACGTTATCATCCGGAAAAGTGCTAAATGTACAATTCAACTTTAAAAGCATTGTACCGTGGATATTATACATGTTTATTTTGCGAAGCCGTGGATGACAAAGTTTTTCGTTGTGGAGTTAGGTAAATTAATTGCGTTAGGGAAAATCGTGTGCTGCCCACATCATATTTTATTATGTTAAAATACTTAAATTATTATTAATTCATGAATTTGGTGTCATTTTTGAAACTTTAGGGTCAATTTGGTGATATTTTCGTCAATTTGACACTATATTAAATAATTCGCCAAGTTGGTGATAATTTGCGAAGTTAGTAGCTAAATGTTACATATTTGATTATACTCACTACTGTTCATTTTTATGATATAATTTAGGATACATTTATTTGAAAAACGTATATGTAGAGAACGGTTTAAGTTTGTGTATGCCATTTGATTTACAATGGAAACAATAATATATAAATTGATTATGCATATAACATTATTGAATGTCCTGATTATTTCATGATTTCAAAAATTTATTCGAAAATTTGGAGGTAATCCGAACGTTCGATCGCGTTAAAAATCAATTGGTTCCCAGTATTCACTGGTTGTAATAATCGTACTAAATTACGTTCGAAACGCTCCATTCGTTCGAGAGATTGCCCTTCCACAGACTCACGGACACACACATATACTAATACACACACATACTTATACACACATACTTATATACATATACATACATATAAACACACACACACACATAAACACACACACACATATAAACACACACACACACATATAAACACACACACACCCACAAAAAAAACACATACACACAAACACACACAGATATCGTTTCAAAAAAATTCGGTTCGAGTTCAAGGATGCTTGAAACGTGCTTTTCCGTCAAAAATTTAAATTCGATTTTTTGCCACGTCACAATACTTTCCCTATACATTATGCTATGCATGTATGTATAAAAAGTAATAAACAAGAAAGATCAATCATGCTTAAAGCATTGATTATGAAACACTTTCCAACTTCAATGCAATTTTATTTAAAAAAGTCGAAAATGCAATGCATTCCTCGGTAATATTTTAAAACTTGTCACAATACTACATTGATTTATTATATTTGAAAATTTAAACCTTCATTGAAAGAAATGAACTTCATACAAATGACGGCATTGAAATATAAATTTCCTTGTTTAAACATCTCTAAAATGTGATACATTCCTCGGTAATAATTTTAGAATTGTCATAATACTACGATAATTTATTATATTTGAAAACTTCATAGAAAACAACTGAAATTCATTCAAATGACAACGATGATAGAAAAAATAACACGCCTGGCTCTCTATAAAAGCAGCATTTCATTCATAAATATTTCCCATTTATTTCATTCATCACAATACTATAAAAATTTATTTTATTTAAAAATTAAGACCATGGAGCTACAATATTCATAAACTCTATGCTTAAAACTTCATCGAAAAAAATCGTCCTTCTGTTTATAAAATCAATTAATATTTCATTCATATCAGCCATGCAGACTCCATGGACTGAATTATTTTGTGTTAAAGAAATACAGTAATTCTAATACAACTCATTCTACATATTTTGCTGTTTACATTTTACATAGGTGAAAAATAGGCTTAGTTGTAGAAATAATCAAATTTGAATGAGAATTTAAACTCAAATATATTGTCATTGTGTTGTTTTAGTATGTAGATGCACAGAATTTAAGCAAAAATAAAGTAGTTTTAGGACGGATACAACACTCAATATGAATTAAAAAGAACTTTAAAAAATCACGATTTTGAAACAAGATGGATGCCATATATCATTTTGAAGTGGGTCATGTGATCGTTTCATATCATGGTCACGTGATCGTTTCATATAAGATGTGTAATTATTATTTTAATTTTTATTTAAAAAACTACTGAATATATTTCGCTGAATTTTTTTTTATATATTTTATGGAACAATTTGACTATTACCTAAAATTTTTGAAGCAATTTGTGAATTTTAAATCCGCTTAAAAATGTTTGAAAAATTAGGTCCCATAGGGCTCAATATATTTCATTTTTTCAACCCGGGTTCAATCCAAAACTAATTGGGTGATATTATACATTTATATTCCCATACGTCCTACAGACCGTCTGAACAACATACTAAAATTTCATTTTGATGAAGTCATTTTTACGGCAGTTATCGTGCTAACGGACAGACAGACAGACAGACAGACAGACAGACAGACAGACAGACAAACAGACAGACAGACAGAATGAACAAAGTCATAAACACTTTTCAACTTTGTTGTAAAGTGTTAAAAATCAATTAAGTAGCTTAATGGGTAAAGCGTCTAACCACCGAAAATCAATAGATTCCAATCCCTGTTGCAATTGAGTTCTGTACAATATCACTCAAATAACTAAAATTTACAGTTTAGACGCCGTGATTAATATGATCTCTAAGTTTCTATTTAACCCTGCGATTTACGTCAGCTATTTGCAATTCACAAGCATTACAGTGCACAGGATACTATCTTGTATGAAAAAAGTGCAGAATAAGTAAGTCATTCACATAAGTCATTTTGATTTGAAAATCTGAAGGAGGACAATATAGGCTCTATTTCCAATATAAAAGAAGAATAATTTTGTTCCAGTAGCTTAATGGGTATAACGTTATCTTGTCATCGAAGATTGGTGGATTCCAATCCCGATTGGAACTTGAGTTCTTTATATGGATTTTGTTTGTATCGTATTATAATTATTTTATGAGTAAGAAAGCTAGTTCAACCGATGCAAGATAAATTATCGAGTTCTAATAGTTAATTGGAATTCCAAGTTATTCATGTTTTCATATCTAACACGGTATCTAAGCAATTAAATATTGGAGTGTCATCAATTTGGGTAGAGGCGAAATTTTTATAATTATAAGAGGCATTTATACGAGGGAGTTTCATTAAATAAGGTAACAAAGCCTGCAGTATGAATACACTTATTCTTATATCAGTATAAAGATAACCAGTAACTTACATGGACATACATGACTTTTCCACGTAATCTCAATATTGCCCATGTATTTGTTTCATCGATACACCATGATATGGACCTCAGACTTCATAAAATCAGTGTCAAGGTCCTGAAGTCAAGACATCATAGATTGTTGAAATTAGTAATCGATTGCATACCGCTTTCCATCCAGGTGCTTATTCAAAGGTCCAAAGAGATGAAAATCGCTAGGTGCCGGGTCAGGGTTGTAAGGTGAGTGTAGAAATATCTCCCAATTGAAGTGCTGTAACTGTTCCTCGTATGGTGGACAGTGTGGGGGCCTGACATTATCATAAAGCACGCAGATTAACGAGTTAGCAATAAATTTTAGTTGGTATCTTGCCCAAAACTTGCAGAAATCTCATTACGCGCACATCTCAACGTTTGACTATGTTTCCACAAATGCTGTCATTTTAATATTCGTTAAATAATGTGTATGCTATGTGCTGCCTCCTAAAGTTAGGGAAAGTAACAGAAATCCTAATTATTACTCCATACTATCCAAAAATAATCAACCAATCAATTTTACTCCAGGGACAGGCTTTGTCGCCTTATGTAATGAAACGCCTTCTTATATATTCAGATTTAAACGTTTGTTTGCTATCTAAAGATATCTTTATATTGAGAAATTTAAGCATATAGCAATTTTTAAATATTGTAAACGTTGATGGTATAAGTGTTTTTTCCCCTTTTATGTACTTCAAAGGAAATATGGGGTCCTCTAGCCTTATTCTATGGAGAAGAATGTACAGAAAATGCTAAATCTTTTAAACTACCAGAAAATAACAGAAACTGTTTGAAATATTTAAATATTCAGGCAAATTACGTGCATTTTAACCTAACTTTCCCAATTATTTCAAATTTTATTTAAAGAAACCTATTTTATGCAATCATTCTTAAGCATGCAATTTTAAGCAAAGTCTAAGGATCCAGCCGAGTTTATGATGTATCATTAAAATACAAATATCTACACTTTATCACTATAAGCCACTTCCGTTCAATTGGGCTTATTTTCACTTCTATTATATAACTTCACATTTTTAGGCGTCAGTTTTCCTTAAGTATAAAACTGCACCATCATTAACTATACACATCAACCACAATTTCTGCGTTACAGATTGTTAATGATGTCGAAAAGGAAAGATATGTTTGAGTGCACTTTAAGTATTTGCAATTTTCTTCACTGGCAGTTAGCGGTTTAAAGTTGGTTAACTCATTTAAATGCTATAAACTGTTTAAAATGCATAAAATTTAGGAAGAAACAAATCGAAACTCAAAATATATTTTAGGTGGCAATACTTGAACGAAACTTAATAACTTCTAAAAGTATTTTTCACCAAACATTTTCCATCAGTTAAATGACTGAATATAATTGTTGCAAGACCGACAAATTACGGAAAATAATTGATGCCATTTACCTGAACTAGGAAACGCACTTAAGATCAGAACTAGGACTTAAATCTTAGCGAATTCTATTTTGCAGCCGATGGTATCAATTTTAAGCTACATAACAGTATTTTAATTCAGTTTTTGAAAAGTAGTTGTTTATGAAATATTTAAAATGGTTTCAGAAATTGAATGTAATTCTTGCAAGATCAACAAATTCGAAAAAATTATTTAAGTAATATTCGAAACTAAAAAAAATACTTTATTCAGAATATATATTTATTCTTCTATACACTTGATCGTATTAAAATAAATGTATTTCCCGCAATGATTCTTTAGCATGCGAATTTAAGCAATGTCTAGGGATCCAGCCAAGTTTATGATGTATCATTAGAATACAAACATTCACACATTATTACTAAAACCACTTCCGATTAATTGGGCTTATGTTTACTTCTGGTCGTATAACTTCATATTTTTAGTCATCGGTTTTCTGTATGTATAAAACTTCACCGTCATTAACTATAACATCAACCTTAATTTCTGTGTTACAGTTTGTTAATGATGTCGAAAAAGAAAAAGATGACTAAGCGCACTTTAAATATTCGTAATTTTCTTCACTAACGGTTAGCATTTTAAAGTGGGCCAACTTATTTAAATTCTGTGAACTATTTAAAATGCTTAAGAGTTATGAAAAAAGAAATTGAAACTCAAAATATTTTTGATGCGCCGTTTCGGTGCTACACGTTTAGGTGCTCTAAGATTTTTGATGAGAAGTCTGGTCAGGGAAGTGGAATACTTGAACGAAACTTAATAATTTTTAAAAGTATTTTTCACCAAACTTTTTCCATCAGTTGAATGGCTGAATACAATTGTTGTGCGATTGATGAATTACGGGAAATAATTGACGTAATTCACTTGAACAAGGAAACGGAATTTAGGTCGGAATCAGGACTTAAATAATAATAAATGTTATTTTACAGCCAATGGTACCAATTTTAAGATGGCTTTGAACTCAGGTTTTGGAAAGTAGTTTTTCATCAAATATTTTAAATAGATAGAGGAAATAAATGCAATTATTACAAGTTGGACGAATTATTATTTAATCGCTGCTAAATTATTTAAATATTCATAACTGAGAAAAATATTTTATTTAGAATATATTTTTATTCTTATTAATTTAACAGAATATGTTGGCTAAAAGTTGATCACAATTTGGGCGTGCATGACTAAACATGGGCGTATATACATGTATACGTGGATATACATGTATACAACATATATACATGGGCGTGCAGGACTAAAAACGAATTAGTTATTTACACTGATTGGTGTAAGATATGTTCTCATGTCAGTCTGAAGTTCTATTTGTCTATTAACTATGGACCTGATTTTAAACATTTTTTTGCAAATTATGCCACACCATATAAAAAGTCTCTTGTAGGCAGCACATGACTTTCTCAATATAACGCAATTTATTTACTTCTTACACAGTGAAAAATATGATGTGGGCAGCAGATGACTTTCCCTTCAAACGCGAATTCATTCTTTCTATATTTCTTTAAGAACTCATTAAATTGATTTTAATTGTACAAAATATCACAAAATTTTCACTTTTAATTCAATTTCTGCTTTTATTTGGTAATTAGACATTTTTCCAAAGGCGGCATAACAAAAATGCAAAAAATCTCAAATATCTCTAGAATGGTTAGTCCTAGAGTAATAGGGTTATTCTTATTCTTTTCCTCGTCAAAAATTACGTATAAAACAAGCATTTAATTGACACATTTGAACATACGTAGTCTATTTTTTAGATATTGGCGATTTTTGCGGGCCATTTTGTAAAAGAAAGGGCAGGTTTTTCTTTTCCGAAACGTACCAAAATCTAATCAGCACCAGAGCATCCCACAAGTGATTTATTTTCCAAATTTTGTGAAATTTGGTCAATTAGTATTTCAGCTAGAGTGGATACATGAGATTTTTGTAGGCCATTTCTCAAAAAAGGGCCGGTTCTTTTTTCCGAATTGTACCAAAAGCTAATCAGCACAAGAGTCACGCCCAAGGGTTTTACCTACCAAATTTTATGAAATTCGGTCCATTAGTTTTTGAGTTAAGGTGGATAGATACATTGCACAGACACACAGACAGACTCACACACAGCCGTCACGCTAAAAATGGTTATTTCGTATTCTAGAGGTCTCGAAACGTATAGATCCGTCGAAAACTAGAGTTGCGATTTTCGGCATGATTCCAATACTTTTCCTATGCATTACCATGTATTGCAGGGAAAGTAAAAAATCATATATACTATGCACGGTAAAAATGTTTTTAGCATCGAATTGTACATTTGGTGCTTTTCCGGATGACAACATGTAAAACTTTTCCGAAGTACTCAATATGTTTTCAAAATTTCATTCGGATATTTGGAGGTCTTCTGAACATTCGATTGCAGAGGCGAGACAGCACAGTGGGTGAGTCAAGGGGATTGCACTCTATTCTGCTCAAACTTTCCCTGTTCTACCCAAACTTTCTCCGTATTCACGCGGAGTACTGGCACGTTAAATATGCCTGTTCGTAAGTCCTTCCGAGAGGTTAGTGGTAGGGGAAGGATTGTACGGTTCCTGTGGATGCCGTCCCCACTGGGTTCAGTTCTAAATTAAGTAGCACTGTCCCGGCCGCCTAAACAGATACCTCATATCTTCTGTTAGGTCGGATGGTCTGTGTCGAACAAACGAACATTCAATTACTGTTGGGACAGCCCAGTGGTTATAGCACGGGGATCGCAGTCAGAGGACCCGGGATCAATTTCAGGCTCTGCCCAAAATGTCCCTGTATTCACACGGAGTACCGGAAAGTTAAATATGTGAGTGAGTAAGTCCTTTCAAGCAGTTCGTGGTAGGAGAAGGAGGTTAAGGTTTCAGTGTACGTCGCCCCCACTGGGTTCCGGTCTACATTGGGTGGCACTGCCCCGACCTGTTTAAACAGATACCCTAAACATTCGGGTAGGACGGACGGTCTGGATCGAGTGAAAGAAAGAGCATTCGACTGCATTTAAAATCAATAGACTTCCAATATTCATCGATTGTGGTATTTGTACTAAATTTCGTTCAAAACGCTCCATTCGTTCGTCTGATATCATTTCCCCAGATTTACATACACACACACGCTAACACACACTAAAACACACACACGCTAACACACACTAAAACACACACACAGACTTACACAACCACACCATACTTACACACACACAGACGTCATCTCAAAAACGTTCGATTCGAATTCGGGGATGCGTGAAACGTGCTCTTGCGTCGGAAACTCGAATTCGAATTTTCGACCTCGTCACAATACTTTGCGTAAAAGTATTAAATTCCTTAGAAATGAAAACGCTGCTTGTTGAAAACATTAACAGTTGATATTTTTATAGAGAATATGTCCCTAAGAATACTTAAGTGCAAGTTAAGTATTCGTAGGGATCCAACAAAGTTTATGACATACCATTAGAATACAAACATCCACACTATATCACTAAAATTACTTCTATTGCATTGGGCTTATTTTCACTTTTGTTACATGACTTCACATTTTTAGACGTCGGTTTTCCCTTAAGTATAAATCTGCACCATAATTAACTATAACGTCAACCACAATTTCTGCGTTACAGATTGTTAATGATGTCGAAAAGGAAAGAGGTAATTATGCGCACTTTAAGTATTCGTAATTTTCTTCACTGGCGGTGAGCAGTTTAAAGTGGGCCGACTCATTTAAATGATGTAAACTATTTAAAATGCATAAAAATGATGAAGATACGAATCAGAACTCAAAATATATTTTACGCACCAGTACTTCAACGAAACTTAATAAGTTCCAAAAGTATTTTCCCCCAAATAATTTCCATCAGTTCAGTGACTACATATAATTGTTGCGCGACTGCCAAATTATAGGAAATAATTGATGCCATTTACCTGAACTAAGAAACGCAATTAAGATCCGATCTAGGACTTAAAAAATAGCAAATTCTATTTTAAAGCCTGTGGTACCAATTTTAAAATACGTAAAAATATTTTACCTCCTTTTTTGATAAGTAGTTTTTCATCAAATATTTTAAACGACTTAAGAAACTGAATGCGATTGTTGCAAGATCGTTAAATACATAAAATTATTTACATATTATTTGAAACTTGAAAAACTAATTTATTTAGAATATATTTTTATTCGTATTAAAATGATAGAATACGTTGACTAAGATTTTAATCACAATTTGATGCATGGGCGTGCATGATTAAAAATAACTTTATTTGCACTGCTCATGTAAGTTTGCAGTCCTATTTTTCTATAACACCAATTTTAATTTTTTTCACAAATTACGTCACACCATTTCCAAATAATATTAAATTCTGTAGAGTTGAAAGCACTGTTTGTTGAAATCATTAACGGTTGAAATTGTTAAAAATTGCAATATTTTTTAACTGAAGAGGAGGCACTGCTGTCAAACCATGAATTGCTGAAAAATACCATTAACCGCAGAACTAATATGAAGTCAGTAAAAGAAGGCAAAAGTCAGCATTTTCTTGCTTGATCACATTGTTGGCAATAAGATGAAAATAATAAAATACAATTCAAAATAAATAATAACGAGAGTAAAACACAGACCTTAAAAAAACAGTTATGTAATGTTTGGATTCTTCATTATTTGATTACATATTTTTATTCGGAATTGTGTTCTCCAATGACATATACTGCTTTATCTAATCGAAAGCCCTTAAGAAATAAGGAGAAGTTATTTTCCTCTGATAGGTGGAAAACTCGCAAAAAGTTACAAAATTAAGTAAAAGAAGAAGCAAGTACACAGTCTAAACTAATTAACATAAAGTGATAGAAATTAAAAATGAATTATACGTACGCTGCATACGTAAGATAAGTATTAAAACAAAATCTTAAAGCATAAAATAGCATTAGTAGTATAGGTACAGTTTCGTCACAATTGTTTATGAGTACATAACATAAATACTCATCGTAATCTAAGATACTTTGTAAATTCCGATTTTGATATATTTCAGATATAATTCCTGTTACTGACCAATGCATTTTTTACTTCAAATATATGCAGCACTTAGGTTTTCACTTCAGGTCTTTCAATAATTTAAATTACTTTTATAGATAAACAAGAATAATAGTTATTCTAAAACTCTCAAAAAGAATTGAAGAATTTTTTTTCACTTTTAACTAGGTTCTGAAATACTTTCTCCGGTTTTTTTCTTGATGTTTCCTTTACGTTATATTGCACTCATGTTGATATTTGCTCCTTTCTTTTAAGTTTATTTTTCGTTCTGTTGATTGAATTATTTTTTAAAGTCCAATTTCGCTGAGCTTAAGGCTAAATTTAGAGAACTCCACAAAAAAAAATGTTTCCTTTCTCTTCAGAGCAATGTTACTTTGACAGATTTTGAAGCACTGTTTTTCAGTCAGTTTTGCTCAGATTTGATACTCTTCCATTTTTTGCAATTCATTAGAAACATAAATGTTTCTTATTCTGTTGATATTTTGTAAAAAACGGGGGAAAGAAACCTCGCTTATAACGAATCCTTTGATATTCAGAGTTCGCTATACAGGAATTAAAATATAATTAATTCATGAGATAATTAAAAAAATATAATATAGGCAGCGCACGACTAATTTATTTATTTCGCAATGAAAAATGATGCATAAAATCCACGGCACAATATATTTAATATTGAATTGTACATTTGTAACTTTTCCGGATAACAACATGTAAAGCTATTTCGAAGTACCCCCAAAACTTGTATTTAGCGCATCTCTAAATTGGCAATTATCAATATTAATAGCATCCGCAATAGGTTGCTTAATTATTAAAGTATTTTAATAATTAATTCCTGAATTTGGCAACATTTCCGTTAATTCAGCGTCAGTTTTGCAATTTTCACCATATTTTTGTCAATCTGAGGGACTAAGTCTATCACGAAGTTAGCGATATTTCGCTAAATTGGTCACCAAGTTTACTAAATCTATCTACAAGCGTTACACACAGACGGAGAGAAGATCTTTTCTTATATATAAATGACTATTTAATATAAATGATTATGGCGAATTGTGGGTCGTAAAAATGCAAAACTATTACAAAATTATCTTCTCGCATGAATGGGACGAACTAGATCCACGGTAAAGATGTAAAAAACTTGTTGTTTAATACTGCATGAAAAGTAAGCATATTAATTGGTAGTTAATACTTTTTAGTTAATCTAATATGTTTGTGAAATGTATTAGAAAACGCGCAATATCTTAAGAACGGTTCATGATAGCGTTCTAAAGCGTTTGGTATTTGTTTTCTAATAAAAATGACACAAGAAATAATCCTTTAAGTAATATTATTACAAGTTCTGATTTTTTAATGCTTTTTTCAAAATGTCACTCAAAAATTTGGGGTCTTCGAACATTCGATTGCATTTATAATTAATTGGCTTCCAGTATTCACCGATATTTGTACCAAATTTCGTTTGAAACGATATTCGTTCGTGAGATATCGTTTCTACAGGCTTGAGAAAACACCCATACATAGACACAGACACACACACACACACACAATACCACATAAACGTTCGATTGAAGTTCAGAATTACTTGAAACGTATTCTTCCATCGAAAACTTGAATTGGAATGTTCGACCCCGTCACAGTGATACTACCCTATACATTATACAATGTATATAGGGTAAGTAATAATGTAATTAAAATCTAAAGGCAACGTTAACGACAACATTAATAACAATCACTCTAATTGTAATTAGTAATTGTTAACTATTAATTATAATTGTTCTTAGAATTATTCTTTAGATTTCTTAATTCTATGCCGTTTTACATTCTAGATTAGGCTCCCATTACACGACATCCACAGACTTGTTTTGCGAATTTTGCGCTTTTCAAGAAAAAATAAGGGACACCTCTATGAAGCTAAAACACGTGTTATGTGTCAATGCTTCGTAAACTTTGGATTAGACAGATAAATTCATACCTGCCACACATCATATTTTATAAAGGATGACATTAAGCTGCACGAGACTGTAATATGTAGGCTCACCGAACCCACATAAAAGTAGGGTTTTGAAAGCTGAGATTGTGCTCCCATTGCAGATTCTAGTATACGTGGACTGTTTTTACGCATTTTAGCGCTCCTCATTGCTGAATAGCCGACAGGAACAGTGAATGAAGAAAACTTGTGCCGAAAATGTTCCAGCCAGCAATACAGCTTAATTTTGCTCTATATTACTGAATATATTGGTCTCTAGAAATGTTTCCAAAATTGCAGCACATGACAAGTTTTCTTGCTGCCATTGCAAGTATCGGATATTTTGTGCTGAAGAGCTCTGCAAAGAGTAAACTGGTCCAAATAGTCTGGTATGTGCAATGAGAGCTCCATTTCACCTTTGGAAACGCCTTCTCTTGGTGGGTTCTGCCAGCAGGAAAGATAAAGATAGTTACAAAAAAGATCCTCACAATATCTTGCAAATGTGCTACAATTTTTTGTGTGTTCCCAATACGTTAATAGTTTTTAAATCTTTGAATTTTTAAAAGTGTTAACAATCGAAATTGTTTAACTAGAAAGAATAAATACGGTATTGTATGTATCAGGCAAAATTTCTTTTTTGTAATTACTTCAATTCATTCATTTTATATAGTGACTTAAATATTGTGTTTATTCATTTTATATTGTGACTTAAATAGAAACATACCGTAATACGCTACCGATCATGATTAGACATTTCCTTTTGACAGAGTTCGAACCATCAACTTTTGAGTCAGAGCTTTAATACACTACCACTTGGACAACATGGGGACACAAGGTCATCCTTTAAAATATTAGATCACAGTAGAATAGGTTCAGTAACCTTCCGGAATACAGCTGAAGAAAACTTTAACCCCAAACCCAAAAGATCATGATTGAACATTTCCTCTTGACAGAGTTCGAACCAACCACTTTTGAGTCAGAGCTTTAATACACTACCACTTGGACAACATGGGGACACAAGGTCATCCTTTAAAATATTAGATCACAGTAGAATAGGTTCAGTAACCTTCCGAAATACAGCTGAAGAAAACTTTAACCCCAAACCCAAAAGATCATGATTGAACATTTCCTCTTGACAGAGTTCGAACCAACCACTTTTGAGTCAGAGCTTTAATACACTACCACTTGGACAACATGGGGGCACAAGGTCATCCTTTAAAATATTAGATCACAGTTAGAATAGGTTCAATAACCTTCCGAAATACAGCTGAAGAAAACTTTAACCCCAAACCCAAAAGATCATGATTGAACATTTCCTCTTGACAGAGTTCGAACCAACAACTTTTGAGTCAGAGCTTTACTTTTGAGTCAGAGCTAGGTTCAGTAACCTTCCGGAATACAGCTGAAGAAAACTTTAACCCCAAACCCAATTTACAAACCTTAATTCTGTTTAAGTTTAATGAGATTAAATGTGAAACATTGCAAAAAATCTATTTCAAGTTTCTTGGAGTGAAGAGTTTCGAAGAGTTTTTTCATAAATATTTTTGAACAACAATTTTGAAGACTCTCAATTAATATAATGCCGAAATATAATGCCAAAAAAATTATTATATCTCGTATAATGCCAAAGTTATTTGTTTATAAAACCTGCGCTGTTTGTAACTTTAAATTTACTGAACGCAATAAATCTGTCCCTGGAAAGTGCATTAAAGATAATATTTTTTTCCATATTAGAAAAAAATCTGATGTGCATAGCATAAGACTCTTGCAGCTATTTATACTTCATTTATAGATATTAAATTTAGTGTTTCGTAAACACATAAAAAAATATTTGTCTTAAATTACATAAAATTGGCTGTTTTATAAGAAAAACTGCTTTTTGGCGACCCGACAAAATTAAAATAGTGCCATGTCACTGAAATTTTAAATAGCTGAAATATCTCGGTAACAGTTTATTCTAAAGTAATAGGGTTGGTCTTATTCGTTTTAATATAAAAAAGTATGTGCAAAACAAACATTTAATCCATACATTTAGGTATATGCAGTCTTTTATTGAATACTAATATTTAAGCCCGTCTAAGACATGGAAAATAACACTCCTACTAAATTTATTTTTAATAAGTTTAATTTTGTTTCATTGCATGGCGTTTAGAGCCGAAAATAGACATCTTGATCGAAAATTGGCTCAGTTAGTTTCTATCTCGTGATCGACGCATTTCAGACTTTTAGGTCACAGGGGATGGGTGTTCGAGTGGGTCTAGAAAGTCTTTTCGACACCCCCATTATTTTAACCCCTTGTCAAGAAATTAAAAATCCGAATGAGTTATGTACTGCTGATAATATAATTGTACAAAAATCAGCCTTCTAGGTCATCTGAGTAGGGGGGGGGGACTTCTGGAGGATCTGTAAATACTTTTTGATCCCCTAATATAGTCCGTCCCGGGGTAAAAATAAAAAATCCGGCTATCCGGCTTCGTTAGGTTTTATTCCGCAGATGATACTACACGTTGTTTGAAAAGATTCAGTCAATCAGGTTACATATTAGGCCTCTGGAAAGTCTAGAAAGACTTTTCGAAGAAAAACTATTATATCCCCCCCTGCCCCAGGAGGGGAATGTAAATACTAAATTTAAAAAAAATAAAACAGAATCTCTTAAATTAGCGATGATAGAAAATCGATAAAATAAAATCACTTATACAACAAAAAGCTTTTTTTTTTCTTTTTTTGCCGAGATCAAAATACCTGTTCTCGAATATTAACTGCAGCATCAAAGAATTAATATATTTGATTTGACAAAAACGATTTTCAGTTTAAAAGTTCATAGTTTGAATTTAAAAAAATCTCGCCAGGGATCATCGTACGAGGAGTTGAAGTACCTGTGTAGCAAATTCCACTGCTATTCGATTTTTCGCTATAGACGGGCACACACACACAAAATCTGTTATTTTGTAAGACAGTATCTCAGTAAATACACATTTATGTTTTCCGTTCTTTCATTTAGTTTGCTTGTTGAGATACGTGTGAATCTTTTAAGAATATTAGTAACAAACTCAATTTTTTGTATCTTACTTTAATGTACGAAAATAATTTTGGCAAATTATAATGATCGTTTAGCAAATTACTTTTACTTTTTTTCATTTTAATTATGGGTTTAATTCATTCTACGTCGCATTAGTTGGAGCCTTACTTTCCTGATTTAATCGAAATGGCGATATGAAAATGCTGCAACTCGCACCTTCATTAAAATTCTGTCGAGTTTCTAACAGCAACACGTTGAGTCAGTGGAACGTTGGGAGCAAAAATGGCATAGTCTACATGTTGAGAAGATTTTTATCGCTGTTAAATTTGCATCTAAAACAGAGGGAGCGGCTTACTTAATCTGCTTTAATTTGCAACATTTTATGAGTGTTACTTAGATTTACATCAGCATTAACATTTTATGAAATCGCGTGGATAAACCAGAAAAATGTCATTTCTTCAGTTTGAATATTTTAGATGTTTGAAGTACTTGGAGTAACACTTTTTAATGTCCAATAACGTATTATCAAATATGTTCTTAATTATTAATAAAACATGGTTCTTGAAAGTCCTTGAAAAGTGTTTGATTTTTATTTAGATTTTCAAGGGCTTTTGAAACTGCTTAAATTTTATATTGGATCGTTGAAAGTCTTTTATTTTTATTTTTTATTTCAAAATATTAGTTTTGTCGCGCAGCTTAACTCCGACCATCCTACATTACAGACTCCAATCATCCTACATTACAGACTCCAATCATCCTACATTTGCTACAATCGCTACAATCGCATGCTAAAATCTTTTTTATTTAATTTTTTTTACATAAAAATAATTTATTTGTTGTTTCTTTCTAAAAAAATAATTACGTGTTTGATAGATAAAACCTTTTAATCTTTTTGTTGCGTAAATATAACAAAAACAAGCAAGGTTGAAAAATAAAATTTAGGTCCTTGAAAAGTGCTTGATTTTTGTTTGTGAAAAACTGTGGGAACCTAGTAAACATATGCATTATTTGACTTTAAATCAATATTAGCATTAAACGAAATCGCATAAATAGGAAAATATCGCATAAAACAAGTAAAATATTCAAACATAAGATTGATAGATATTTCATATGCCTGAATATTTTAGCTGTTTTACATACAGAGAAAAACGTTTAATGTAATTTAAGAGTAACTTTAAATGTAATTTTCTATATGTTCTTAATTAATAATAAATAGTAAATGTATTACTTAGCTTTATGTTAGAGTTAATATTATATGAATTCAACTGGATAACCCCAAAAATGACGTTTCTTATATTTGAATATTTTAGCTTTTTATATGGTAAGAATATCTTTTCCTTATATTTAATTTTGTAAAACAACATTATTATGTTATTTTCTGTTGAAGAATCATAACCCTCCATCAAATCAGTGTTAGAATCTTTCAGCAGGGTACCCTAGACCTGAAAGTACAGCTTCGATCCTGCGGGGACATGGCGAAAACCACTTTGGGATTTCCCAATATTTTTGGAAAGATATTTTTGGCAGAGAGCTTGTACCATGAAGTGGTGTTTTGCAAGATATATATTTGCTGCTGTTCGACAACGCATAGAAATATTAACATAATAGTTTGTATTATTAAAATTAAAATATTTTGTATAACTAGGATTGAATTTATTTAGTACAATAAAGCCCATTTAAAGAAGCAGATAGACTTAGGAGACCAATTTCATGTATTAAACTTCGTTAATTTATAATGCGCAAACGTGGCAGTAAACAATTCGTTACGTTTTTGCTGAATATCGTTTTTTTTTGTTCAAAAACACTTAAACTGCTACTGAAAAGGCATAAAAGTTTCAAAATATTCCTACAAAATGCCATAAGATACAATAATATGAGTATCACTCGGTCTCAGAGTCAAAAACAGCCCCCTTCTTTAGGGCAGCAAGACAGTGCAACCAACACACAACAGAGCAAGATCGGGTTCCTAAGTTGGTCCTTTTACAGGTTCTCGGTGGTGCTTTGACGAGTATTGGTCATGCTTTCTTGTTGTCCTGAAGTAGGGCCTATTTTTGGCCTCCAAAGCCAGCTAGTTGTGTGTTTTATGCTGTTCTATACGAAGATTTCTAAATCTTTTACAAATTTTTGTTGTTATTCACTAAACAAATTAATTTAATAAAATATCAAATTAACTGAAGTGTGGCTCCATTCGACTTTATTATACCAGAATCCATTTTTAAGTAGCTCGTTTTTTATTTATTTGTTTGTTTATTTGCTTATTTATTTATTTATTTATTTTTAATTTTTATTATTATTATTATTTTTTTTTAATTTTATTTTTTACAAATTTTACAAGAAAGAATTTGAAAAACCTGTGTTGTTAGTCAAAATGATCAGAATTATAACGTGTTACCCTTCATTTTATAGGGCTTGAAAAAATCTTTTGATTGATATCAAGTTTGACAATGTACCCCCCCCCCCCCCCGTGAGTAACTTATACCACCCCAATGGGGCTATAGACATCACGAACACAAAAATTGTATAGCAGCTACTTTTCACTACAATGATTGAAACTATTAAATTTCGTGATCATTAAGCCATACATAGCAATTTTTATGTATGATTATTTCAAATTTTGCCCTACGCTGCCATGTTAAAAGCATATATAAATTTCGATGTATAAAGTTTCGAAGTGTTGAATATAAAGTTTCGAAGTGCTGAATATAAAGTTTCGTGAAAATCCATTGATATCTGTGGGCTATATTGTTATCGTGTACACAAGAAATCGACCACAGACAGACAAACGGACATCACTATAAAAATAGTCAAATCGCATTCAGGAGATCTTAAAACATATATTGGCATCAAAATCTCGAAATCGAAAATTTTCATTAAAACAATACTTCCTCGATATTGCATTCTATAGTATGGGACAGTAAAAAGTACCACTATTTATCAGCAGAAAATACTTGAAACATGCCAAAATTTTAATGACTGATCTGTATTCTTCTAATCATATTTCATTATCGTGACAAGATTAATTTATGTGTCACTATCCTAGTCAGTTTAAAGTCCTCAAATGAAATCCACAAGGAGCAATTTTAGATTAATCCCATTTACTCAGTTTAATCTCATTTAGGTAAATCTCATTTATGAATCATGCAACGTTTATTTATAATATTTAGAAATATTAATGAAATATTGCCAGCATTTTAAACTGCGATAAATCAACGTGTTACCTTTCTTTAAATCGAAAAATTTTCGTAATTAGATGCTAAAAAAATGACACTATATTCAGGAGCCACAAACACTTAAAATGCCACAATTATATTGATTGATAGATATTCTCCTAATCATATTCTATTCTCTTGATCAGATTAATGTACGCGTCACTTCCTTCGTCAGTTTGAAGTCATCAAATGAAATCTGCAAGGAGCTGTTGAAAAAAAACCTGTCCTTAAATAACGAACTGCCGATGACAAATGGTGCCTGGAGATGATCCCTTGAAAGCTCGCGTCGGTGCATTGTAATGAACTTCGCATCACCTTTCCTTTAATACATGGAGCTTTTGAAACTTCGCACATAATTTATTAGTTACGATGGCCTTAAATTTACCCGGCCAAAACCAAGTGCGGCTAATATGTGCTGAACTCTGGGTTCGCCAGTGAACGCCTGTAAATGCTAAGTGCCATAATAAACGCTGAAGAAATGAAAAAGGCCCGCCTGTCACTAACCAGGTTCTGAAAATATACCCAGGTAGTGTCCCATGGGTCCAAGAGGTATCTAGGAAACTCTACCTAATGATAGGATTCCCAAGTTTGTATGTTGCTAAGGGCAACCCCGATCAAGCTGTAAAAGCATACAACGAGGACGCAACTGCGGGTGTAATTTATGATTCTTCGGGGGTTTGCATAGGTGAGGAAATGCATGGGGCGTAATTGCACTCTCCGAAAAGAAGAGAAAATATCTGGTGCAGATTTTGCCGCCCGCAAAACAACTTAGTTACCAGCCACAAACTGTCAACCGAAGTACACACCCGACTTAATGCTACTGGAATCGAAGGCTGATACACTAACGAGAGGTAAAATGATGATCACTGCTGGGGGCCGAACACAAAAAGGCTCTTGGTGAAAACTTTCCAAGAGGGTGAAATATAGTTTGCTTGTTATATTTATCAAATATCATTAATTAATAATTATTGGGTGGTGTCGTACTTTGATAAAGTTTGCATTATTTTTCCTCACTTTTTAAATTTTCAGATATTTTGGGTCAGTTTCTTTTTTTTTTTTTTTTTCCTTTTTTTTTCTTTTTTTGTATTTTTAAGGATTCTAAACTTAAAAATACAAAACTTAAAGCAGTTTTGTAATATTTTCTCTCCTGTAGGATATTTGTCGCATATTTAAAATGTCATCACTCCCTTTCTGTATTAAAACAACTGAATGTGCAAATGGAACGTGCTTTCAAAGTTTAGTTACACCATTTCGAAAGTGAAATTTCCAACATTTAAAGACCCAATTTGCTAGATGATCCGAAGCAAAATCCGACGAAAATCTAATTTATAAATTTCCGAAGCATATTCCTTGGAAAAAATAATTAAAACTATTTTAAGTTCTTAACTGATCTAATAATACGGAAAAAAACGCATTTTTACCAATATTGTTTATTTTACATAAAGCCCAAATATTTGAAAAATAAATTCCGACAAACTACGTTAAGAAAAACCTATATATGTATTGCTAAATATAGGAAAATGAATAAATTGATTAATGAGATTATAACACAGTTTGTAATTTTTTAACCGAATCTCGAAAACGCTTAAAAATTAAGTATTATCAATGTTATCATGTGAATAGCCTTCCCATGCATCATTTTACACAAAAAATTGTTTGAAATCACTATCTTTGAAACATCATTTTAAAAAAGCTCGCAAATTTCACATTCATTGCAGTATGGGAACAGGAGCACGATATTCATTGAAAGAAATCAGAAAACAGTATGAAATTTGGTATGATTTGTTTGATTTGTATCTTCCCTTCAGATAAGAAAAGGGTAGGTCGTAAGATAAGAAAAAGGTAGGTCGTAGAGAAAGACTAGGTCGTAAATACATCGATAATGTATAAGATATTTATGTTGAAACATAATATATAAGAAAAGTATTGTGACGAAGTCAAAAATTCGAATTCCAGCTATCAACGGAAGAGCACGTTTCAAGCATCTCTGAACTCGACTCGAACGTTTTTGAAGTGATGTGTGTATGTGTGTGTGTGTTTGTGTGTGTGTGTGTATATGTCCGTGTGTATGTATATTAGTGTTTATGTGTATGTATGTTAGTGTTTATGTGTATGTATGTTAGTGTTTATGTGTATGTATGTTAGTGTGTGTGTCACTGAGACTGCGCATGCGATATCTCATGAACGAATGGAGCGTTTCGAACGAAATTTGGTACAATTATTACAATCTGTAAATACTGGAAACATATTGATTTTAAAGGATATCGAACGTTCGGAAGACTCCTAATATTTCAAAGAATTTTTGAAAAATCATGAAAAATCAGGATATTCAAAAAATCGAGAAAATCATTGTTGTGTAATTGACAAAAACGACGCCAAATTGATGAATTAATAATTAGCATATATTAATATAATGAAGTATATTGCTTAGCAGATGTTAGCAATACTTCCAGTTGTCAAGGTATATTTGCGCAAAATATATGTTCATTGTGTGTGTGTGCGTGTGTCCCTGTGTGTGGGTCCGTGAGGCTATGAATGAGATATTTCAAGTAGGAATTGAGCGTTTCGAGAGTAATTTGGTATGATTATTACAGTCTGTAAATACTGGAACCCTATTGATTTCAAACGCGAATGACAGTTCGGAAGATACCCCCCCCCCCCTCCGGCACGCTAAACTTTCAAATGAAATTTTGAAAAAAATCAGGACATTCAATAATGTAAATAAATATTCATTTTATACATATTTTACTATTTTTAAACGAATGACACAAAACTCAGAACGCTAACTTGAACCGTTCCCGAGATATGGCACATTTTTAAATAATGTATCTAAAAATGATGTAAAAATAAACAGTAGTAAATGTATAATCAAATATGTAACACTTGGCGATAAATTTGGCGGTATTGTCAGCGTATTTAGGCATTTGTTTTGAGCATATTACCCTTGCATACAACTACGTCTACTTAAAAAATTAAATAAATGAAATTAATTAGTCCCTGCTTTAAATCTCGAGCAACGCCGGATGCATTTTCTAGTACTTGACAGCCTGCTTATATCATTAACATAGATGCAAAGGTACAGAAAAATAGACAAGAAATGGCCACAATATATAGTCTGTAATTTTAATTTCGCCTGAGCTCGACAAAAGTAATTTCGCTCAGGTTGTATTGATTAAAGTATGGCGCGCAATACTGATTCAACATTAACTCAATGTCTATGCGCGTGTGAGCTAAATACTCATCCGGTATAAATTAAGACCTTTAGCTATAGTAAACAAAATTTTATCGCCCGATTACTGAAACAATGTTTGGCGTTAATTTAGTTTATCTGCAGCCAATATTGAAGCTCTATTTAGTAAAATTCTCGAACATGAGATATATTAGTGTATAGAATTTAAAGAGCAGGTTGACAGCCCATTATTGCATACAGAGATTAAATGAAATGCTTTAAAATGTGGTACATGGGTACCTAGAAGTGCTGCGTTGGATGTCAAATATTTGGGAAATTTCTGTTAACTCGCATGTTAGCAGACAAATGCAATAGGTTCATATGTGTACAGAGGTGTAGAGTTTATGAATTTGATGGGGATAAACATTTGATACCTTTGTTAGATTTTGATATCAGTTCTTAACTAATAAATGTATGTTTTTTTTATGAAAAATCAAATCAATCGAGAACTGGTTAACGAACTGATTACTGAAACAAGAAATTTATGAAGGAGCTTTCATATGGTTGCAAGTGATGTAGTGTATAATTTATTTTCGTGCTATCTTCTAAACCGGATTGGAAATCCTTTGGGAATCCTTAACACCCACCAAAATGTGATACTAATCCATATCAATGATCGTTGAAGCTCTATCTACTGCCAATCCTGAGATATGAATGTTTCAAGAAATATTTTAACCGGAAGAAAAAGAACCAGAAGTGGGGAACACTTAATGAATCCCCATATCCCTCTATAATTCTATGCTGAACTTATATTAGTCATCCTCTAAGCTCTATTTATAGCTTATTCTGAGAAATACATCTTTTAAGGAAAATGTAAATTTTCTAATCGGAAGTGACGTCATCAGAGCTAGAAATAGAAATACTTACCCTCTACCCTCTCAGTAATTTGATTCTGAATCTATATCAATCACCATCTAAACCATATCTATAGCCAATCCTGGGGAATAGATGCTTTAATAAGTTTTTAGTAAAAATAATAGTATCAAAAAATTTCTGCCACCAATAAGATTTCGGCTAAGGAGATTGTCTCTCATCTGAGCGTAGTTTATAAAAAAAATTAGTATCAACGGGGAATCAAACAACCTATATCCAGTTAGCAAGATAGCGCTCTTTCTATTTAGTTACTGGGACGATTATCAGTATTTCAATTTTTGAACCGGACTCTACGTCCCCTCCTTCATATTTCATATCGAAGTGCAACTTCTGATCTGTACGACTTCCTCAGTCCTCCAATTTTTTTTAAGTTAGCATCCTGTTCGTTGTAACTCTCTGTTATTAAAAATCGCTGCCATAAATCGTAAAATTTTGGAAAATTCAAATGTTGGCATTATACGTGCATAAATTATCTATTGCATTTAACGTAAAGGATTAAGTTGCTTGGGCGTTATTGTAAATAATTCTTGCCTACGCGGAAAATCAAACCTTTCATTTTCAAAACAAACGACGGTACTCCATAGAGTGATTGAGACAATTATATTTCCATCTATATTTTGAAGTGAGCCACCGACAAGTTTTCTTTGGAAAATATTTCAAAACGACATGTGTTTGGATGCAAGAATTTGAGTCCTGTGCGAGTTCAGTTTGACCCGAGCCGATCAAAGAAAATTGTTGGCCCTACAACCAGTCTCAAACCCGCAGCGTGTGTATCCGAAGCGTATCCCGCAGCGTGGTTACGGGATATTACCGAAACCCAGACCGATGTTGGTCTTTAGTATGTATATATACACTGTTGTTGATGTTGTTGAAACCCAGACCGTCCGACATACCAGAAAGGTGTACGGTAACTGTTTGGACGGTCGGGAAGTGCCACCCAATTTAGACCGGAACCCAGTGGGGGAGGCATCCACAGGGACCGCACCCTCCTTCCCCTACCACCAACCTCTCGGAAGGACTTTCGGACCCACATGTTTAACGTGATCGTACTCCGCATGAACACGGCGGCAGTTTTGGCAGTGGCTAGAATCGAACCCGGGCCTACCGAGTGCAACTCCAGCGCGCTAACCAATGGGCTACCGCGTTGCAAGAACGTTACTGAAAGTTTCAGGGGAATCAACTGTTCGTAATGGGGAGTAAAGTTCCTGATAGTTATGATAATTATATATATATGTATATATATAATATATATATACAATATATATATATATATAATATATATATATATATATATATATATATATATATAATATATATATATATACAATATATATCTATAATATATATGTTCTTTTCTCTTATCGGCATTATGGCCGTGAATTTGCTTCTATGGTGATGTTAATATTACTTGAATTGTATTTTTTTTTTTTTTTATTTATTTATTTTTTTATTTATTTTTTTTTTTTTATTTTTTTTTTACTAATTCTTATTATTACATTTCAAACATATATATATATATACAAAAATAACGCTTCGGCAGAAGATGATTAGCTGAATATTTCAGAAATGAAACTGGAGTTTTCATGAACGCCTGTAATTGCGTCTTTTCTGATAGTTTGCCCAAATTATCAACAGCTGAAAAAAATGAGTAAAGGTTGCAAAATGTTTTACACTGCAGGAATTCCGGGAACGTTCTTTAACGATATCACACTGCCAAAACTAAGGCACCACACGTCACCCAGGTAAAGGGGCACAAGTCACATTGGTTTATGTGACGAAAATAAAGATCTACCTGCGTGCACAAAATGTGTATCCAAGGACAGGAGAGCGGAAAAGAATTATGAAATGAAGCCCCTTTCCATGGATCCCACAAACAGCATGAAATTAGATATTATAAGTACAGTGACTTACTTGAGCGTTATTCCGCAATTAACCCTAGGATTTCGACTGCCCAGGCTTACAATATATAAACTGGACACACAGGCACACAGCAAAATAACAGCAAAGTTCAAGTGGGAAAACATGAGACATATTATCATAATAAACTCTTTTATTTATATATAGCATATGAAATTAAGGAAGTAGCAAAGAAATTATTATTGGCCATTTTCTGTACCAAATATAACAAGATAAAAATTGGCCTTCGAAATAAATGGATTATGATTCAGATCTAATCTTTCTTTGGAATAATATATATATTTCATATTTAACCAACACGAAATTTCTCATAGAAATTAATTTGAGAAGGCATATTCATTTTGAGGAATTTAAATATTAAAGAAGATTTCACTTTTAGTAATCATTCACGCTACCAGAACCAGATATCGGTTCCTTCCTTTTCAAGACCATAAATGCTCTCATTTAGGGCGGCGCGGCTGAACCTTAAATACCTGATTTTCCTTCACTGTAAAAGATGATCACAAACACACACTGGTTGGATTCTAGCCGAGATATTCACTGAACTATCACTCAACGATCTTGATGGAAATTATCCAAACACCTTAGCCGAGTTCACTTAGCATATAGCTGAATCCACCGACCGAATAAAGATCCAGCAAGCCAGGACGAGTAATCACTAGGAACCATCCACCTGACTCTTTCGAGAAATTCCAGGTAATCAGCGATCTCAAGTTCTGTAATCACAGGTCTAATCCGTTACATCCGGATCCCGAATTCTTTAATTCTACTGCCAAATAATATGGGGTTTTCTCGTCTAGGTCCTCTGAAATAAAGAAGAAAAAATTTAGAATTTGCAAATGAAAGTAATTGTATTGGCCCACACAGATTATAAGTTTCCTTCTGAATCAAAGTTATAATCCGAAACACAAAAATGACCGTTGGGTCATCATTCCTTTGTGTGCAACATGACGGAGCGAAAAATCACGAGCTCCTTCTCCAACGAAATCTCAGGGCCAAGAGGCCTCCTCTACTGCGAAAAACAGTAATATAGGTCGCACCGACCTTCAACTCCTCGCTCGAATTCAAATCTAACTTTCAAACATCCGATCCGGAACCTCCCGCCATTGCCTGCAGAAACGAAACCGCAGCCCCGGGCAAGAAATAAAATAATAAGAAATTATCTTCGGAACATCCGTTTGAGCGAAAATCCCACACTTTCAGCATAAAAGTGCAGACGCATTCAGAATTAAAACCTTGGAATAAAAATGGCTTCCGAAATAGAATGATTTCGAGAAGAACTAAAAAATGTCGTGTTTCACACTCAAACCGTCATAAAGCAATATGACAACGACCTTTATTTCCGCAACCATTTGTCGTAGATATCTACTTCCAACAACAAAAATGTTTCAAATCAGGTAACTACAATTTATCGTATAACAGTTTTAAATCGAAAAATACATTTTTCTAAAGTATACGAAATTTAATTTTTATACTGTCCCTCGATCCCCAAAGTTCCAATTAGTACAATTTTACTCATACATTAACATGTAAAACTTAAAAAGTTCGATTCTATTACGATCAAAATTGACAGAGTTATATTAGTTCAAAGTTTCAGCACCTTTTCCCGGATAATTTGGGGTTGTACATAAATTGAATTGCGAATCAGGTCAATTTGTCAACATATTTCCCATATTATGCATAACTATAACCCCCCCCCCCATACTAAACAAATTATTAGGCGTTAAAGGACTTTCTGGAACATCTTGATAAATCCTAAAAATATGCGATTGAATGAAATTAAAAATGTGCAAAAAATATCATGAAAGGTTTCACTTTCGTTTTATACAGCTCCTCAACGTTAGCCTGAAATGGTGGACGTATGAAATTGACGTAGGATGCGACAAATTTCAATGTTTCCAATCTCAAAAAATTTTGCTCGTAATGGAATCGAACTTTTATATGTTCATGCATGAAGAAAATTTTAGTAATTGGAACATTTTGGATTGAGGGACCGTATAAAAAGTTAGATTTCGCATATTTTAGAAAAATTAATTTTTCGCTTCATAACCTTTATGCGATGACTTGTTACCTTCTTTGAAACACTTTTACTTTCCTTGCAATACATGGTAATGTATAGGGAAAGCATTGGAATCGTGCCGAAAATAGCAACTTCAGATTTCGACGGATCTACACGTTTTGGGACCTCTAGAACACGAAAAATCTACTTTTAGCGTGACGTCTGTTTGTCCGTCTGTCTGTGCACATTTTGTATCCATTATCTTACTGAAAAACCAATTGACCGAATTTTATAAAATTCGGTAGGTTGTGGGTGACCCTGTGGGTGACCCTGGTTTTGATTAGATTTTGGTACGCTTCTGGATAAAAAAAAACCTGCCTTTATTAGCGAAATGGACCGCAAAAATTGCCTGTATTCACTCTAGCTGATAGACCAAATAGACCAAATTTTACAGAATTTAGTACATAAATCACTTATAGGCTAACCTAGTAATGATTAGATTTTGGTACGATTCGGAAAATTTTGCGAAATGGCCCGCAAAAATCGTTAAATCTAAAAATAAAAAACTACGTATATTCAAATATATCAATGAAATGCTTGTTTTATACGTAATTTTTGACGATAAAAATAATAATACCAACCCCATTTTTAGGATGTTCGCATTTTCGCTAAGCCACCTTTGAAAATAAGTCCAGTTACCAAATGAAAACGAAAATTGAATTAAAAGAGCAAATTCAGTGTAATGTAAAAAAATTCTGGCTGTTATTTTGTGCAATTAAATTCAATTTAATAAATTATTGAAGCAATGAAGAGAACGTGAGTATGAGTCTGCAGGGAAAGTCATGCGCTGCCCACATCAGAGTTTTGTAATTAGAAATATTATATCTACGACTAATGATTGCGACAATAAAGGTCGTTAAAGGACTTTATTAACCACCTTGTATATTTCTCTTGTTTACTAAAATTCCCACCTCTATTAAAGTTTATATTTGAAAAAAAATGAACAAATAGTCTAATAATCAACATTCACCATACGATATATTTTCTACTGTAAGCAAAGATTTCTTTCTTTCTTTCCTATTTAATCTAAATAAGCAGCATTAAATGAAATCCATAACTTACGATAAATAGCAAAAGAAGTCGACGAAGGAATAAGTTTGGCAATCATTTAGACGACCATAAATGAGAAACCATAATTTACGGAAATAAGGAAATGGGATTATCTACGGAAAGAAGAAAATACCTATTTTAGGAAAAATATGTAATACTAGCTGAGTCCCCCCACAGCTAGTTGATATTTTATTTTAATGCAGATCTCCGATTGCTACGCAATGAAAATTATACATTTTTAATTAAGATTCAATTAATGTTAAGTTAACCAGGTTCTGCTCAATGTAATGCAGTTGAAATACTGGTATCATATTTCAATTTCTACGCTAAAACCAATAAGTGAAACATATAAAAACTTATAAAAATAAATAAAAACAAATATGGACATATAAATAAATAAAAACAAATATAAATAAAAACAAATAATAAAATAAATTTAAATTATTTAGTACATTAATAAAAAATGTCCTTTGCAAAATTAAATGCAAAGTCTGCCTTAGAAAACCACATGCATATCATAATATTAAAGAAAACTACATGCATATCATACAATTAAAATAAACCACATGCATATCATAAAGCCAAGAGCATGCATATTATACGGCAAACCACATGCATATCATACAATTAAAGCAAATCACCTGCATATTATACAATTGAAATAAACCACATGTATGCCATGCAATTAAAGCAAACCACATGCATACAGCCAACCGCTTACATATAATAAAATAAACCGCAAGCATATAATTAAAGCAATCCAGATGTATACCAGAAAGCAAACCGAATGCATATCATAAAATAAACCGTAAGCATATCATACAATTAAAGTAAACCACATGCATATCATACAATTAAAGCTAACCACATGCATATCGTACGATTAAAGTAAATCACATACATATCACACAATTACAGTAAACCGAAATCCCCAAATAAAACATATGATAATCTTTTTATCTATCAGGTTAAATAAAAATCAATAATTAGTCTAAAATAAAATCCCCCCCCCCCTCGGCATTGATAAATTGCCAAAGATACGTTCTTTGTAATGGTAGCTCTTCGAGGAAAAATGAAATTTATAAATTCCCTCCATAAAATAGCTATTGATTTAGGGAGGTCTTTACTCTTAATTAAGCACTATTAACTGTCTAGAATATACAGGGTGACTCGAAATTCTCTGTACAAACTATAATCGGAGATAGGAAACACCAAAACAAATGTTTTTCGTTAATGAATGTTTTTCTTACGTCTACAGACGTCATCCTTTTGTGCTAGAGGGCTCTGTTGGTCGGCTCGAAAATTGGCTATTTTTCGCAGTCGTCATTTGCATCACGGACTGCGTAAGTGTAACATGGAGTATTTTACGAATGCTGAGATGGAGACACGAAATGACCCAGAGGTTAAGGCACTAGGATCGCACTCGGATGATCCGAGATCGGTTTTCGGATCTTCCCAGAATTACCCCCGTGTCTATGCAGAGTGCGAGCACGTTAAATCTGTCGGTCTGAAAGCCCTTCAGAGAAAATGGTGGCAGGGAAAGGAAGGTACTTTTACTTTTTTGGTGGTTTCCACCCTCATTGGGTTCCAGTGTAAACTGGGTGACACTTCCCGGTCTTTCAGACGGATACCTTACTCATTTGTGTAAGACGGACGTAGGAAGGTCTGGGTAGAAATAAAGAAAGAATGCGTAGATGGCTGACAGACATCTAACGTTTGAGGCTGCTAATGGAAACGGAAGAGCTAGTGTAAGTGTTCGTGAAATGCCAGGAATCTTTTTAAATGTACGGCACTCAATGTACCGATGTTCTTAGACATGCATTACTGCTGGAGGTTGCCCCTTTCAACAACTATTGTAAAACTTCAGTAAAATTTACAACTGCTGTAAAATTTACAACTGCTTAAATATAAATGTTGGCCACCTTCTTCGACTTTTATTTCTATACCATCAGAGTCAACTCGTATCAAATGATGAAGTGTGTGTACATACATTCACACACGAAAAATGTTTGGTTTAGTTATTCCCCGTCTCCCATTAAATTTTATTCATAATCACTTTGCATAGAATTTCGTTGAACTCTATAAATTTGTACTTTTATTTTATTATCGAAATCAACTTCCTAAGTAAAGCATTCACGAAGGAGACCCTGTTATATATATTCATATAGATAGATGCACTGAAAACTTATCACAGAAAAAATAAGATCAACTTTTAGGATCAAAAACACTTTTTAAAATTAGATTACGCAAGTCATTTTCTTTACCGAATTTTCACGTCCAATAAATTTAGAATTATGTACATATACATATTTATGAACTAAACATAAATGCTCTCTCACATATTTACTGTCCATAATGAGAAACACGAAGTTTCCCGAATCAGAATTAAAAGCAAATTCACATTATGTTCTGAAATTTGACATTTATTTGTTGTTGAAAAATAAAAAATAAAATAAAAACCCTGATTAATCATTTGTCATCAAGCAAGTTTCTCCGATCTCCATGGTAACACATAATAAGCATAACTCAAAATAAAGATAATCTCATCTGCTAAACTACCCAAATAACTCACGGGGTGAATTAGATTGATCGCTGTAAGATAAATACATCTTTTATTACGTGAAAATTGCACTTTAAAGTTTAATTACTTCTGTTTATTAGCAATGTTAATAAACAGTCTAAATATTTACACAACGATATATGATTAAGTTAAGAGGATTACACTGAGAGCATGTTTCAAATACTTAAGAATGTTGATTTGTATAGCAAACATATTTATTTTTTTAACTGTATTTCCCAAATAATCTAACTGTATTTCCAACAGCAAATTGTCTAATCTCTTATTTATCACATTGGCAAATATAATTATGTTGCCAACACAATTTACTATGGCATTAGTTTAGTTCCAGTCGTTGCACCGGCAGTTTCAGTTCCCATTGTGCAATACATAGTAAACGGCTGAAAGAAAGGTCAAAAAAGGGAATACAAGAAGCCGCATTGCTAAGTGTTGTGTATTGGTTCGTGAAACAGCGCACTTCCCCTTCCGTTCTGTAACATATAAATAATCTTCTCAATAATTACTTTAATATCCTTTTAAGTCCTAGTTTTGATTCTTTTGTCTAGATACGTATTTAAATTCCTTCTCTGGTTCACAAGTTGAAAAAATGTCTGTATCATCATGTTGAGAATTCTAATGCTCGTATGCAGGATGTTTCAAGAAAAGTGTCCGAAAAGAATAAAAAGTCAACGGTTGGCCATAGAATAAAGTGAAATATAAAAAAATAATCAACAATTAGGGAAGAATTTAGGTATGATCATTTCACTCCCTTCTAAACTGCTAATTAAATAAAAACACGAAATTTAATATTTTATACGTCGCCCAGATAAAAAAAAATGTCAATTAGTAAAATTTGCCCTGCAGTGAATTAAAGCGAAAGTAATTTACCCGGTACCCTTTTGAAGAAAAATTCCTTGATATATTCCAATTATTGTTATTGGGTATTTTTCGTTCGATCGCATGGAACCAGCAGCAAATAAATTGTTCAAAATTAAATGGTAGCAAATTTCAATTAACGGTATTCCTATTTTAAATAGTTTCGTAGATGCCCCCCCAAAATTTACTTTCAGAGGAAGTGATATATGTAATGGCAGTGATATGGAAAATATTCACACGTACAGTTTGGGAGAAATGGAATAAGTCAAGAATTTCAATTATCGATATCAAATTTTTCCATTAAGAGATACGGGGTAAATTCCATTAGCCCTAATTAAGGTCAAGGAAAATTTTACTAATTGAACTTTTTTGATTTAAGGGCCGTATAAAAAATTAAATTTTGTATTTTTATGACGGACACACTTTGTGAAACACTCGGTATGACGTGGCCTTGTAGGCCCTAAATTCCTGTGGTAAAAGAAATTGAGTTAGTATCTCTGATAAAATACAGTATCTGCAGTAGCCTAAAATACATTATAGTAGCCTAAAATACTATCTAAAATACAGTAGCCTAAATTCCTGTGGTTAAAGGAAAGAGAACTATTGCGTTAATATCTCCTGTGAAAAGTGCAATCGGGTTCTTGATTTCCGTAGCAGTCAAGCATGGCTGACGGTACGTACCAGACGCAGTGTCCGAGTGCGTGTGCGACAATTATTTTGAATTATTAATTATTTTAAATTTTCGAATATACTGTGTAAATGCCCAGATAATAACATACCAATTAAAAAATTGAAGTGTTGCATTTTGGGATTTTTTGTGAATGAATTAAAAATATATTATATTTTTCAATTTTCAAAAACTTTGCACACATGCACAGATTATTATGCCATATTTATATAAAAATGTAAAACAAAGCGCGAATTTCTAGACCAAGAATTAGAGTTTTTAAATCGCGGGATATACATACTTACATAGTCAGACGGAAATTAATAGGATAGATAATGACATTTTCTAACGTTAAGTTAAAAAATTATAGTGAGTAACTCTGTCGCTCGTTAGATAAAGTTTTGATAACTTTTGGCTTTTTAAAATCTTTTGATTTTTTTATAATTATACAGTTTTGATAGATTAATAGAATCCAGTGTATTCTGTATCGGACTACAAAAGACGAAAATATTGATAATGAAATGTATGGACGTAATGTCACTTCACTGGGCGAGTCTGCGGTCGGCGCAAACTATAAGCTCTTAGTAAGATAAGCGTATAGCACAAAGTTCTCGCGGATCTAACATTTAAAATTTTACACTTTTTACCAGCATTGCTTTACAGTACTGTTTAAACGGTATATATAATTAGAAGTAAAGTTGTACATTGGGTTCTGTATTGAGTTCATTAGATGCTTTTACTCGTATCACGCCAACATCCCAACTGAACGATGCCGCACTTATATACCATATCGTCTGTTTGATTTCCAGACCGCGCTGCTCACCGTTAGGTTTGAAACAACACAATGTGCAGCCGAGCTATATCGTCTGTGGAAAGTTTTGGAAAAGGCACGTAACTCGTCAAGTTCCTACAAAATTCGAGAAGCTTCTTGAACTCCCCAAAAATCCCCAAGTTGGTTATATTTCGCCAAATTCGTCGCCCAGGTCACCGAATTTGCTCCCAAGAGCAAGCGACTCAGGTCTTCAAATTATAACAATGGTTTTCTTGTATGTTTTCCTGGCAATATGATGTCCCTCCCGTTTCATTTAAGTCAAATGTCTTTCAAGATTTACATCGCTTCGCACCGTAAAATGTTTCACATCAAAAATATATGAATTACTTAAGGATATTATTGCACGAATTAGAAATTTGTTTTTTTTGATTTCACGTTTAATTGGGCACCTCATTTTAACTTTGAAGTTTTTGTGACCAAATCTAACATAATTAGCAAATGTTATTAAGTTTAACAAAATAACTACTCAGCTGAAATATCACATATTTCATTTTTACTATGCCCTTACAAAGCTTCTAAAATTATATGCGAATTGCTTGAAATCTGTAATCAAAATTGATTCCATGTACTTATTTTGAGTTATCTCTAAAGATACAATCCGGCTAAATCACTGAAGACCGATATAAATCTACCCAGACATAAAATATTTATGTCTGCGTTAAACTCAATAAATTCTAAAGTCGCAATCTGTGTTCTATTCTTCAGCACTTATCTTTTTAATGTCTTTAGAAACAGTTTCCTTTTCTTTTGGCAAATACTTTCTACAAAGTTTGCGCGTAGTAAAAATACTTGTTTTCTATTGGATATTCTTTTTAGTGTTGGCTGACAATTTTTTGACAAGTTGATAAATGAGCTTTATACCTTTCTACAATGGTTTTTCTCCCTGGAAACCGATTGTAGGTATTGTCAAGCAGGGATCTTGCTCTTTTCCTCCAAAAAGTATCATTTACAACTTAGAGCTATTGGAATTGCCGCATTTTCTGCAAAAACTTATTGAGACAATTTGTCGACCAATGGCCTATATTCACTATTTTTAAAGTGTGAAACATCTTCATTTCGCATTTGGAATGTATGTGAGTTTTTTATTACATCATTTCAAAACAAAAAAAAGCGTAAGTATAGAGTAAGTTATTTGATGCATTTTAATATTATAAAAACACAACTTAAAATGTGCGCATTTTTAAATGAATGCTTCTTGTTAAACTCAACTTTTAAATGTCTGCTTTTAAATTATTAAAGCAATTTAATTTTAACTTTGTACATGGACCATGAAAAATTATAAAAATATACAATTTCAATATGGAAAAATAAATAAAATATTAATAACAGCGCTGAAGTGATAAAAAATATCAATGAATTTTGGAGGCAAAAACTTCTTTCTTCTAAAAGATAGCACAAGTCAACCCAATCAGTCAGAGAATGACAAGACAGAAATCTCTCGTTCTTTAAATGATGAGTGTCTAAGGCACTAACCACACTTAGATGCCCAAGATTGAACCACTGCTTCGTTTTATCACCTTAAAGAAGCAGGTTTTTCCCTTCGAAACCGTTCAATATCCTTTATCAATTAAATGGTGTACTCAATGGATTTTTAAATTTTCCTGGGTTTTCTTTCCGACATCAGCAGATTGAGCGTAATTTTTTTTATAATTTTAATATACTTTAAGTTACAGAAATGTTGCTATTTGACAATACTTAATAGCATATGTAATGTCGTGTTCTGGTTGGTAATAATTTATTGTTGGAGTTTAAATTAAATATTTAGTTTAATTTGAAATAATTTTACATCGCTTTAGGGTGTGGGTCTGGAAAACCAGTCAATTGCTCTATGCCCTAAAAACAAAAAAACTCTCTGAATCCGCTAGAAAATAATATTGTATTACGTTTACCAAAAGCAAAATGGAAGTAAGCTTTAAAATCCATTTATTTAAAACACACATACATTAAATCTACTTTTACAAGAAAAAATCAAACTATTAATTCGATCTGACTTTAATTGTCTACAATTTATTATTAACAATTTTTTTAATTTCTCAATAATTAGGGAAATCAATGACTGTTTCGAAGATCTTTAATGTAACTAAACACCAGACCCTTCTAAAAATTCTCGCTCTCTCTCTCTCTCTATCTCTCTATCTATCTATCTATCTATCTATCTATCTTAGTAATTAATATTTATTCATAAAAAATGTGGCGAATACCGCACTTGATCACCTCTTCATTTTCATTTGTAATTGTATTACAAAAACAGCATTAGTCAACGTTTACAATCGCATAGTGCACATCATTTCAATATTTTCATCAACAATCATGACGAAAATATTAATGTCATCAGCAGTGGCGTACGTAAGTACATTTTTTGGGCTCACAAGCAAAATTATTTTCAGGTTCCACCTTTCTTCCTGAAATATTTTTAATGTATTCTGAATTAATTCACAACTGATAAATTTATGTATTATATGGAAGAAATAATATGTAATTATATCACATAAGTATTTTAATAAAGCATTTGCAAAAGTAAAAATAATAAATATTTACTTCCTTTTCGACAGCAAACTTAGCAACAAGCTCTATCCTATTACTTTTCCTCACTTTTTTCAATTACCAGAATAGGCTAAATCACGTAATCATGATTTCCCGATATAATTTTTTTATAGTTTTTATAAGTTTTAATTTGTAGAATAACCTTTCAATAGAAGCTACAATGACTGGCAAATTGAAAAACAGTAATAATACAGAATACACATCTGAAAAATCGCTATTCATTGATTTATATTTGTTAATTAACAATTCTGCGAAATTTTTAATCGTCATTTGTAGTTTTAGATCATTTTTCATCAATGTCTAATGTGTGAAAATTGAATGGGAAATAAGGTCGGAATATATTTTCTGGAGATTTTCTCATTTTTTCAATAAATACAAATCTATTGATTTCAACATTTTTCTTGGTTCCAGAAATCCAAATGCGTTGTTTATTTCACATATTCCTGGTCAGGGAGATGGGAAACATATCGTCTCCCATCATTATTTTATGATGACATTTGGCGAATACCTAGTTCTGCGCTTCTGCCTGAGGTCCATAAGCATTACTTGCTTTTGTTACCTAATTGGTACGCCGCAGGCTGTCACTTAGCCCACATATCAACCGTTCTATCTGAGTCTGCGAACTTGAAATTTTACAGGGGCTCTACCTTTACCTACGAACTGTATTGCACTCCGCCTAATCATTGGCTGGGAGTGCAACCTCATTTCTTGCTCGATGTCATTCGCTAAGAGGTCTGTTTGAAGAGGCGTAGTTACTGTTAATAGCGATAAGATATAAAATTAGCACCTCAACTCATACAAAAAAATATAGAAAATTTTGAATCGAAAAAAATATATTTGTAAAAACATTGCAGTATTTATAAAATTTATACTCATTTTTTTCAGCAGTATTTGTGTCAATTTAGTTTCTTGAGCGAAGGTCGAAGTACAATCGAGTCTTCTCTATGTACATATATGTTGAATTTATGTATGTTGAAAACATACGTGCCCCTTTTTAAAAAAACGATATTTTTGTCTAAACATCCTACCCTATTCTGGGGCCCTTATTGATTGGAGTTCGGGGGCAATGCCCCATCTGCTCCTCCTTTCTACTCCACTGTCTGTTTATCTTAATTTCTCTTAACGTTGAATTTCTTCATCTTTCTAAATGCAGGTGGCTATCACATGATATGTCCCTAATATATTTTAGAACTAATCCAACATCAACTCAGTAGACACGCCGTTTCCTGTTATGATTAGATAACGTTCCATTTATTTGTCTGGTGTTCAGTAAGCGTCTTAGCATAGTATGCATACTTATTTCTAAAATTTGACCTTAGGCATTTAGTGTGCAAATCAATGCATCAAAATAAAATCCCATCCTTACAGGAGAATAAACAAAAGTGCTGTAATGAAACAGAAACAACGTTCAATAAATTAATTTTCCATTTTTGTTGTATGTAGTTCATTTTGTTCCATAGATACAAGCTAAAATACTAAGTTACTAAGGAAAACAAAAGAGGTAAAATAGGGATGTGGTGATTAAGCAATGCCTACAACTGTTTAATTTGTAATTTCTACACTTGTGCTGTCCTATATTGAATATAATTTTTTTCAATGGTTTTTTTCTATGAGCAGTATTGTTTCTTGTATTTTAAACATTTTTTTAATATAGACTGCCTTCCAAAAGTAAATCAGACATAACTCTAAATGTTCTACTTTGATTGACTCCAAATTTCACGAAAAGGTTATCGATTGAGTAATATATTCATCAGTATGATAATAAAATTAAAGCCGATCCGGTGGTCGAGCGGTCATGGTACGCGTTTCCGTCTGATCGCTGGATTGCCGGATTGTGGGTTCGAATCCCGCCAGCGGGCATGGATGTTGTGTTGTCGAGGCAAAGTCAGACTTCCGCCCTTGAGGAGCCTCAATAAAAGTGCAGTTGCATTTCTCTCTCCCATTCGCCATGGAACCAGGGGTCTAGTGGACGTGGTGCATAGGCGCTCCTTCACCACGGGGTATTAGTAACAACAACAACATAAAATTTAAAAAAATATATTTAGGTATACTTTTTACCCACTTCATGCTTAATACATTCGGATAATGTTTTGTACAAACAAACCTTAATAAGGAATGTGACATCCCCTGACTTTACATAAGTTTCGCATCGACGTTTCATCCCTACAGTCAAGAGACCTAATGTAGCGGAGGATAATAACTGCCACTTCCATAAAATATGTCTATGGTCACTCTCGTAGAACAGTTTATAGCGCTTGAAATGTAGTTGGAGGGATTATATTAGCAGAGACAGCAGTTCCAAGTGCATTCGAAAAATTTTCGTTCGAAAAAAATGCTGGTCACTACATACGAGCAATATTTTGCTCTCTAAGTACTCGTCCCTCAGCCCTTTTCTGTGTGGACGAGTGTTATAGTCCACCAACAGAAAATCTGAAACCACTGTTGCAGCCAAGCGTCTCACAAAGTATGCCAAGAGTCTGCCAAGCGTTAAAAGCGTTGCCAAGCGTCTCACAAGATCGTCATCACGATATTTTTCGTCGTCACAGTAACTTCTGTGGACACGTTCAGGTCGGTATTATATTCCTATGAAAATCCAGCCCATACTATCACACTCTCACTAATGAAAGAGTGGTGTTCAACTATGTTATTGGACTGGTTGCTTGTTCCCTGTTCTCCCCACTTCTTTTACTTTACTTTCCCCACATAAGGCAATGACTTCACTTGTTTTACAGCAAACTAATGATGTGCAAGATCCGTGGTACAAAGTTATTTTGGTGAAATGTTCATTAACATTTGGCTCTCTCTCGGAGAACAATGTATAACTCTCGCATCGACGATTTCACACAAATCTAATTTGATAATTAGAAATATTGCTAGCATCTATTAAACAATATAGTCCGTATATTAAACGATTTTAACCATAAGAAAAATATTAATTTTCATCAATTTTGTAGTTCTGATTTTGTAGGTCCCGATTTTTTTAATGATTTTTTCAAAAATTCATACGAACATTGGGGGTCTTTCGAACATTCGATCACGTTTAAAATTAATAGTTTTCCAGTATTCACAGATTGTAATAATCGTACGAAATTTGTTTCGAATCGCTCCAATCGTTCGTGATATATCGCTTCCGCAGACTTATACACACGCATACACATACTGACTTACACATGCACAGTAAAACACACACACACACATATATATATATGTATATATATATACATCTACTTACATTCTAACATTGGATTTACAATTTTATATTTTTATACACACACACACACACACATATATATATATATATATATATATATATATATATATATATATATAAGGAAATAAACAAGAAGAAAAAATAAGCGAGAACAGGAGTGACCATATGATTTGCATAGAATGGCTGGGGTGGATTGCGACACCCCTTTCCCGCTTAAAGCAGCTTTTACGACCCGGGAAACGCTCACGGCGTTGCCCGGGTCGTAAAAGCTGCTTTAAGCGGGAAAGGGGTGTCGCAATCCACCCCAGCCATTCTATGCAAATCATATGGTCACTCCTGTTCTCGCTTATTTTTTCTTCTTGTTTATTTCCTTGTATTCCACTCTGGATGCAGAGCTGCTATGCGCCACATCCTCTGTAAGGTTTCTGTTTTCTCCTTTACTTAAATAGGAGTTCCGTTTGTGATATACTTATTTTTATATGTATTTTTATATGTATATATATATATATATATATATATATATATATATATATATATATATATATATATATATATATATGTATGTATGTATATATATGTATGTTTGTATGTTATATATAATTATTTATTAATTATACAAATAAATAAAAATGAAAAATAATAAACTAAGTCAAAAACATTAGAAAAATCAAAAAATCGGAAAATAAGATGCATTAACATTAATGTTTTGAATTTTATTTTCGCAAAAAATATAACTTTTGTCAGTATTGAAACTACGTTTTGTGCGCCCTTATAATGGTGTATAGTGGCATTCTCGATTATCCAGTTTTCCTATGAATTCTTGTTTAGTAGGAATTTTCATCTATGATTCATATTCATATTCATTTCTGCATGTTTGGGAAGTTGTATTCTGAATTGCTTGTCCAGTCTTCAGCTTAGACTCACTGGACGGGTTTGGGAGTATTTCCGTGAACGTTCGTACTGCCTCCCTGGTAGAATTTCGACTTGTTCATTCCGGTGCTTCTAGATTAAGTTGTTGAGGTTGATTGTTTATACACGTGGTAGAAGAGGAATGATTTATGCCGCATGGTAATACAATTTTCTTAATGTATCCTTTTTTCATTTTTTCATTTTTTGATGCCTGTAGTCTGAGTTTAAGCATTTATAGTAATGTACTATTGCTTAATCTGAAACAGGCATTTGTTTGGGTTAATTAGAATTAAATACTCAGACCTGAAGAGGAATTTTATTCTGATTAATCATCGAATTTGGGAAGGTTCTGTTCTTTTCTCTTATCGGCATTATGGACGTGAATTTGCTTCTATGGTGATGTTAATATTACTTTAATTGTATTTTTATTTTTTTTATTTTTGCATAATTCTTATTATTACATTTCAAATATATATATATATATATATATATATATATATATAAGGATATAAACAAGAAGAAAAAATAAGCGAGAACAGGAGTGACCATATGATTTGCATAGAATGGCAGGGGTGGATTGCGACACCCCTTTCCCGCTTAAAGCAGCTTTTACGACCCGGGCAACGCTCACGGCACCAATGTAACTCAATGGTCAATCTCCCACATGTGCAAAGACAGAAGCACCCGAACGGACACAAAAGCAAAGATGGAACCAAGCATGGAAGAGATACACCCTACAATCCAGCTTGAAAACACAACATTTTATAAGGGAAAGTCGCACATGCGCGATAAGACTTCATGATGATAGGATCGCAGATATGAAAATATATATGATTAAGAATACTCATTTAGAATCAAACAATGCACAATTTCTTTCTTTGAAAAAGGAATAGTAATAATGTTGTAAAAAATATCTAGGGTAATTTCTTTTTAATGCATCATTTATTATTTTATTACATTCATAAATGCAGTCTTTTTTAAAAGTACTGTAGTTTCTGTTTCTTCTGAAGTACCCGACAATAATATTTCTGAATATATTTTTAGTGAGGTTTGAATTCCAATCAATAATATTATTAATTTTGATATTGTATGAATTTCTCTTGTCGTGTATGGTTGTATAAATTCCATACTGTTGGTGTTTTCTTATTGACAAGTCCAGGAAGTCTGTCGATCCATCCTCATTGATCGGGTTTTCAATTATATATATATATATATATATATATCACCCCCCTTCCCCCCAAACAGTTCGATTTGAGATCAGGGATGCTTGAAACTTGCACTTTCATCAAAGATTCGAATTCGAATTTTTGGCTACTTATTTCTTATTTTTTATGTTATACAATGTATGTAGAGAAAGTAAAAATGCAGCGGTCATGGAGAAGCCGCATGTGTAACGTGTTACTTGCAATGCAATATTATTTTTGTCATAAGTTAGCGCATTGTTAAAGCGTTCGTTGGATTTCGAAAATTCGCAGCGAGTTCCGATGTAATTTTAAACAGAAGTTTGCATATTTAATCCCGAGCAACGCTGGGTATTTGTTCAAGTTAGATAAAGTATTGCGGTTTCCACTTATATTTGAATCAAAAGTTTTGTCAGAAAATAATATTTTGGATCTGTATGCCAAATACTTTAATACAGATTCATATTTCCAAAGTTATTGTTAAAATTTCACCCTAACACAAAATCGTACACTCAATTAAAATATTGCATTTAAAATTTTGACTACATATGATAATTCATATCAGCTATACTCACATTAAAACTTAATGTTCATTTTAATTTTAAACTTTTTAAAAGCATCATTAATTAGAAGCTGCGCAGAAACTTGATTTGTGCGTTAATTTATAGTTTAATCTAGTTAACACGAAATTGTTCATTTGTGGTTGACACATATTTGAGTTTAAACATATTTAATACTCTGAAGTAAGAATTTATAATTTTAAAATGTATTAATATCGAAAATTTCAACTACAGTAAATTAACTTTTAACATAAACAGTCCACTTCTCAAAAACTGAGGCATGTTAAAAGGTGTTTCAAAATGATGGCACAACTAAATATTTTTTGAATGATTGGTCGTAGATTTATATAAGTCCTGTTTAAGTAAATATTTTTTGAATGATTGGTCGTAGATTTATTTAAGTCCAATTTAAGTCCTTTAATCAAATAGACTAATATCATATGCAGATTTTGATCATGTGACACCATTTAATAAAACGTACAACATGTAGCTCTTTCTACGGGTCCCCTGTAAGAATATTTGAATTATAAAAATATTTTCCGTAGCGAAATCAGCCACACAAAAAATGGCATTGTCATTCTATCAAAATTACCCGATCAAGGTTTGTATGACCCCTGAAATTTATATTTTCGCCGTTTCTTGTAAAAGTGGATCTTGTAAAAGTGGTTTTAAGTTCTGAACTTGAAATTTTTTTCACGGCTAATTTTGGATAGTTGATAGCAGGATTTTATTCAATTTTTTAAAAGATCTTTTAATGAATAAGTAGTATTTTAATTGGGATGTTCTTTGTAGAGAGCTCGAATAAAAAAAATTAATTAAACAATTTTTTGCTAAAACATCTTAAGTGGTCAAACTGTCAAAGTTTAAAAGTCTACCTTAAAGTATTTTTATTTTACCTACATACGTAGTAATGTATATGGAAATTATTGTGACGGGGTCAAAAATTCCAATTTGAGTTTTCGGCGGAAGAGCATGTCAAACATCCCTAAACTCAAATCGAACGTTTTTGAGGTGATGTCTGTGTATATGCGTGTATGTGTGTGCATGTATGTGTGTAGGTATGTAAGTGTACATGTATGTGTATGCATGTATGTATGTATGTATGTTTGTATGTATTCATGTCTGTGATGCGACATCTCACGATGAATGGAGCGTTTTGAAAGAAATTTTGCACGATTATTACAATCAGAGAATACTGGAAATCTATTGATTTTAAACACGATAGAATATTCGGAAGACTCCCCACCCCACCCCCGAATTTTCGAATAAATTTTTGAAAAAATAAAAAAAAATTAGGACATACATTAATGTTAAATAAATAAACATATTATACGTAATTTTTTTATTCTAAAACGAATGACACAAACTGTAAAAAGCTAACTTGAACCACTATTGAGATTGTACATTTTTCACATAATTTTATCTAAAAATATTACCTAAAAATGAATATCATCGAATATGTAACACTTGGCGAAATATAGAAAAGTTGGCAACTTTTTAATATAGTACTAACTTAGCCTAAAATGACACTAAAGGTACGAAATTGACACCAAATTTATTTATTCATTATTAACATCCTTTAATATAATGGAGTATATTGTTTAGAAAATGTTAGCAATATTCCCAAAGTTATATTTGCATGAAATATAAGTGAAATTGGTATTTCAAAACAATTCTACATGTCACCCAGAAAGGCGCCCAATGTCAGTATGCTCTTCAACGTTAAAACATGGTGCCAAGAATCTTGTTCATCATTATTTCTTATTGAAAGAAGTAAAGTCATTGCTTTATGTAGGGAAAATCATGTGCTTCCCCCGTCATATTATTTAAACTGTACCATGGGTCTGCGTCCAATCGCCCAAGAGATATTTAGTCGTTCAATCTTTTTGAACTCCGTGTATATAACTTTGTAAAATTATTTCTACGTGTATGGAAATGACAAGATGACATGCACTTAAAACGCAATATATTGTAATGGGGAATGAGGAACTTATTTACTTATTTTAGCATCAATATCCACCTTTCCCCTTACTTCTCAGTTGCCTACTCCTAAACCAATTATATTCATTTGCTCATGTCTCTTTGAAATGTACGCATCACCGGAAACGAACTATCACTCATTGTTTCGGAACTCTGATGGCGCACGAACTCATCAAAATCACAATCAATGAGAAGCTAATGAAATTTCATTCCTATTCAAATGCGTAAGCATGTCGTCAAACTAAAATGTATTTGCGTATGTGCGTATATGTGCACGGTTATGCTATATTGGTGCATTCATATATCTAAAACAGGAAACCTGAAGTACAATCAAGAGTAATAAACTTCGATTAGTCATTTAAGAGGTTATATGGTTTCGACAAAGAGGAATTGAAAATATAATGTCTAACAAAAGGAATATATTGATACCAGAGAATTAAACATGATTTTAATTTTATACTAAAAAGATGAGATAAGTAATAAAACAAGGAAATTAAATTATCAGTTTCTACATAATAATCTAAGCACGTGCGTCAAAAGAAATTGAAAATGCTAGAGACCCAAAATATTAAAATCACAAAATTAATGAAAAAAAGATGTAAATTTCAATAGATGGAATTGGATAGAACTTCTATAGATACTACTTTTCAAGGATCTTTACATCCGTAAAAATACTAAATGTGTTTCGTATTATAAAGCAACACACGTGATTTTGAAACATTATAAAAAGATCCGATACATTATAAAAATAATAAAACAAAGTGTGCGTTTGACGGGGAACGTTTCCGGGGCGATCCATTCGAGAACACTTCCGGGACAATCCAAACTCGGACGTAAATCTATGGGAGAATCAAAACAGAAACGTTTTACATTTGCTACCATCTATCGGCCGGAAATATAACTAAAGTTCTCGTAAGTTGAATCGATTAGAAACTGCCTCACTAATACTCTCAAAAATGTTTCTTTTTGATTTGTGATGTTCTTTGAAGCAATTGGAGTAGCTTTCATTTTTTTCCAATTTCATTCTCGCAGATAATTGCTCTACCAGAGCGGAGAGAGATTGTAAACAAACCTTTGATGTGATTCTTTAGCCGTGATTCATTCACCGTGTTAATTGGAGATTCTTTACAGTAACTTTTTTTTTTATATTCTTATATATTAAGATAAAGACAAACATAATTGATTTAATTATAATGTTTATTTATTTTCATATATTTAAATATAATTTATTTTCGTATATTTAAACATTTTCGTCAAAAATAAAGTACTCAATACTCAAAATAACATGAGTTTAGGAAATGTTTGATTTTACTGATGGCAATTGGCAACTATAGGTTGTATTTTCGTTTTTCAACAGTTTTTTTTTATTTTTTCGGTAACGTTTCTTTAACAGTAACAATTCTTCTTACAGTAACGATTCTGTACAGTAACGTGTTTTGATATTCTTATATATTAAGATAAAGAAAAACAGAATTGATTTAATTACATTGCGTCTTCAAGGGTTGGAAATAAGGGTAATCTTCACATCTTAGCTCAAAATGGTAGAACAGCAATATTGTGTATCCAGAAGCTCTTCAATATTAATATTAATAACGGGGTATTAAACGATAACATAAATGATACTTAACATAAATGATTTTTAACATAATTTATTTGATATTTTACAGAAGTTACTCTTCCCTTACTGTACATACATTTTTTACATGCTTTTTAACTTTAATTTAGCCATTTCAACAAATATTATGTCGGAAAGGCCCATATTATACTTGATATAATTTATAAATTTTGGCTGCAAAGAACTATATAATTTTTTGAGGGGAAAACCGCTGAATGAGGAAATATGCCTATACAGGAACCCGTCTCATTTAGCGGTGTGTAACAAAAGGGGTAACGCATCCATGTACTCTACCTCAAAAAAGGTGGATATGGAAATGAGTACAAAGAAGTAGCATTTTCATTATTTTTACACTTCAAAGCATGTGATCGCAATTACAAGATTTAAACACATAATATAAATATTTAATTGCATTCTTCTTTTCATATTTTATTTCTTGCCCAATTATGTTCTTATGTTTATCAAAGATTTTGATGTTTTTTATTTGACTGCGCCCATTTCGCCTAACTACGCCGACCAACCATTGTCTGGTACAACTATCGATTCTCACCCTAACAGCTACCTGGTTGACCTGCAGGGCCCAACCAACCACTTCCATTATCATGCTGAGAGATGGTTTTTAAAAGAGCAGCATCCTGTTAGGCACCCAGGGCCCGCCCACAACTTTGGTAAAAAATCGATATTTGCACATTTTCTGGTAGTTGTACTAGACGAAGGCTGGTCGCTGTAGATGGCTAGTTTATAAAAATAACAATATTAAGAAAATAATGGAAAGGGGAGGATGATAGTCACATGAAACAAAATATAAGAAATTTTAACATATTTATTAGTAATGATGCGATTAAAAATCAAAAAGTCATACATGCGAACCACTTCATACATAGCACCGAAGAGTGCAATGAAATACCATAAGAAAAATACACGATAGAATAGTTGAGAAAGCGCCGTCTAATGAGTATCATTGGAAATACACTTGAAGAAGATTGATAATTATGAGATTACTGACTTATAAATAAATTACAACACCAGGAATTAAAGAAATGAATAAAGAAAGCAAGAAATTATTTAATAAATAATCATACTGTAAGATAATATGTATCTATATTTTATCACAGTGATTAATCAAAAACTGCAAGAATATTTATAAACATGTAAAAAGTTTATTTGCACAAAAGGTTATTATATAATTCATAAAATGAATTTGAAATTTCTAAAGTGATAATTATAAATTTATAAATTGAATTTTATTTCTAAAATGATAATTAAAAAATTTATCTGGAAAGGATTCAGCCTTACAGTATTGCAATATATATTACTTCATAATAAATTTTATTAGTCAAAGTTATAAAAGAATTAATCGACAAACTGATATCAAATTTGATGTTTTTAATTTACAATTGGAAATTTCACTAGCACAACATATGGGCAAATTTTAATGTGTAAAACGCGTGACTTTTTCTACAGATTAACAAACATCGATAGTATTCAACAGTAGCCAATAATGTAAATTGCTGCTTTCTTCCATTCATATCAGTCTTGAAAATAAATAAGATGTTTATTACCACTGATTAAAATAAGATACCACTTTTCATGTATCCTGATTCTTTCTTTCCAAAGTTTCGCTTATTAGATCCAGATTATTCATTTTAATATTTGCAGAGATTCGCTTATTTGATCCAACTTATTTGATTGATTATTTCTATTTATTCGAAAATGGCTCCTTATAAGTTGTGAATACTGGTGTGTTTATTTGTTATTGGTTAAAAGGACTTACATTATGAAGGATTCACTAATTTGGTTATAGTGAATGTATTTAAGTACATTACGTATTTTTATTTTCAATTTTAGATTAAAAACGTGCAATATTTCGAATATGGTGCATATTATAATTCTATAAATGATGTCACTCGCTTTTTAATAAAAACATTACACATGAAAGGGCTATTTCTTATAAAATGTTCAATATAATCCTTTTATAAATGCTTTTATAACTTTTAAAAATAGTGAATATATTTATTTTTGTTATGATTTTTTTCCCATTTTAGATCAAAAACGTCAAATTTCTCGAGAAAGTACATGCTAAGAGTACACGTTCTATAAATGATGTAATAAGTTTAAAAAAAATATGACGTATTTATTTATATCAACACATTATTTTATAACTTCGAAAAATTAAGATTCATCCTTAAGGTCATTCCTTAATTTATCATTCCTCCATTTCCTTGTACTCCGTTACTTACACCTAAACCAATTAATTGCACTTGCGGCCGTCTCTTTGAAACGTACGCATCACCGGAAACGAACCATCACTTACTGTTTCGGGAGTCCAGTGGCTCACGAACTCATCAAAATCGCAATCAATTCGATGAGAAGCTATTGAAATTACAGTCCTATTCAAATATGTAAACATGGCGCTAAGCTGAAATGTATTTGAGCATGTACATATACGTGCACAGTCTTGTATATGTTAGTGCGTTTATATGTTTAAAACAGGACATCTGAAATGCAATCAAGTGTAATAAAATGCGATAAGTCTTATTTATGTGCTTTGGAATTAATTTTGCCAATCAAATTTACATAAGAATTAATAGACAATGTAACATCGAATTTACTATTTTATAGGCGACTGGCACTGTTTTAAAATATAAAAATTTTATTGACGTTTTAAAATTAATGAAGTATTTACAAGATATTTAAAAGTTAGGACATTGTTTCATTATTCACATAACATTCTATACTTGTAAAAAATTGATTTCAATCGGATGGATAGTTTAGCAGAAAAAGTTATTACATCAATTTTACACACGACAGACAATGTATGGAAAGTTAAAACATCTAATTTGGGCAGCACATAAATTTTCCTATATAATGCAATGAATTTATTTGTTTCACAGTGAAAAAATGGTGTATAAGAACAACGCCTCAATATTTCTAACATTGAATTGTACATTTGGCGCTTTTCCTAATGACAACATGTAAAATAATTTCAAAGTATCCAATTAACTTATATTTCGTGCAATTATGAATTGACAATCATCAATATTGATAGTATCCACAATAAACAATAGAGTGTATATAAAACGCGTGCCTTTCTTTAAAATTAACAAACATCGATAGTATTCAATGGTAACCAATAATGTAATTTACTGCTTTCTTTCATTCATATATCTCTTGATAACCAATAAGGTGTTTATTACTACTGATTAAAATAAGATATCACTTTTCATGTAATCTGATTGATTTTTTCCAAAGTTTCGATTATTAGATTCAGATTATTCGATTTAATATTTGCAAAGATTCTATTATTTGATCCAGCTTATTCAATTGATTATTTCTATTGACTCGAAAATGGTTCGTTATAACTACTAAACACTGATGTTTATTTGTTATGGGTTAAAAGTACTTACATTATAAATTATTCACTAATTTGTTTATAAGGAATTATTTGAATATATTATGTATTTGTTTTTCAATTATTGTTTTAAATCGTGCAATATCTCGAATATGGCGTATGTTATTCTATAAATGGTGCATGTTATTCTATATATAGCGCATGTTATTCATATTACATGGTGCATGCTATTCTATAAATGATATATTATTCTATAAATAATGTCATTCGCTTTTAAATAAAATATTACATATGAAATGGCTATTTCTTATAAAATGTTTAAAATAATACTTTTATAATGTTTATACAACTTTCAAAAATAGTGAATATATGTATTTTTGTTAAGATTTTTTCCATTTTAAATCAAAAACGTCCAATTTTTCGAAAATAGTACTTGCAAGGAGTACACGTTCTGCAAATGATGTAATAGGGTTTAAAATAAGAAAACATATGACGCATTTGTTTCTATTAATATATTTCTTTTATATGTTCGAAAAATTAAAATCCATCCCCTAATTGAGGATGGCCCTCCATATATCATTCCGTCGTTTTCTTATACTCCGTTACTTACACCTAAACCAATTAATAGTACTTGCAGCTGTCTCTTTGAAACGTACGCATCACCGGAAACGAACTATCATTTATTGTTTCGGGTGTCCAGTGACTCACGAACTCATCAAAATCGCAATCAATTCGGCGAGAAGCTATTGAAATTACAGTCCTATTCAAATATGTAAGTATGGCGCCAAGCTGAAATGTATTTGAGTATGTACGTATACGTGCATAGTCATGCATATGTTAGTGCGTTTATATGTTTAAAATCGGACATCTGAAGTGCAATCAAGACCAATAAACTGCGATTAGTCTTATTTATATATTTTGAAATTATTTTGCTGATCAAATTTACATAAAAATTAATAGATAAAGTAGCATAGAATTTGCTGTTCTTATTGACGATTAGCACTGTTTAAAAATATAAAGTTTATTGAATATTAATAAAGTACTTACAAGGTATTTGAAAATTAAGACATTATTTCTTTACTTACGTAACATTCTATATTTGCAAAAAAATTTGATTTCAATCGGATGGGTAGTTTTGCAAAAAAAAAAACTATTAATTTTGCGTACGACCGACAATGGATGGAAAGCTAAAATATCTGATGTGGGCAACACATAGCTTTTCCTATATAGTATAAAGAATTTAGTTGTTTCACAGTGAAAGGATGATGCATAATATCCACGCCACAATATTTCTAACGTTGGCTTGTTTATTTGGCACTTTTTATAATGACAAACATGTAAAATTTTATTGAAGTATCCAATTAATTTATATTTCGTATAACTCTAAATTGACAATTGTCAATATTGATAGCATCCACAATAAGCAATATAATCTATATATTGTAATAATTAATTCCTCAATTTGGTAACATTATCGTTAATTTAGCTTCCTTTTTACAATTTTAACGATAATTTCGTCAATCTGGTGTGAAATATCTGGCGATATGTTGCTGAATTAGTCGCCACGGTTTTCTAAATTTATCTTCAAGCATTACATACAGACGGAGAGAAGATGTTTCTCGTGTATATAAATGACTACTGTCAAATTGCTAGGTGGGAAAATACAAAACTATTACACAAAGTATATCCTGAATGGAATGAACTAGACCGACCAGAATGGTGTTAACAAATTTATCGCATAATATTCCATATGAAAAGTGAACAACATATTTCACAATAGTTAATACTTTTGATTTTTTTGATAAATTTATTTGAAGATTGCAATATCTCGAACGGTTCTTGCTAGCGTTCTAAAGTTTATGTCATTCGTTTACTAATGAAAAATTGCCTAAGAAATGATTATTTCCGTAATATTATAACATGTTCTGATTTTTTATGACTTTTAAAAAATTCATTCGAATATTGGGGGCCCTTCGAACATTCGATGGCGTTTAATATCAATAAAGTTCCAATATTTACCAACTGTAATATTTGTACCAAATCTCGCTCGAAACATCCCATTCGTTCATGAGATATCGCATTCACAGATACACACACAAACTCACGGAAATACACACAGACACACACATATATACACACAGACATCAACGTTCGATTAGAGTTCAGGGATGCCAGAAACTTGTTCTTCTATCGAAAACTCCAATTCAAATTTTCGACCCCTTCATAATACTTCCCTCATACATTATACTATGCATACAGCGAAAATAAAAGTGATTTTCCATAACCAATACTCTCGATTAATGTTTATATTTTCAATATGGTCGTTCAACAAAATTCAATATGCCCTTTTCTCTACCAAGTTTTGGAAAAAATAAGTTTTTGTTAATTCATTTTGATAATTGAATTAAACACCTTCTAATATATACCAGGTTAGGTGATACAGTTATTACTTTCCCTACATACACAACATATTGTTAAGAGAAGTATTGTGACAGGGTCGAAAATTCGAACTTTAGTTTTCAACAGAAAAGCACGTTCCAAACATATCTGATCTCTGTTTTTAAATATGTCTGAAACGTACATTTAGATATGAACGTTTCAAACATATCTAAAAACGTTCGACATCACCTCGAACGTTTTTAAGGTGATGTCTGTGAAGTATGTGCATGAAAGCGACTTCTCACAAACAAATGGAACGATCTGGAAAAACAAAATTGGTACGATTATTACGATCAGTGAATACTGGAATCCTATTTATTTTAAACGTGATCAAAAATTCGGAAGACCCTCAATTTTAAAATGAATTTAAAAGAAAAACTTATTAAAGGTCAGGATCTACAACAATGTTAAGTAAAGGATCAATTTTAACGCAATTTATCATTAGAAAACGAATGGCACCAACTTTAAAATGCTAGCACGGACTATTCTCAAGATGTAGCATATTCAGATAAATTTATCGAAAAAGTTATATAGCAATAAAATATGTAGCAAGTATCCTTAAATAGGTTTATCGTGGAAATAAATGTGTTGAAATGTAGTTTGCAATTTAGTTATTACAGTAGAGTCCCGACAAGTAAGTACATAAATATACCACTCACCAAGCTTTACTTTTTAACTTGTTAAAAGTATAATTTGATTCACATATAACTATTGCCAACTTGGCGAGTTTTTGAAAATATTGTCAAATTAACTAAAAGGCCGCCAAATTGACAAAAATGACGCTTGATGAAGGTAACGTACCTAAAAATTGATGAAAATTCAATATTTTCTAACGATTAAAATCATTTAATATGTGGACACTATTGCTTAGAGTATGGCAACAAAATTTCTAATTGTTAAGTTAGATTTGCGCAAAATATGAGGTTATTCGGTACTTCGAAATAGTGTTTTATATTGTCATCCAGAAAAGCTCTAAATGTTAATGAATAATTCACAATTCAACGATAAAATGATATTTACATGAATTAGGAAGAGGAGAAATCTTATTGATTTAATCTTATTAAAAAAACTATATATTCAGATATACACAATTTCCGAAGATAGTATGACATTTTAAAAGAGAAACGAGTTTAGACATTTTACTCAGCTGGAAATATTGAACTCAGTTTAAATTCTTTGCAAATCATAGCGAGACAGTTAAAGTATCTATTCTTTTTCTGTAGGTGACATGTCCGTCTCGACGCAATGTCTCGCTATGCATAAGGTTTAGAGAATTGTCATCGATGACGACGGGATGTGTGTAAAGAAGACAAATTGTCGGCGAAGAATTTTTCTCACTGATATTTTGTTTTAAAACTATCACCAAGGTAGCAACGTTAGCTGATATAGCTGCATTGCCGAGGAATATTTGTAATTTTGAAAACATATATCATGGATTAGCAGTTTTCTCTATTTAAATGAAGTCATTTCTCTTATTTATACACTTGAATTGCAGTCAACATTATTTACAATTCTAAAACGGATTTGAAATATCAAATGGAAGTCTGTAAAAAGTATTTTGCGTTGATAAATATTTGTGTATTTACCTTTCAAATTATAATTTTAAAATCATTGAAGCGAGCACAATTTAAATTTCTAAGTAATAATAAAAAGTGCGTGTGTACTAATTCCCCCGTGGTGAAGGAGCGCCTATACACCACGTCATCAAGACGCCCCCCCCCAGGGAATAATAAAATATAAATGTAATAAATACAAAGCATTTAATCGTTTCGAACACACGTAGATATCTGGAACGAATAAGCAAAGCGCTAAATGAGAACCATATGCAAGAAAAAACGCCAAATACAGCATAGGTGGTGCCATCTAGTATGCGTGAAGATAAATGAAATTAGAAAAACAAAAATTTGGAGCAAATAGAAACGATAGATGATTAGATGAAGAAAGTATGAGAGGTAAAAGACAGGTTCCGTCACTCCGTCTATGGCAAATAATAAGAGTTAAGCCTCATGTAGTTTGAGCGCCGTCATTTATTTGATGTTTTCTGCATGATGCTTTCCATGTTTACTTTATCCGTCAGAATTTCAAATTTGCTTAGCCAAGTTTCTCACTTTTTTCACTTGCAATGCAAAAGATTCACTATTGCTGAGCTCTAATAAGAGCGAATTGCATTGAAAATATGATTGCTTACACAATTTTTCATATTTTTTTCCAATATATCTTATTCATTCTTGCAGAGCTCTAATAAGATCGTATAAGGTCCAATAATATCGATCGCTGTTTAGAAAGTATAATTGATATTGCTTAGTTTTTCAGCTTTTGATTCCTGTGGAGGGTATTCGCTTTTAAGGAACTCTAATAAGAGTGAATATGGTTCACTGATATGGATTATTGCATAAAAAATATGATCATTATTGCTTAGTTTTTCATTTTTGCTTCCTGCGAAGAGTATTCGTATTTGATGAGCTCTAATACAAGTGATTATGGTATACTGATATCTATTAATGCATTGAACATATGATTGTTATAGCTTAGTTTTTCACTTTTTGTTTCATTTGTAACATAGTTGCTTTTCAGGAGTTTTAATAAGAGCGGACTTGCTCCACAGATATCTATCGCTGCATTGAAAAAAAAATCTAACGAGGGCAGCATATTACTTTCCCTACATAATGCAAGTACTTTACTTCTTTCAATGCGAAATAGTGATCGACAAGATCCACAGCACAATGTTTTTAACGTTGAAAAGTACACTTACAATTGGTGCTTTCCTAGATGGCAACATGTAAAATTATTTAAGTACAAAATGAACTTATATTTTGTACAAATATATCTTGACAATTAGAAATATTGCTGACATCTGTTTATACATCATTGTAATAAAATGTGTTAATTATAATTTCATTAATTTGGTGTCAGAGTCTTAACTTAACGAGTTGTCAAGTTGATGATAATTTTCCAAATTAGTCACCAATGTAGCCAAAATTTTCGTCACGTGTTAAATATTTGGTGATACTTACTACTGTATTTATGTACTTTTTAGATACCTTATTTCTTTCAAAACGCTTTATTCGTTCGTAAGATACACGCGAACACACACACACACACACACACACACACACACATACATTCACACACAGGCATTATCTCAAACCATTCAATTTAAGTTCATGGATGCTTGAAACGTGCTCTTCCGTCGAAAACTAAACTCGAATTCAAATTTTCGACTCCGTCACAATACTTTCCCTGTACATTATACTATGCATGTAGGGAAAGTAATATGATTGTCGTTGCTTAGTTTTTAATTTTGTGCTTCTTGTGCAGCGTATTTGCTCTTAAGGGGCACTAAAAAGAACGAAACTGGTCCACTGATATTGATCTCAGTATTGACAATAATATTCCTTAGCAGGTTATTTTTTTTTTGCTCATTGCTTAGTTTTTAATTTTTTGCTTCCTGTGCAACATCTCTTGAGAACCTCTAATAAGAACAAAACTGGTACATTGGTATAAATCGCAATATTCATAAGAGGATTCCTTAATTTTTAATTTTTGTTCTCAGAACAGTGTTCTTGAGAACCTGAGGAAAACTATTAACAGTAAAACCGGTTCCCTGATGGAGATCGTTGCATTGAATATATCATTCCATATTTCAACTCTTCCAGTGTAAATAAACAATCAGACACAGCGGCTGTAGTCGTTGCTTACCTAAGATTCTTAATAAATATATTTATATTGTTTTTTCATTTTTCTTGCATAATAAATAATTATGTTATGATAACACATAATTTGAAAAAGTTTAACTTACTTTAAATGCGGTGCATTTGAAATATATTTTAAAATCCTACATCGCTTTTCATTACTTTTAACTGCGTAAACGCATATAAATGCTCTGATTAGAGTTCTTTACTGCCATGCTCATCATTAATTCGAGTAAGATATGATCACATAAGCCAAAATCAACAGATTCTACAGTTTATTTATCGTCTTATCAAATCTTATCTCATTTTTCTCATGTTTAACTTCCTACTTTAGTCTTGTACAAATTTCAATCATTCATGTTTGAATATATTACATTAGGCGTATCTTGTTTATTATTTCTACTCGGAAAATATTTTCAAGCCTTTGTTTTGCGATATTTTTGTTTATTTTTTAGATGAGCGTATTTTGCAATCTTTTGAAATTTACTGGGATTCTATTTAAGGCCCTGCTTGTTTAATGAAATTTTATGATCATAATTATTTCATCGTTAGTGGTAAATAAATTTTGTTCCAATCATTTAAAATGTCATAAATTTTCATTTTACTTTTAGAAGTCTAGATCAATCACTTTCCCTGCAATACATAGTAATGTATAGGGAAATTATTGGAATCATGTCGAAAATCGCAACTCGAGTTTTCGACGGATCTACACGTTTCTAGACCTCTAGAATACGAAACAACTATTTTTAGCGTGAGGTTTGTGTGTGTGTCTGTGTGTCTGTCTGTCTGTCTGTGTGTCTGTCTGTGCAGATATTGTATCCACTCTAACTAAAAATCTAATTGACCGAATTTCATAAAATTTAATAGGTAAGTCACTTGTGGGCGAATCTGGGGCTGATTACTTTTGGGTACGGTTTGGGATAAAAAAACCCGCCTTTTTTGCGAAATGGCCCGCAAAAGCGTGTATCCACTCTAGCTGAAAAACTAATGGACCGAATTCCACAAAATTCGGTAGATAAATCACTTATAGGACACTCTGGTGCCGATTAGATTTTGGTATGATTCGATAAAAAATAACCTGCCTGTTTTTGCAAAATGGCCAGCAAAAATCACCAAAATCTAAAATAAAAAACTACGTATGCTCAAATATATCCATGAAATGTTTGTTCAATACGTAATTTTTAATGAAGAAAAGAATAAGACCAACCCCATTACACTAAGACTAGCCGTTCTCGAGATATTTTAGTTTTTTCGTATTTTCTCTACGCCACCTTTGAAAAGAAGTCCAGTTTTCAAATCTGAGCGAAAATTGAATTAAAATTTAATTAAATTTAATTAAAATAAAGTGAACGTGAATATAAGTCTGCAGGGAAAGTCATGTGTTGCCCACATCAGATTTTTACTTTCCCTGCAACACATGATAATGCATAGGGAAAGTATTGGAATCATGTCGAAATTCGCAACTCGAGTTTTCGACGGATCTACACATTTCGAGACCTCTAGAATACGAAAAAACTATTTTAGCGTGACGTCTGTATGTGTGTCTGTCTGTGCAGATTTTGTATTCGCTCTAACTAAAAAACTAATTGACCAAATTTCATAAAATTTGGTAGGTAAGTCACTTGTGGACGAATCTAGTGCTGATTAGTTTTGGATACGATTTGGGATAAAAGAACATGCCTTTTTTTGCGAAATGGCCCGCAAAAGCTTGTATCCACTCTAGCTGAAAACCTAATGGACCGAATTTTACAAAATCAGGTAGATGCGTCACTTGTGGGATACTCTGGTGCTGATTAGATTTTGGTACGATTCGGAAAAATAACTTACCTTTTTTTGCAAAATAGCCCTCAAAAATCGCCAAAATCTAAAATAAAAAACTACGTTTGCTCGAATATATCCATTAAATGCTTGTTTTTTACGTAATTTTTAACGAAGAAAGTAATAAGACCAACCCCATTACACTAGGGCTAGCCGTTCTCGAGATATATAAGTTTTTTCATATTTTCTCTACGCCACCTCGCCAACGAAAATTGAATGAAAAGTGAATTAAATTTAATTAAAATGAAGAGAACGTGGATATAAATAAGTCTGCAGGGAAAGTCATGTGCTGCCCACATCAGATTTTTTGCTATAGCAAACTTCTATTTTTGTTTGTTCGTTGAATATTTTAGAACAAATAAGTGTGGTAAATTGCTCTATGTTGCCAAAAACATATGGATTTTAGTAAGACAGATTAGTATGCTATCGTCTACTCGTCATGTAAACAAAAAGTTGTTTTTATCTGAAATTAGTTATATTTAGAATATGTTAATGTTTATTACATTAATATCAATGTTTATACTATTATTTAATACTGGTGTTTAAGTTTGTCGCATACAGGAACACTAACAGTCTTGAAAATAAATTTGCAGTTTTTTTGTTTTATTTTCTTTAAAAGTTTAGAGTACTTAACTTCAAATATAGTTGGTTTAATCAAATATTGGCTCAAATAGGTTCTGTTCCATTGTCGATCATATAAGTGTGCAAAATTTCTGCCTTCTAGATCACCAGGAGACTTTTGGAAAATCCAAAACGATTTTTAACCGCCAATTTTATAACGTCCTAGGAAAACAGTGAATATCCGATTCTGTCAGTTTTCGTCCCGTAGTCAATGTTTATATTCAGTCTTCTAGGGCATCGGAGGCTTCTGGAGGGTCTGGAAAGTCTTTTCAAAAATACATCATTTTCTCCACCTCAGGAAAAGAAGCGAATCAAAATTCCTGTCCCGTTTGCTTCTGCCTTGTGGTCGAATCTAAAAGTGTGCAAATATTTAATCTTCTAGGTCACCAGGGAAATTTTAAGGGCCTGGAAAGGCAAAATTACTTTAGATAATTATTATGCATATTTTATAATTTATGAAATATTTTTAATATTGATACTTATTGGTAAATTTGTTCATCTCATTAAATATACATTTTATTTATTGCAATTGGCAGTTTAAAATATCGTGTGTGGGCAGCACATATGGTTTTCCGCATAAGCTTAAATGGTTTTTTTATTATTAATATATAATAATTGGATGTTAATAGCGCACAATAATACAAAACAAAATTAAGTTACATGAAATTTTCAGACCTCAAATAGTTACCTCCCTCATTTGGTGATTTTACCAATTTACAACAGTCACTAAAACCTCAAAGAACTGAAATAAAAGGTGATATCTTAAGATATCTTAAGCTCGGGTTATTCAAATTAGTGTAGCTAGATTCGCTTTTTAATAAAAAAAAAATAAATAAATAATGTAAATTAAATTAGAACTAACCATCTGCTGAAGAAAGTTCAGTATACGTCTTCCTCTACACCACACTTTTCATTTTTTGAAGGTCATGACTTTTAAAGGTCATGATTTTTTAAAGGTCAAACTATGACACTTCATTAATATTAACACATTTCGATATTGTGGAAAATAGAGAGATTCTCAATGAAAATCAATAGGACATTTTTGCTACAAATTAGAACAAGCATAAAATATTTCTGTATAATTCTATGCGTTATTTCCAAAGATATCGAGATTCTTGAGTAAAAGTGAAACTTCTAATATCCCATGAACGACATGTGATAACTGCTAGACAGTGGTGCATATTTATCATGTTTTTACTTTTGAATGTGAATTCTTAAAAAGAAGTTGGAAGAATTTAAAGTAAAAAAACATGCAGTATGTCAAGAACAGTTCATGCAATAGCTTAAATTTTGTGCGTACATTCGTTTTCTAATGAAGCATTTCGTAGGAATTTTTTTTTTATTTAACATTATTGAAGGTATTGATCTTTTAATAATTTTTTTAATTCATTCGAAAACTGTGGGGATCTTCCGAACTTTCGAGTGTGCTTTAAAAATCAATAGGGTACCAACATTCACTGATTGGAATAATTGCACCGAATTATTTTGAAAACGCTTCATTCATTCGTGAGATATTGTGTCCACAAGATCTCTCTTACACACACACACACACTAAAAACATACACACTAATATAGATTCACACACACACACTAAAAAACATACACACTAATATGGATTCACACACACACACTAAAAAACATACACACTAATATAGATTCACACACACACACACACTAAAATACATACACACTAACATAGATACACACACACTAAAATACATGCACACTAACATAGATTCACACACTCACACTAAAATACATACACACATATATAGACAGGCACTAAAATAATATAGACAGACATAATATAACATATATATACAGACACTAAAATACATGCACAATAACATAGATTCACACACACACACAAAAATGCATACACACTAACATAGATACACACACACACACACTAAAATATATACACACTAACATAGATTTACTCACATACATTAAAATACATACACACTAACATAGATATGCACACGCACTGAAATACATACACATACACACTAAAATACATGCACACTAAAATATATACACACTAACACAGATACACACACACTAAAATGCATAGACACTAACATAGATTCACACACACACACACACATATTAAAATACATACACACTAACATAGGTACACACACTCACTAAAATGCATACACATAGTCACTAAAATGCATACACACAAACATAGATACACACTAAAATACATACACATAGTCACTAAAATACATACACACTAACCTAGATAAAATACATACACACTAACATATAGATACTCACATATAGACTTCGAGTTCAGGGATGTTTGAAACATGTTTTTCCATCGATAACTCGATTTAAATTTTCGATCGACTCCGTTACAATACTTCCCTATACATTATACTATGCCTGTAAAGAAAGTAATAATTTTATAAGTACATAAAACTTTTATTAATATTTTATCCTTTCATATATCATTCCTCTTTAAGTTTTCTAAAAATAAATAAATGTACGCTCTGAAAGAAATGTATCACCTATTATTTTTGTTTCCCTCAAAGTATCATCTTTTCATTGTTAAAATAATCATATCTAAAAAAATTTATCTATTATAACATGCATGAAATACCTATAAACTCTCGCAATTTTTATTAGTTGCGGCAACTAAGTAAATACGAATTACAAGTCAAGATGAAGTCCATTTTGGGTTGCTAACGATATTTTAAAAGGTGAAAAGAGGGAAAGAGAAGGGCACTGACCAGAACAAATCGATCATTTTATATCATTCCTTGTCGCAATTGTCGTCCCTCTCCAGAAATGAAAAATGGATGAATGATTGATCAGTGCTATCTCGCGCGCAAACGCCCTCTTATCCCCTTTTGCTTGTTGGGTAAGCAAATATGGCCCAAGGTAAATTTTGAAATGGCCCAAATGCCCATTATCCGATCGAGATTGAATCCCCTTTTAGGTGACAAGGGAATGCTATTAAAGGCACAGAACTCTGGGATAAATATATCGTATAAAATGAAAAATCATTGAGACTATAAGCAAAATGTTTTTATCAATTGTGACAGAAAGATATTTATTCAATTCTAAATAAATGGTTAATTCCAGAAATCTAATTGCAAATTGAAAAGGCTTACATACAATTTTGTTTCCTTACATTCAAATTGAGGAAAAGAATTTATTCCATGGCTGGGAAAGTCCAGTGGTTAAGGCAAGAGGGTCGCGCTCGGAGGTCAAGTGCTCGATCCCCAACGCCGCTCAAATTTATCTAACCCAAAGTGGATGCGTTAAATCTGCAAGTCCGAAAGTATCCCCGAGAGGTTATGGGCCAAGGGAAGATGGCACGGTGTCTGTAGCTGCCACCTCCACTGGGTTTCAGTCTAAATTGGGTGGCATCAGTTAGTGGGCATAGAGTCTTTGGACCAACAGAAGCTGCATTCTCTCTCCCTTTACTTTGGTCATTCTTGGGCTTGTTTTGAAATTATCCGGTCAAATGGGATTAGAAATAACAAGAAAGGATATTATTCGTATGATCAGAGCGTTCTACCGGAAACTTTGAACTGGTTATTGCAATATGTAAGGAATGGGAAGATAATTATGTATAGACACAGACCCTGTGTGTAGAGGCCCTCCCAAAGTTAGGATTACGCTTCCATCACAAATAGAAGAATCCATGTTTCCAAAATTAGATAATTGAAAATAACTTTAAAAGTTAGAAGCTAATAAATAATACAGAAATAACTTACAACCCAAGTCCATTACCATTTTAAAAATTATATGGGAATATCGACAATATATATATATATATATAGGGGAAAGTGGCCTAAAATGGGATACTTAAGGCTTGGAAATTTTTGTAGTCCGAAAAAATTATGTAATGTGACTGAAATTCCGCATAAAGTAGAACTAGACATTTTAAAAAACAGAATATATTTTCATATTAAGAATGACGACAATTTTTCTGGGCCAAAAATCATGTTTTCTAAACCCTTCCAATTTCCCATTTTACCCACACTGTGAAGGTAAAATGGGAAATGGAATATGGGTAAAATGGGATGCAAATTATACATGTAATTTCTTTTAGGGGGAAACGTTTTATTTTTCATAGAAAAATTCCGCATCTTCTTCAAATCATTATATACAAAATGAACACATATTCATCATCATGATCACTGTCAATTCCAGCGCATTCGTCATGTGCCCATCTATGACAGAACATACACATATACCATCCTTCACCATTTTTATCTTGCGCAAACAAACTATTACAGTACAGGCAACTGTCCTTCTCTTCACCTTCCTGTTCATCCATTGCTTCGTAACTCTCATCAGATTTCGTATTGATAACTTTTCGTTTTTTGGATATTACCACTTTCGTTTTGGAGGTAGCTTCTTTTCTTTTTCGATTTTCCATCTTCTTCTGAGCAGCAATAACCTTTTTTTCATTTTTTTCTTTCTTCTCTTTGATTTATTATTCTAGTAGTCTCATCTCCTTTTAGAAATAGTACTGTCGTCGTTCTCATATCGTTATTATACTTCTTTGGTTGTGGCTCTTTTGCCCCAGGTCTGACACTTCTCTTTTGCTGTTATTGGCAGCCTTCATAGCGACGCCAAAAGCAACGTCACCATTGGTCAGCCTTTTTATCCAATGTCGTTACTTCACATTTTCTTAAGAGTCATTCGACTCCTCTGTCTTGACTCCCCTAAATTTATGGTTTTATTTGACCTTTAGGTCAACATGCTATAAACTTTGGCGTCATTGAGACTGAAGGTATTGTCGGACGTTTCAGACACAATAAATAATGTACATAAAACTGTCTCACATTAAGTGGTGTGAGATCTATTTGTGGTCTCACAGATACGAAGTTGCTTTAATGAGGAATATTTAATGTGATAGTCTCATGAGCAAACCTGCCAGTTCCCTCTCCCCGAAATCGAAGCCTGGCCATGCTATCGAAGCCTGGCCATGCTATTAACTTACTACGTAGAAATATATTTTGCATAAAAATTTCAGCTAAATTGATAAAAACTTGACGGTTAAAAAATTCACCTACAAGTCTTCTTAAGTATAGGTAAAATGGGATAAAACAAGATAAAACGGGATGCACCTATCCCATTTTACCCATATGTATTTATTTGCGAACAAAAATCTACAACAATGCGGGATGTTATGCCTAAGTCTCAAAACAAGCATGGCGTGGCCTGTGAACAACAATTTTTCAGAAAAAAAATAGCAGAACTCGGATACTTTACATATACATCAATAAACACTACTTTTATATACAGCTAAAAATACATCAGAGGGTATAAAAATGCGAAAAACTTACTTTAATCGAAAGCTAATTAGCCCAGCTCAATTTCGAAATACACAAAGGATTTTAAATGAAAAATGAAGTAGTTACCTCTCACGCCAAGAGATAGCAGTAGTCCTTTTAAAAAAAAAAACACGGTATCCCGTTTTACCTAAGTGTCTCGTTTTAGGCCACTTTCCCCTATATATATATATATTAGAAAAATGTAATAATAAAAAATTCAAGTAATATTAACATCACCATAAAAGCAAAACCACTGCCATATTACCGATAAGAGAAAAGAATAGCACCGGCCCAAATTCGATGATTAATCAGAATTAAATTTATCTTCAGGTCTGAGTATTTAATTCTAATTAACCCAAACAAATGCATGTTTTAGATTGAGCAATAGTACATTACTATAAATACTCAAACTCAGACTACAGGCATCAAAATATGAAAAGATGAATATAAGAAAACGTGTATTACCATGTGGCATGAATCCTTCTTCTTTCACCACGTGTATACGCGATCAAACTCAACAACTTAAATTATCTAGAAACACCGGAATGAATATGTCGAAATATAACCATATATATATATATATATATACATATATATATATATATATATATATATATATATATATATATATATATATATATATATATATATACAGGGTATCCATAATTGAAGTAGAGGTGTTTAGAGCCCAATAGTGAGAAAACTGTTGGCCCAAACTCGACCAAATTTGCAGTAAATACTATTTAGACCATGGGGTTTTCATTTTTAAAAGAAATAAAATAGTTTATTAAAAGAAATAAAATAGTTAGAAATAAAATAGTTAGAAATAAAATAGTTTATTTTTTACTCCGCGGAGCAAAGGGACGCTGTAAGATCTATTTTTGGAGTAAAATAGGCTTAGGAAGTACAGAAAGTTAACATTTTACATGCATTTTGAAAAGGACATCACATTTACATTCTATGCCTATTTAGTACACTTTAAATTTACATTTGCATTTTACATTTACATACGTATGACATTAATTTTTATAATGGCATCATTTACATGTGTGATTCAATATGTTTTCCTTTCATATGTTCCAAAAATTGCATTCTCTGAACAGCACTTTCTACTGCAGAATGCAGCAGATCTCCATTAATTTGCTTGACGTGCAATGTTGTTCAGTCCTTCAAAGTGGCTAAATTATCCACATTTCCTTGATATACCAAGCGCTTTACATGACCCCACAACCAAAAGTCACCAGGGGTTGGATCAGGCTAACGGGTTGGTCACTTCATAGGAAACTCTCCACTAATTATTCGGTTGTTGGTAAAATGCGGTCGTAGGACTTCCTGTACGCGCAATGCAATATAAGGGGGTGCTCCATTCTGCATGAATATCGTAGATTCAAGACACCCACGCTGTTGACGTTGCTGAATTACAAAGTTCGTTCGATACCTCCCAGCATTGACAGAACAAGTCTTAGGACCAAAATACGGACCTATGACGAATGAGACAGTAAAGCCACATCAAACTGTTACTTCCGGAGAGTGCAAAGTAATCTCCTGAAACGCATGAGGATTCTCAGAATCCCAAATGCGGCAATTCTGCATGTTTACTGATCCATTCGGATGAAAATGCGTCTCATCACTCCACAAGATTTTCCAAGGCCATGATTCGTCGACTTCCATGCGAACTAGGAACGTCAGAGAAAAGTCCAAGAGAGCTTCTGCATCACATTGAAGCAACTGTTGAGTGTGGATCATTTTGTATGGGTAAAATTTCAGCAATTTGCGCATGATTTTCCATACCGTAGAATACAGCATATCCAGTTGCCTGGATATTGCCCAAGCACTGCTAGATCCGGATGTTGGATCTTCTATGGCAGTTGCAAATGTATGAAGTTCTTCATTCCTTATACGTTTACGCCCTCGTCCTGGTAACAGTTCTAAAGTTCCAGAATTTTCAAAACACAAAACAATTTTTCGCAAACCTGCGATAGTTATGGGCCTTCCTTTGGGCCCTTCAACCTTTGATGTTCTCGAAGGGCAGTAGAAGCATTTTCACTTGTTTGGTAGTAAAGTCTTAGTAGCAAAGCACGATCAAGTAAGTTTAGTAGTATAGCGAACTTTTAACAGCAAAGCACTATCATAAAAATGTAGCGCATCATTGATTCCGACACATTCTTTCCGTTTTCCTTATATCCTCAAAACTAGTAGTAAGTAGTAATGCAGTCAGAGTCAGCTTACTAAAATTTGCATAACATTTTGTATTACCGCCTCTTTTCTCCGTAAAAACCTGCAAATTTACTATAACGCACTACTGCGTATAGGAGACATGATTACTAAAATGTTTGATAAAATGTAAGTGCAAATGTGAATGTAAAATGTTAACTTTCTGTACTTCCTATGCCTATTTTACTCCAAAAATTTCCGTGGTGTAAAAATCCGAAATGTTTTTTTCTTTTAAAAATTAAAACCCCATGGTCTAAATAGTATTTACTGCAAATTTAGTTGAGTTTGGTCCAACAGTTTTCTCACTATCGAGCTCTAAATACCTCTAATTTATATGGCCACCCTGTATATATATATATATATATATATATATATATATGTATATATATATATATATACATATATATAATTGAATTTTTTTTAAACGAAAACTATGCATAAACTACGGTAAGTACAAAAAAGCCCCATCTCTAGCATAACTGTTACAAATAAGTAACTATAGACAAAGACTAAGGATAAAAATAGAAGATAACTTATCACTATAATTGAAAGGGGTGAGGGGAAGATGAGAATACAAAAATCATAATTAAAAAAGTATATATATATAAATATATATAAATTAAAAAGCAGACACGGCAAAAATGAGAAAAGGCAATAATAACTCAAGATTGAAGATCAAGACATGGAGAACAATTAACTGAAAATACACAAAATATGGCGGTTAGTTCGAAATTGCATTCTCGTCAGGACAGCCATACAATTCGAATTAAAACCGTAAAAATAGCCAGTTTCTGACAATGGCGATAGTATTTACCTATGGACACCATTGGAACTATCTACTGGCTAGTGGAAGGACAAATAATAAAAACCAAGTGAATTATAAACCAGAAATATAAAAAACAGAAATATTAACTCACAATATATATATATATATATATATATATATATATATATATATATATTAGAAAAATGGATTAATAACTAATACCAAGTAATTAATGACAAAACATTAAAAAAATAAAATAACCAAAACTGTTAAAGCCGGCCATAATGACGAAAAAAGAAATAAACAGCACTATTGGAGATTAATTCAGATTCGATACCTCTTCCCAGACTGAACCCAGGGAGTAAATGTTGGAGACAAACGGTCATAATTAAGATAGGGCAAATAGAATGAACAGGAATAATAGATGAAAATTCTTACTATAATAAATAGGAGGAACAGGAGAAATAACTAAAAGAGAATGCCACTAACACTGTTAAGAAATTATACAAGTCATTGCTACAAACTGGCCAAAGTTACATATTTTTAGCGAAAATAATATTTAAATAATATTTATGAACTATGTTTTTTATTTTTTGTTTTTGAACTTTTATTGTAACACACACACACACACATATATATATATAGTGTATATATGTATATATATATATATATATATATATATATATATATATATATATATATATATATATATATATATAAGAAAATAATGTTTCATAATTACCGAAGCATGCTGAATGAATTAAGGATACTTTGCAAATGTGAATAGTAAAAACTGCTAAAATTATTAAGTAATAAAGAATGACGATGCAAAATACATTTAATTTATGGCTTGTTGACTCTAAATCTGCATTTTTTCCATTTGCTTGATGATTCGCTATTTAATGCATCTTTTTATTTAGGTTTTATTTAAAGTTAGGATTTTTGGAGTTGCAATTTCTCTCTATTTTAACATTGGAATTTCAAACTATTACATATATATATATATATAAAGAGAGAGAGAAAGAGAGAGAGAGAGATTTATAGAAATATAGAGATTTATAAATATATTCATTAAATATTTACATCTAAATGCATTGTATTTCAAAATTAATAAATCTTAATAGTTTTGTATTGTATCAGCTTCCTTTTGCAAGATACGCATTGAGCAATTATGCTTATCTTGCTGCATTTAATGCTCATGGCATATTGACTTTTGTATTCTAAACTCAAATATTTATTGCTTATATCAAAGTTTCACTCGCCTTGATATCTATGGAAAACTATTAGCATTTACAACATTTGCGATTGATATGCTAAATAAGCAAACGTTACATATTTATCCTACGCCGTAAAAACAACGCTACCTTAGACTTATTCCTCTTCAAATCGATACTGATTTGCATAATCACGAAAATATGTAACGTTCCGTTTCAGAACCAGAAAGTATTCAAAATAAATTATTAAAGCATCCTATTCTTGATGAACGTAGACATAGATATGTTTCTAGTTCGGTCATGTGAAATTTATTCAGATTGTTTCAATATGGTTAATTTCAACAAAAACTGTTTTGTTTTAACAATTTGAGCGTGTAATATAATTCATTTTTAAGAATTGTTCAAAGTACAGAAGACTTCAGTTTTCGAGTTTAAAGCACATCAATAGCATATTTCTCTAGCATGGAGTAACTTAAATATTTTTGCTGTATAACGTCGAATACATTTTGTTCTGATCTTTCTTAACATCACTGAATGCAAATTTACGATAACTACTTTAATGTAATTAGAAGGAATTTCTTATATGGCTAGAATACTCAGGCTGATGATATACTTAGGCACAATCCAAGAGGCACAGCGCCTATTTCCGGTCCCGGGTGATTGTTATTTTAATCTTAAATCAAGTCTAACAGAGTATAGTTAGTGTTCGTATATGGTGTTGATGCATCCAGATGGGGTTTTGTTAATTTAAGAAAATCCCTTAAATGATTAGAACGCTGTAGCTGGTAAAATGTTTGGGAATAAAGAAAGAAGCTTAGATTCGATCCCCAGCCCTCTGGCGATTATTATTTGCAGCTCGAATCAAGTATAATACTCTATAATTAGTGCTTCAACTATAATATGGTGTTATTGAAGAAATATGAGGTTTTATTAATTTAAGAAAATGCCTTACATGATTAGAGCGCTGCAGCTGATAAAATGTTTGGGAATGAAGAAAGAAACTTAGATTCGATCCCCAGCCCTCTGGCGATTATTATTTGCAGCTCAAATCAAGTCTAATACTCTATAATTAGTTCCTGGGGCATAATATGGTGTTATTAACGAAATATGAGGTTTTGTTAATTTAAGAAAATGCCTTTCATGATTAGAGCGCTGCAGCTGATAAAATGTTTGGGAATAAAGAAAGAAGCTTAGATTCGACCCCCAGCTCTCTGGCGATTATTATTTGCAGCTCAAATCAAGTCTAATACTCTATCATTAGTTCGTGGGGCATAATATGGTGTTATTGAAGAAATATGAAGTTTTGTTAATTTAAGAAAATGCCTTACATGATTAGAGCGCTGCAGCTGATAAAATGTTTGGGAATGAAGAAAGAAACTTAGATTCGATCCCCAGCCCTCTGGCGATTATTATTTGCAGCTCAAATCAAGTCTAATACTCTATAATTAGTTCCTGGGGCATAATATGGTGTTATTGAAGAAATATGAGGTTTTGTTAATTTAAGAAAATGCCTTACATGATTAGAGCGCTGCAGCTGATAAAATGTTTGAGAATAAAGAAAGAAGCTTAGATTCGATCCCCGGCACCTTTGGCGATTATTATTTGCAGCTCGAATCAAGTATAATACTCTATAATTAATGCCTGAACTATAATATGGTGATATTGAAGAAATATGAGGTTTTATTAATTTAAGAGAATGCCTTACTTGATTAGAGCGCTGCAGCTGATAAAATGTTTGGGAATAAAGAAAGAAGCTTAGATTCGATCCCCGGCCCTCTGGCGATTATTATTTGCAGCTCAAATCAAGTCTAATACTCTATAATTAGTTTCTGGGGTATAATATGATGTTATTGAAGAAATATGAGGTTTTGTTAACTCAAGTAAATTGCTCACATGACTGGAGTGGTGTAGCTAGTAAAATGTTTGGGAAAAAACAGAGGCTTATATTCGATCCCCGGTCCTAGATGATTGTTATCTGTAGCTCGAATCAAGTCTAACACTCTATAAAGAAAACTTCAGCAAAGTATTTAAGTACAAATAAAATAATAATACAGCATGCAGCTTATTCGATGATACGCTAGATCCCCTTCGTCAGTGTCAGAGAACCAGCAAGTCCGAAGTCAAAAGAACGAAATGGCGCATATAGAAAAAACAGGGGGGGGGGCGCCCATTTAATCCTTTTGTCTTTGTGTTTATTGGCTCTCTTGCACTGCCGAAAGGGAACCAGTGTATCCTCAAAACAGCTGTATGCTGTATTATTATCTTAGTTGTGCTTAAATGCGTTTTGTTATTTTTTGCAAAAAGTGTCTTTTACTTATTAATACTCTAAAATTCGTGACTGAACAAAAATATGGTGTTCTTGAATCAAAATGGGGATTTGTTAACTCAAATAAATTCCCCACATGACTAAATATGTGTAACTAGTAACATGTTTGGGAGAAACGCTTGAATTCGATCCTGATCTCTGGTGATTTTTAATTACAGACCGAATCAAATCTAATTTTACGTAATAAAGAAAAATGTCTGTGTGTCTATCTGTTCAGTGTGTAGTGGGAAATATAAGCATCGTACAGCTATGAAAGTTTGTACACAAGTACTTCTCGTCACACCCAATGCACCTTGGCAATTTTAGATGCGCCTCGGTTAATTTTTAAAAAATTCGAATTAGTTTTTAGTTCTTTTATGTTTTAGTTCGATTTAGCACGATTTTAAGCAATATTCACACAAATCGGTCCCTTAGTGCGGAAAAATGTTATCACAGAGTTTTCATCTTGATACCATTGTAAAGATGAAAAATTCTCTTTCGAACACATTTTGAACAGAATCCATACGATTAATAGAAGTATTTTCGTGAATTTTTAAAAATATATACTTTTCATGTAATGAAAATGTCCCGATTTTTAAATTGCAATATAAAAAATTGACTGGCAATCCGATATTTATTATTTAAAAGCAGCTCCTTTAAATGGTACACACTGCTTCAAAACAAAAATAATTCCTGAAGCCATCCGTTCATTAATTATAATTTTTATAAAAGCGAGTGAGCCTGTTAGGTTTTCGATGCCGCGTGTTTTCACACAAGCGATAATTTCTCACATCGTTTCGGAGGCTACGCAGGCGCTCAAACTTTTTCTCTTAGAGGAAATATTTTCTTTTGAATATTCTATTTCTTTTTGCTTAGTCGCACTGGATCGGACCCATTTTGAAGCTATAAGTAAGGGGACAATTTAGGGATGGAGTCGTTGCACTGATTGTACATGGATTGTACGCAATTTTCACTTTTATTTATATGAATATGTTATGTTAGATTAATAAATTCCATTTGCCGACGCGGTGGTCGAACAGTTAAGGCGAGCGTTTCCAAGCGATCCTTCGGCCGCCGCGTTGTGGGTTCGAGTCCCACGTAAGGCATGGATGTTGTGTTGTTGGGCGCAGTGTGTTCCGCCCACCCCCCCTCTGGTGCGTCTGGGCAACGTCCCAGGATGGTTCACGTTTCTAGCCAATGTATAGGCGAATGATGAAATTCAAGTGCCTGGCCATTTGATATATATATATATATAAAGAATCAATTTATCCCTGTTTTAACTCTTGATAACGTCGAGTACATTTTCTAGTACTCTGAACTAAAATATGCTGTTGTTGCAATCGAATGGGGTTTTGTTAATTCAAGAAAATCCCCTACATGAATGGAGTGGTGTAGCTAGTAAAATTTTGGGGGGAAAACAAACAAACAGCGTTTCTATCTCCAGTCCCAGGTGATAGTTATTTCTAGTTCACGTTGGATCTGATACCCTACAATTAATACCTTAACTAAAATATGGTGTTGATGCAGCCGGATAGGGTTTTTTAATTTAATTTAAGGAAATCCCTTACTTGACTGTAGCTGTGTAGCCGGTTAAATGTTTGGGTAAAACAGAGATGTTCGGGTTCGATCCCCGGTCTCAGATGATAGTTATTTTCAGTTCAATTTAAGTCTTTCTCTACCTTATATTGAGGTGCAGATATAATGTGTTTTATTAAAAACTATTATCTTTCGATTAGCCAAATAACAATGACTTTCTGCAATAGATTCACGAGTGGTTCAGAAATATAAGATTTTACTATATAAAGATTTTCTTATTTGACAAAGAACAAGATGTCTTTAAAAAGCCTATAGAATAAAATTTTAAATTTTTAGCAGCACTCTCGAAAATATTTTTCAAATCTGTTTAAGCTGTTAAGATTAAACAGATATAACAGAACGCATTTAAAATAAGATACATTTATTTCTTTTACCCTAAATCTTTTTCATCAAGTTTCTGCCGCTGATTCCGCTTTATATTTCTTTGCAATATCGTTATTTTTCGTTACAATTCGTTCCCCATATATTAAACTATTTGTAATATATGTATATAAAATATATAAAATATTAGTAAAAATATATAAGATAAAATTGTGTCACAAATTTTTCTTTTAAAAGTAGATGCCTCTTTGCCTCCTTTGATTGCTTGCCGTCTTGCCTCCTTGCCACATCGAATATAATATTCTATTTTATTCTCTACGTATTTTATTATTTTATTATATATTATATATATTATATTATATAATATATAAATATATATACCAATATATATATATATATACACACACACACACACACACACATATATATATATATATATATTATATTATATAATATATAAATATATATACAAAATAATATATAGATTGTATATCAGTAAAAATATATGAGATAGAATTGTATCACAGATTTTTCTTTTAAAAGTAGTTGCCTCTTTGCCTCATTTGATCGCTTGCCGTCTTGCCTCCTTGCAACATCCATCGAATATAATATTCTATTTCATTCTCTATATATTTTATTATTATATTATATATTATATATATTATATTATATTATATATAAATATATGTATATATATATATATAAATTATATTAAATTATATTATATATATTATATTATACATATTATATATTCTCTATATATTTATATATTTTATCTTATCTATTTTATTCTCTATTTATATTATTTTATTCATCGAATATATTCTATTTTATTCTCTGCGAAGAAGATCAGCTTTAGTTAGCCGATTTTGTTAGTGATTTCTCAGTAATATGATCTATATTTGAAAATGGAGAAATATCTGTGTAGTGTTGTTGTTGTTGAGACCCAGACTGTCCGACCTACCATAAAGGTGTAAGGTAACTATTTAGACGGCCGGGAAGAGCCACCCAATTTAGACTGGAACCCGGTGAGGGAGGGATCCACAGGGACCGTATCCTCCTTCCCCTACCACCAACCTCTCAGAAGGACTTACGGACCCACATGTTTAACGTGATCGTACTTTGCATGAACACGGTGGCAGTTTTGGCAGTGGAGGGAATCGAACCCGGGCCTACCGAGTGCAATTCCCGCGTGCTAACCACTGGGCTACCGCTCCCTTATCTGTGTAGTATTACAGACCCAGACCGTCCGACTCGTCTTAGGACATGAGCAACTCTAGAATATTTCTCGAGATATTAATACTTATGTTTTCCTTCCATTTAGTAAGATATATCTGGAAAGAATCAGATGATACGGATGAGATTTCGTGCATTTATTTACATTTCAAGGTTGGAATTTCATTGATTTTCAAGAAGGCCAAATCAGATCAATTTTCTTACTTTCCCTATATACATAATGTACAGGGAAATAATTGTGACGCCGAAAATTCAAATTCGAATTTTCGACGGAAGAACACGTTTCAAGTATCTTCGAACTTGAATCGAACGTTTTTGAGGTGATATCTGTGTGTGTGTATGTGAGTCTGTGGAGACGATATCTCACGAACAAATGTAACATTTCGAACGAAATTTGGTATAAAAATTACAATCGGTAAATGCTAGAAGCCTATTGATTTTAAATACAATCGAATGTTCAGAACATCCCAAAGTTTTGAATGAAATTTTGAAAAAATCAAAACCTTCAACAATGTTGAATAAATTTGAATTGCTACTTTATTTGTGAATAAAATTACTTGCAAACACTCACTGGGTTAATAATAGTCGAACATATTTATTTTTATTCCAATTTTCGAAAAAATAATTATAAAAAATTGAGAGTTTTCCCTGGTTCTACCATCCCGATAACCAATAGGTTGGTAACCAACCTGTTGTTTACCGATAGCAATACTGTTTGCTTGTTTCAATTTAATCGGTCAAAAATATCGTCTTCATAGACTGTCTGACTGACACACCCACACACACACAAACATCACTGGAAAGAATGTTAATTCGCATTGAGGGATCTTCAAAAATGAAGATCCACTAAAATCCAAGATTCGTGTATTTAACCCCATCACAATGCTTTCTCTTTATATATATTATGTATTATAGGAAAAATAAAAATGTAGAGAAATGTATTAGTTATACAGAACAGAAGTTGCACTTTTTGAATCAAAAGGAGAAATGTGTGCGGTTTACATTAAATACAGAAAAATTATTGTCTCAGTAGCTCAGAGAGTTAATTGACCAACCGAAGTGCCAGAGCTGACCATACATATTGTGAGTCCCGATAAAACATTTATAACGTGACCCCCTTTATATTTGATGTTCCCATTTTTGTGAATTTTTCATACTTTCCTCTTCCTCATATAATTATTGGGGTCCACCCCCTCCACTTGAATGGTGTCTCTCCTTCTCTATGAGCGAACCTGGAAATGCTAAGGTTCGCTTCGTCCCTGAGACAAAAATTCTTTCCAATATTTGCATTTATCTCAAAAAATTTTATTCAATTAAGAATTTTATTTATATATCGTTAGAAAGTGCATTGAGCATGAAAGTGCATTAACTATTTTTACTGTAAAAACTAACCTAAAAAGCTCAATTCGCTAGAAATAAAGTTAAATAACTAAATGAAATATTTGGGTTTAGAAAACTCATGTCCGGTAAAACAGAAGTGAGATTGAGGGTGGGGGTGGGGGGAGGTACGAAGCTCCCTGAATGATACATTGTTATCTGAAAGAGAAGAAAACATTGTAGGTTAAACAAGACCGGGGTAAGATACACATAAAGATTATCTCAATAGATACACATTGTTACTGTGTGAGCTTTCCCTGCCAAAATGTTGGAATTGCGGAATAAAATTCGCTTCTTGGTTTACGGAGCTTGAACAAATTATCCAAAAAATTCTTATGGGCAATATCTTATACAAACAAGTTCCATATGTTGTATTTGCGTCAAAGCAGTATTGGTGCACTATTACTTTCCCTGTATACGTAGTATAATGAGTAGGGAAGGTATTGTGAAGGGGTCGAATATTCGATTTCGAGTTTTCGATGGAAGAGAACGTTTCAAGCATCTCTGAGCTTGAATCGACCATTTTTGAGGTGATGTCTGCGTGTGTATCTGCGTGTGTGTCTGTGTGTGTATGGGGGGAGAGAGAGAGACACGATATCTCACGAACGAATAAAGCGTTTTGAGCGAAGTTTGGTACACAAATTACAATCAGTGAATATTGGGACCTTATTGGTCGTAAATGCAATCGAATATTAAGAATACCACCAAACTTTTGGTCCAAACCAATCATCAAAAGCCAGAACCTACAATAATGCTGCATAAATAATAATTTCTTATGTAAGTTTTCATTAGAAAACGATTAACATAAATTTTAGAACGCTAGTATGAACAATTTTGAGATATTGCACTTTTTAAAATAAATGTATCAAAATATCATATAAAATTTAAAAAATGCATTATCTATTGTGAAATATGTTTACTTTTCATGTGTAATATTTTGCAATACATTTGTTAACATCATTCCCGTGGATCTAGATCGTTCCATTCATGAGAAGAGTTTTGTATTTTGATGCCTAACTATTCGCCATCAGTCATTTATATAAGAAATGCTATCTCTCCGTTTGTCTGAAAAGTTTGACAATATTATTTGGCAAACTTGGGAACTCATTCAGTGAAATTTCACCAAGCGACGAATTTGGAGAGATATCGCCTATTTGGAAACTTTTTATAAATGGCGAAAATATTGCCACTTTTCTGAGAGTCAACTATCCCATTTGACGACTTCCTTTAAAAGTCACCAAATTGATAAAAATGCTGCGAAACTAATGAAATTAGTTGCGTTTTGTTAAAAGATAGTATTGCAATGATGTTTCAGTACGGTCTGTCCATCAATCTGAACGTCCCACTTGGCGACAAATTTGGCCACATTGATCAAAATATTGCTACATTAAAGAAAATGGCACTAAATTTATTAAATGGCACTAAATTAAAGAAAATGATTCCTAATGAATAAAAATTCAATATTTTGCGAAATTAGGTTCAATTTCTACGAAAATTTTTGTCGTTTTGAGACAATTAAATAATATTTTTCATAAATTTGTTTACAAACGGGACCAGAATATTTTATTTTTCAGCTCCGCTTGTGAAGACAATTTCGTATAGCGAGAACAGATATTCTTATACTTCTTTTTAGGAGAATTAAATTAAATATTTTATTAGAATGTGTTTAATAACAATACCATTTAGAATACTATAGGAATTTGTACATAACTGTGAATTTAAGTTTTTTTATATTACTAGGAGGCTATGTCCCCTGCTCGCTCAGCTCGTGCAACCCCCTTAGCATGTCTTCGTCTCCTACTCGCTACGCTCGCTTCATATCTATTCTTTCCTAAAAATTCTGCTTTCAAAAATATCATTTCTATCACTGCCTATCTTCCGCAGGAGGTAAATGCAGCGATTTTTCTTATCCAGGGAATCAAAAAAGTGAATTCCTTGATCCTGAGCTCGCTTCCCGAGCTATTTCATGCCAAACTAAAGTTTAAATCGATAAACGGTTTATTTCATCGTATCACCCTATTATATCTCTATGCCGATCCGGTGGTCGAGCGGCCAGAGACATGCGTTTCCGTCTCATCGCTGGATTGCCGGGTTGCGGGTTCGAATCCCGCCAGCGGGCATGGATGTTATCATGTCGAGGCCAAGTCAGACTTCCGCCCTTCGGGGAGCGTCTATAAAAGTGAAGCTGCAAATATCCTCCCCTTCGCCATGGGATACCCTGGGGGTCTTGTGGACATAGTGCGTAGGCGCTCCTTCACCGCGGGGGAATTAATAACGAACGATATCGCTATAAATGTACCAAATTCCATATTTTTGTATGCTATAGTTTTTACGGTATGACACAGAGAAATCGCTAGATGTGCCGATACGAAAAAAAAAGCTCACTTTAGAAGTGCATAAAAAGTAAAATATCTCAAAAACTACATCGAAATTAAAAAAAGATCAATCATGCCTAAAGCATTGATTATGAAACACTTTCCAACTTCAATGCAATTGTATACAAACATTTCTCAATTGCGATACATTCCTCGGTAATATTTTTAAAATTATCACAATACTACGTTAATTTATTATATTTGAAAACTTCATCGAAGAAAATGAACTTCATTAAAATGACGGCATTGAAATATAAATTGCCTGGTTTAAATATATCTAAAATGTGATGCATTCCTCTGTAACATTTTTTAAATTATCATAACACTACAATAATTTATTATATTTGAAAACTTCATCGAAAACAAATGAATTTTATTAAAATGACGTCATCGAAATATAAATCGCCTCTATATAAAAGCAGCATTTCATTCCTAATCAATTTTCCAATCGTTTAATTCATCACAATACTATAATAATTTATTTCATTTAAAAATTTAAAAAATTGTTATCTACCATATTTATTTTAAAATGTGAAAGCTTTCTCATATATAAAATAATTAAACTCTTGGAAAGATATTTATTATAGAATATATCTCTTTTTAACACTTTACAACAAAGTTGAAAAGTGTTTATGACTTTGTTCATTCTGTCCTTTAGCTCGATAACTGCCGTAAAAATGACTTAATCAAAATGAAATTTTAGTATGTTGTTCAGACGGTCTGTAGGACCTATGGGAATATAAATGAATAATATCACCCAATTAGTTTTGGATTGAACCCGGATTGAAAAAATGAAATACATTGAGCCCTATAGGACCTAATTTTTCAAACATTTTTTAAGCGGATTTAAAATTCACAAATTGCTTCGAAAATTTTAAGTAATATTCAAATTGTTCTATAAAATATATAAAAAAAAATTCAGCGAAATATATTCAGTAGTTTTTTAAATAAAAATTAAAATAATAATAACACCTCTTATATGAAGCGATCACGTGACAATGATATGAAACGATCACGTGACCCACTTCATAATGATATATGGCATCCATCTTGTCTCAAAATAGTGATTTTTGAAGTTCTTTTTAATTCATATTGAGTGCTGTATCCGTCATAAAACCAATTTATTTTTGCTTAAATTCTGTGCATCTACATACTGAAACAACGCAATTACAATATATTTGAGTTTAAATGCTCATCCAAATTTGATTATTTCTACAACGAAGCCTATTTTTCACTTATGTAAAATGTAAACAGCAAAATATGTAGAATGAGTTGTATTTCTTTGTAAATTGCTGTATTTCTTTAACACAAAATCATTTAGTTCATGGAGTCTGCGTACCTGATATGAATTAAATATTCATTGATTTTACAAAGAGAAGTAAGGAGTTTAATTACTTGTAGCTCCATGGTCTTAATTTTTAAATAAAATATATTATTATAGTATTGTGATAAATGACATGAATGGGAAATTATTATGAATGAAATGCTGCTTTTATAGAGAGAGCCAGGCGTGTTACTAACACTTTTCAACAAATTTGAAAAGTGTTTATGACTTTGTTCATTCTGTCTGTCCGTTAGCACGATAACTGCCGTAAAAATGACTTTATCAAAATAAAATTTCGTTTTTTTTCAGACGGTCTGTGGGAGCTATGGGAATATAAATAAATAATATCACCCAATTAGTTTTTTATTGAACTCGGGTTGAAAAAATGAAATACTTTGAACCCTATGGGACCTAATTTTTCAAACATTTTTTAAGCAAATTTAAAATTCACAAATTGCTTCGAAATCTTTAGAAAATATTCACATTATCGCGCAAAATATATATATAAAAAATTTCAGTAAAATATGTTTAGTTGTTTTTTAATTAAAAATTATTTAATATAGGGAAAAAAACAAATTCAATTATATTCTGACTTTTGGGATATCCTCCAGAAAGAAAAAAGAGATATATTGTATAATAAATATCTTTCCAAGATTTTAATCACTTTGTATATGAAAGAGGCTTCACATTTTAAAATAAATTTGGTAGATAAAATTTTTCCTTTTTTTTAAAATTTTATATAACTCTTCATGATATACTTATTCGATGGCATTTTTGATGCACTTTCCTACGTCCTAGAGAGTTAAAATTTGGTACACAGCTTAAATTTGTTGAACATTTTATTCTACAAAAATTTGGTGGATCTTTAAATATAGATCATACATTTTTTTCGGAATGGCCTGCAAATAATCCCCGTTCACTTCTATAAATCATTGTTGTAATATTATTAAAAATTCTGATATGGGCAGCACATGTCTTTCCCTGTAGACTCATATTCACGTTCTCTTTATTTCTTCAATAATAATTTGAGTTTATCTGCACAAAATAACAGCCAAATGTGGTCAAAGGTGGCGTAGCTAAAATGCGAAAAAACTAGAATATCTCAAGGACGGCTAGTCTTAGAGTAATGGAGTTAGTCTTATTCTTTTTGTAGTCAAAAATCACGTATAAAATAGGAATTTAATTCATGTAATTAAGCACACGTAGTACTTCGTTTTTATATTTAACGATTTTTGCGGGCCATTTCGCAAAAATAGCCCGTTCCTTTTTCCCGAATCGTACTAGAATAACCTACAAATGATTTATGTACCAAATTTTGTTAAATTTGGTATATAAATCACTTGTAGGTCATTGAAATATTATACACCAAATTTTGTTAAATTTGTTCCATTAGTTTTTAGCTAGAGTGGATAAAGGCAATTTCTGCCAGCCATTTCGCAAAGAAGGCAGATTCTTTTAATACGAATCGTACTATAGTCTAATGAACATTAGGATTTTCCGCAAAAAACATACCTACCAAATTGTATGAAATTCGGTCCATTAGTTTTTTAATTAGAGTGGATGTAATAACCTCACAGAATCATACACAGGTACACCCTTACACACACAGAAGTCTTCCTAAAAATATTTTTTTCGTGTTCTAGCAGTCCCAAAACGTGTAGATCCTTCGAAAATTCGAGTTCCGATCTTCGGCACGATTCCAATACTTTGAATACATACACACACAGAGACACACATATATGTTATCTGTGTATTATCTGTGTATCTAAATTCCGTGCCTATACATTTACAAAAGTTGTGATTTTAAATGATCCCTAAACTTTTATTATTTCTTCAACGAAACCTAATTTTAACTTATTCAGAATGCAAATATCTAAAGCGATTGTAAGGTGAGTTACATAAGAATTGCTGAATTTTTTTCACACAAAATTATTTAGCTCTGGAGTCTGGAATACAAGTTATATGAATGAAATATTCATTGATTTTGCATAGAGAATCAGATGATTTATATTTCGATACAGATTTGAATATTTAAGTATAATAAATTACTGTAGTACGGTGATAATGTAAAAGATATCACCACTGAATGTATCACATTTTAAAAATTTTTAAATGAAATTGCATTTCAGTTGGAGAGTGTTTCATAATCAATGCTTATGCATGATTGATCTTTCTTGTTTTTGCTATGACGTTATTTGAATGAATTTCAGTTGTTTTCGATGAAGTTTTCAAATATAATAAATTATCGTAGTATTATGATAATTCTAAAATTATTAACAAGGAACGCATCACATTTTAGAGATGTTTAAACCAGGCAATTTATATTTCAATGCCGTCATTTGAATGAAGTGCATTTTTTTCGATAAACTAATTTAAATAAAACTGCATTGAAGTTGGAAAATGTTTCATAATCAATGCTTTAAGCATGATTGATCTTTCTTTTTAACACTTTACAACAAAGTTGAAAAGTGTTTATGACTTTGTTCATTCTGTCTGTCTGTCTGTCTGTCTGTCCGTTAGCACGATAACTGCCGTAAAAATGACTTAATCAAAATGAAATTTTAGTATGTTGTTCAGAGGGTCTGTAGGACCTATGGGAATATAAATGAATAATATCACCCAATAAGTTTTGGATTGAACCCGGGTTGAAAAAATGAAATACATTGAGCCCTATGGGACCTAATTATTCAAACATTTTTTAAGCGGATTTAAAATTCACAAATTGCTTCGAAAATTTTAGGTAATAGTCAAATTGTTCCATAAAATATATAAAAAATATATAAATAATAATTACACAACTTATATGAAACGATCACGTGACCATGATATGAAACGATCACATGACCCACTTCAAAATGATATATGGCATCCATCTTGTTTCAAAATCGTGATTTTTTAAAGTTCTTTTTAATTCATATAGAGTGTTGTATCCGTCCTAAAACTACTTAATTTTACTTAAATTCTGTGCATCTACATACTAAAACAACACAATGAAAATATATTTGAGTTTAAATTCTCATTCAAATTTGATTATTTCTACAACTCAGCCTATTTTTCACCTATGTAAAATGTAAACAGCAAAATATGTAGAATGAGTTGTATTAGAATTACTGTATTTCTTTAACACAAAATAATTCAGTCCATGGAGTCTGCATGGCTGATATGAATGAAATATTAACTGATTTTATAAACAGAAGGACGATTTTTTTCGATGAAGTTTTAAGCATAAAGTTTATGAATTGTAGCTCCATGGTCTTAATTTTTAAATAAAGTAAATTATTATAGTATTGTGATGAATGAAATGAATGAAATCCTGCTTTTATAGAGAGATACAGGCGTGTTATTTTTTCTATGACGTCATTTGAATTTATTTCAGTTGTTTTCGATGAAGTTTTCAAATATAATAAATTATCGTAGTATTATGATAGTTTTAAAATATTACCGCGGAATGTATTGCATTTTAGAAATATTTAAACCAGGCAATTTATATTTCAATGCCGTCATTTGAATGAAGTTCATTTTTTTCAATGAAGGTTTAAGTTTTCAAATATAATAAATCAATGTAGTATTGTGATAAGTTTTAAAATATTACAGAGGAATGTATTGCATTTTCGACTTTTTTAAATAAAATTGCATTGAAGTTGGAAAGTGTTTCATAATCAATGCTTTAAGCATGATTGATCTTTCTTGTTTCTTTTTGGAGGATATAACGAGAGTTAGATTTAAATTCAATTTGTTTTTCTCCCTATATTAAATAATTTTTATTTAAAAAACTACCTAATATATTTTACTGAAATTTTTTTTGTTTATTTTATGGGATAATTTAAATATTTCCTTAAATTTTTGAAGCAATTTGTGTAAAAAATGTTTGAAACATTAGATCCCGTAGGATTCAATATATTTCATTTTTTCAATCCGGGTTCAATAAAAAACTAACTGGGTGATATTATTCATTTATATTCAAATAGGCCCCACTGACCGTCTGAAAAACATACAGAAATTTCATTTTGATAAAGCCATTTTTACGGCAGTTATCATGCTAACGGACAGACAGACAGACAGACAGAATGAACAAAGTCATAAAGACTTTCAAAAATGTTGTAAAGTGTTAAAAAGGGGCTCAGTTCTCCAAAAATTCACCCATGTACGTGCCTGCCTTCAAAAATTCGTGGTCTTGATATTGTTAGTGTATCCAGAACGCGAATTCGTAGCTCAAATATTTTGTTTTTGATTTTGATATTAAATATATCTTAAACTACAATACATATTAAACAAGAAAGATCAATCATGCTTAAAGCATTGATTATGAAACACTTTCCCACTTCAATGCAATTTTATTTCAACATCTTTAAAATGCAATACGTTCCTAAGTAATATTTTAAAACTTATCACAATACTACATTAATTTATTATATTTGAAAACTTAAACCTTCATCGAAAAAAATGAACTTCATTCAAATGACGGAATTGAAATATAAATTGTCTGGTTTAAGCATCTCTAAAATGCGATACATTCCTCGGTAATATTTTTAAAATCATCATAATACTACAATAATTTATTATATTTGAAAACTTCATCGAAAACAACTGACATTCATTCAAATGACGTCATAGAAAAAATAACACACCTGGCTCTCTATAAAAGCAGCATTTCATGCATAAACAATTTCCCATTCATTTCATTCATCACAATACTATAATAATTTATTTTATTTAAAAATTAATACCATGGAGCTACAAGTTATTAAACTCTATGCTTAAAACTTCATCAAAAAAATTGTCCATCTCTTTGTAAAATCAATGAATATTTTATTCCTATCAGCTATGCAGACTCCATGAGCTAAATACTTTTGCGTTAAAGAAATATAGCAGTTCTTATGCAACTCATCCAACGTATTTTGCGGTTTACATTTTACATAAGTGAGAAATAGGCTTCGTTGTAAAAATAATCAAATTTGGATGATCATTTAAACTCAAATATATTGTCATTGCGTTATTTCAGTATGTAGATGCACAGAATTTAAGCAAAAATAAAGCGGTTTTAGGACGTATACAACACTAAATATGAATTAGAATTTTTTATATATTTTTATGGAATAATTTTAATATTTCCTAAGATTTTCGAAGCAATTTATAAATTTTAAATTTTCTTTAAAAATGTTTGAAAAATTAGGTCCCATGGGGTTCAATGTATTTCACTTTTTCAACCCAGATTCAATCCAAAATTAATTGGGTGATATTATTCATTTACATTCCCATATGTTCCACTGACCGTCTCAACAACATACTAAAATTTCATTTTGATGAAGTCGTTTTTACGGCCGTTATCGTGCAAACGGACAGACAGACAGGATGAACAAAGCCATAACCACGTTTCAACTATGCTGGAAAGTATTGAAAAGGCCCGTTTGTCTATTTATCTGTCACGCTAGAAGACAAATTAAGAGGTGGTACTTAAAAGAAGAAAGAAAGTGTTACGTGAAAGAAAATTTAGAGGTTCTATTTCATATGCACTAAATATATTCAAACCCTTTAATAGAAACCTGATTTGGATGTATTTAGTGCATATGAAAAAATTATCAAAAGTGCCATTGCTCTAATATTATTATTTTATTATTTTATTTATTCTAAAAAGACTACAAGCTACAGGACACATTCCCAGTAACAGCGTGCAAGATAAAAATACATTAAAAATATACAGATTAAATTATAATAAAATACATTAAAATGTAAAGTATTAACGACAAATGATTTTCGTAAAGAAATGCAATTGAATAAATACAATAAAATATAAAATATTTACAACAAATGCCTTTTAAAATCCATTTCTGATGAATATAAAACATCGAGATTATCGGGGAAATTGTTGTATAATTTACAAAAATTACTTATTGCACAATTACAACCAATAATCGAACTAAAATTCCTTACAGCAAATAGATTCATGCTCCTGGTTGAATATTGGGGAACATGAAACCCGATCCCATCCAAGACAGGGGAACAATCAATTCCGCCATAGAACAGATTCCTGAAGAATGAAAATAAAATGTAATCCCTTCTAGTCTGTAAGCTTTTAACATTAAATATATTACGTAGAAAAGTAGCGGATAAGGCATAACAAAAAATGCGAGTTTTCTTATAATATAGATATCTCAAGAAATTCTTTTGAATAATCTCGAGCTTGTTTGAATAAACAGTGTGAATTTATGTTTTAATAGTGGCAGAATTTGTGCCATACTTTTGTTTTTACGAAAAATCTATATATATAATTGCCAGGTGTCCATCTGTCTGTCTATCTGTCTGTTTGTCTGTTCGTCTGTCCGTCTGTCATGCATTTTTTGGCACTTCCCGAATATACAGAGACTTGCAATTCGGTACACGGCTCGATCGTTCGATAAAAACCTCTGGAAAATCGAATTTTTCGAAAATGTTCTCCAGAGGGGGGGGGGGGGGGGGGGGAGGGGTGCTCCACACCAAAACGTTCGAAAACTGAAATGATATGAAAGCATGCTTTGCGACAAGATAGAGACTTTACATTTGGTGTACGGGTAAATCGTTCGAAAGGAAGAAAGTATGCAATTTCAGATTTCCAATATTTTCTACTTAAGGGGGGGGGGGGGGGGTCGCACACCAAAATGTTCGATTTACCGAATAAATGAGAAAAGTGATTTAAAATGTGATAGAGACTTGAAATTTGGTATATGGGTTAATTATTTGATGAAAACATCCAAGACGAATATAGTTTTTCAAAAATGTTCGTTTAAGGGGGTGCTCCAGAGAAAACGTTCGAAAAGTGAATTGATAAAAAAACATGCTTCGGGATGAGATAGAGATATCAAATTTGGTGTAACAGTAGAAAGTGTACAATTTCAGTTTACCAATATTTTCTACTTTAGGGGGTGCCACACACCAAAATGTTCGAATTTCGGAATAAAGGAGAAACGCCCCATTGAGAACGTGATAGAAGCTTGATATTTGGTATATGGACGAATCATCTGATAGAAATCACAAGAAGCATAGAGTTTTTCAAAAATGTATATTCAAGGGGGTGGGTACTCCACACAAAAGCTTTCAAAAAGTGAAATGCTAGAAAAACATGCTTCGCGACGAGATACAGACTTCAAATTTGGTGTACGGTTAAAAAGATGGAAAGGAAGAAAGTGTGCAATTTCAGTTTTCCAACATTTGCTATTGTAGGGGGTGCCACTCACTAAAATATTCGATTTGCCGAATAAATGAAGAACGCCTCCCTTACAATGTGATAGAGGCTTGAAATTTAGTATATGGGCCAATCATCTGATAGAAACCCAAGACAAACAGAGTTTTTAAAAAAATGTTCATTTATGGGTGTGCTTCACAGGAAAACGTTCGAAAGGAGAAATAATAAAATATAATGCTTCGGGATGAGATAACTTTAATGTGGTGTACAGTTATATAGTTCGAAAGGAAGAAATGGGCAAATTAAGTTTCCCAATATTTTTTTCTTTAGGGGGTTCTACACACCAAAATATTCGATTTGCCGAATGAATGTGAAACACGAATTATTCAAAAATTTACATCATTCAGGGGTTGCTTATTGCGAGACCGTTGATTTTCAACTGCTATTCGGCTAGTACTTCATTAAAACATCCATGCTTAAGAACTGCTATAGATATGGGTCAGATAACGACTGATATGGATTCAGCATTAAATTATGGAGGGATATTGATGTTTATTAACTATTTATATTTCAGGTTCTTTTTCCATCTCCAATTCATAATTTTTCCTTTTATTTAAAACATCTATTTCTGAAGATTGGCTATAGATAGAGATTAGATGACAGCTGATATAAATTCAACATTAAATTCCGGGCGAGATAAGAGAGTTCACTAAAGATTTCCTTGTCCGGTTTTTTTACTTCCGGTTTAATTTCTTTTAAACATCTATTTCTCAAGATTGGTTATAGAGAAAGCTTAGATGATGATTGATATGGATTTAGTATCAAATTCCAGAGCCTGCACTAAGGAATAGATGTAATTTCCATTTTTTCCAAAAATTTGTATGATTGTGTGAAAAAATCATGCAAAAGAGAATAAAATCCCTAATAATTTGATTAAAAAATAAGTGTACATACCATTTGCCACCATATGAATGCTCTTTCATAATTTTTGCTGAAATATTTTTTTAACCACAATTTTTTTAAATAAGTATAATAACTAGTTAAAAATAAGTAAATTAAGCGTGTAAGTTGTTATTTTTAATTGAATGTAAGTAAATAGATGGAAAATATAGTTTTCTTGCAAAATTATTTTATTAGCATTTTATTTATTAATAACTTGAAAGTCCAACTTTTAATCATTATATTGCAGTTGTTGTAATTTATAACGTAAACTGTTAAATTATCTGTCATTATGAATGAGCGAAGCGAAGACCATTCACCGTTCCTAACGAAACGGAATCAACTTTTGCCTAAATTTTGTTATCCCTTTTACTCGAAAACTACAATAGGAAGATGAAAATTGTCATATATATGTGAAATTGCACGCAGAGTCACAGAATCAGCATTTCAATTATTAAAATGAACTGTAACAGGGCGTAACGCTCATTTTAAACTGAGTATGCTCAATACGCTTCCTACAAATAACAAGTAAACAACAGTCACAATAACAACAGCACTTGTAAGCATTGTGATTTAAACTTACTCTATATTAAATACGCTTTTGTGACTCAAACTTGTTACTTTGATTTCGTTACTTTCCTATTTTCAAATTTAATTTTATATAATACTTATTCAACTTCTAGAAACGTGCATGCTCATTTGTATTAGGATTCTTAAATAGTGAAAATAACTTGTTATACTTATCATTTCATAATTATTTGTTAAATTAACTTTTAACTTGAAATCTGTCGCAACTCGCATACTTCATATGCTTGAATTCATTCAAATCCTGACTTTTTGCTAGTACATTTTTAGTCATAATATTTGCAAATAAGTATAGAAACTAGTCGCTAAATACACGGAGATTGCACGATCAATTTGCATGCTAATCCCTCAGCATGAAATGAGTCACTGTATTTTCTTATATTCTAAGAATGCACATAACATAAATATAGCGCTTGTATTATTTAAAAATCCTTTTGGAATATACATCTTAAGGACTATCCAAGGAATTATAACTGACAGTGTTATCATTCAAAATCACAGAATTTGTCATTAAATGACGTTCCCAAAATTTAGGAAGACACTTCCATTGTAGATAACAGCATCCACAGACCGGTTTCGCACTTATGCCCAACACTGTTAATGAGCTGTGGCATATAGCATGCTTTCTTGCTGCCATTGTAGATAACAGCTATTCCATGCTGACCAGGACCGTAGCCAGAGACAAAATTCAAGAGGGGCTAAAATAAAATTCAAGGGGGCTCAATAGGCTTGAAAGAGGGCTCACCCAAAACACAGTTAATCATTAGCATTTATTAACCATAATAGTTATTTTTGTTGATTAGGAAAATCCGTATAGTTACTTTACATCAATATTATATAGTTACCTTACAACTTTCTGGTAGGTCGGACGGTCTGGGTTTCAACAACAACAACATCAATATTATAATATATAATAATTACAATGGATTTTAATATAAGCATTAACTAGTTGCAATGCTGCTAATTAATCGGATAAATATCTGAAAATTAATACAAGTTAACGCTTAATATTAACTCTCAACTACCTATCAGTTGATTTTGACACAACGTAAAATAATGAGCCCTGCAATAATACAAAAGTATCCAAATACTATTGTCTTAATTTTTAAAATTTTTAAATATTTTTAAATTAAATATGTAAATAAATTGATTATCACTATATAACCATAAATTCAACTAATTAAAAAATCTTTAAAACAAAGTAATTTATAAAAATATCTCTCAAAATTATCTCTATTTTATCTCTATTAATCTTTATTAATCTCTATTTAAAAAAAAATTCTCAAAATTTTTTATGCCAAATTTGAATGACATGTTGATTGCAATTTCGTACCACTACTAAAATTTTATTTTTATCAGACGGACTGAGTATACCTCTTGGGGGCTTAACCCCCTCAGGCCCCTGCCTGGCTACGGCCCTAATGCTGACGAGTGGATAATAAGTACGAAACCAGTACATATATACTGTTATCTGCGATAGAATTGTCTTCCAAAGTATTAACAGCATATAAAGGCTAATTACGTCTTCGGAGATTCAAAGTTTGAAACAAATACTTAAAAATTTCACCTTATTTTTTAAAGGCAAACTAATTACATATATCATTGCCTTTTTAATTTAATGTAATTAAAAATGTAATTAAAAATCTAATTACATTTTATTTTTCATTAAGCACTTGATTACAAGTGAGTTGTGTACAGATTTTAACGAGTAAACTGTTTGTAAATTCAGCTTTATATTCAAGACTGAAAAGCAGCTATTTCGTAAAATTACATATATATTTAGAAAAGTTTGTTAAAATTCTTGATGGGAATGAATGAATTAAAATTCTTTATGGGAATAAATGAAGTAAAATTATTTATACTAATGAATTAATTTCGTAAAATTGCTTTTTAATTTTTTTCGATATTGATAACATGTGTTGTAATAAGATAGTACTTACATTTTCTGACATAACTAACATGATATACCTAACTTTTAGCCATATTACTGACAAGATATAACTAATTTTTGAGCAAATTATTGCATTGAGCATTTTTTATTATTATATAAGAAATACGTTAATTATTATTCGTTCAATTTGGCGTAATTTTTGAAACTTTAGTCATTTTTGCCAATTCGTCAAGTTGGCAGTACATTAAAAAGTCGCGAAGTTGACGATATTTCGCCAAATTTGTCGCTAAGCGTTACATATTTGATGATACTTACTACTGTTCATTTTTTCTTGTAGTATTTTAGATACATTTATTTAAAAAAACATGCAATATCTCGAAAATCGTTCAAACTAGCTTTCTAAAGTGTGTTTCATTCATTTCGGAATATAAATTACATATAAATTGATCATTTAATTTACATTATGTCTTGAATTTTTCCCTGATTTTTAAAAAAATCATTCGAAAAATAAAAATTTGTTTGAGGCGGGAGGGGAGGAGGGGGTCTTCCGAACGATCTATCGCTTTTTAAATCAATATGTTTCCAGTTATCACGGATTGTAATAATCGTACTAGAGTTCAAAACCTTCTCTTCGTTCATGAGATATCGCATCCACAGTCTCATGGACATACCCACACATACATACATACCCACACACACACACTAGCATCACCTCAAAAGCGTTCGATTCGAATTTAAGGATATTTGAAAAGTGCTCTCCCGTCGAAAACTCGCATTCGAATTTCCGACTCCGTCTCAATGCTTTCCCTATACATTATACTATGCATGTAGGAAAAGTAATTATAAAAAGAGCAACAAAATCTGCTTTTAGAGTCTGAATAATCTAGTAAAATTGCAACTTTCTTCTAATAACTCCCTACTCAAGTTACAAAAGCATGAACGATGAAATACTCTTCCACTATTATGAGGATATTATTTAACAAATTTATTTTGCTTCAGCACAATTCTTGGAGATAATTTCAGAATTAATTTTCACTTTGAATAGTTAGCGATCGTATAGTTACATTAATGCAAAAATGTAAAAAATATGTGTAATTAGTATGTAGTTAACTATAATGTTAGTTTAAGCTTGGCAATCGAAATAAAAATTTCTTACTAAATGAATTAATCTATTTTGTACTAAATAAACAAAGGCATAAAAATCTCTATTATGGTATTAACAATAACATACCGATTTTTACATACAATATTTTCCCGGAAGAATTTATATTTTCAGAATTTAGTTATGAAATTTTTTAATTTGAATATAATCATGCAAAATAATACACTAACCTAAGAAGGATAAAATTTAGATTACTATGGAAAGGATGATTTTATTAATATATTAGATAAATATTACTTTTTAAAGTAGGCTTAGAAATAGTATATTGCAATTATAATTGCACATTTATTGCAATTGTAATTTCACATATTTTAAAAGTAATTTCAGAGTCAAATTTAAAAATGTTGTTCGAATATATAAAGCGATTCACTGTCTTTTACCTATTTACAAGGTAAAACAATTTTTGCAGGCAACCATTGGTGTTACGTGAAAGTAGGGTTGTCATACTTTGGCCTTCCGGAACATGGTTGCAAGATTTTCGAAATATCCCCAACGTGGTGACTTTTGGAAAGTTTCCGAATCCACTGCATCTTTCTCGAAATGTCAACGGGTTTCGGAGATATGAGCACTTGCTTTATTTATATTGGAGAAATTTATATGGAGAGTATATAAGAAATAAAATTTTAAGAATCTATTGATTTGATCTCAAACCATCGGCTTTATATTTGTTTCGAAAGATTAAATTCGTTTAATATAAGAACAATATTGCTTTGAGGATGCTGACCATTTTTTTAATTGCCAGGTTAGATGTGTAAGAAATATAAGCTAACTTGGTACTTCTAAATAAATAAATAAATAAATAATAAATAAATATGTCAGCTTTATTTGACGACATAATAAGTACACTAATAACCTTATAATTGAGTGCACAGTAGTCTGGCAAAGAACTGTGTGAAATGGCGCTTTAAATTGGCCTGACAAGTTATACACAGTTCCCAGCCACAGCTGCAGTCAAACTGGCAACAAGCTAGCAAAGTATCAATAGCTAACTGCAGTGCAAAATTCAGAACAAAACAAACTAGAAACAACTAGAAATATTTACATATTGTCTATAAAAAAACATCAAATGTTAATGTATAATTTAAAGCTCAAAAACATTGTAACGCGGAATTTGTACACCGTTATTTCGTTGAAATAAAGTCAATGCGGGATAAATTAATTTTGGTTATTATCTTTAGTCACCTGAGTAGATTCCTCTCCCCTGAATTTTTTTCTATTTTTTTATAATGACTACTCTGTTTCATTTAACATGTCGAAGGTTCTTTTTATCTTCAAAACTGGTTGATATCTTTACATCTTTGTTTCATGCCGCTTTATTTACAGATAAAGGGGAATTATTTCAGAATATGGGCACTGGACAGTAAGAATAGGAGGAGGAGAATGTCAGGTTCTTTTCCAAGTTCAGGTTTCTCATTTGGTCGGACCCGATTGTAAACTTCATTGTAAATTTGATTGTACTCTCATTCGGTCGGGCCCGATTGTAAACTTTATTGTAAATTTGATTGTATTCTCATTCGGTCGAGCCCGATTGTAAACTTCATTGTAAATTTGATTGTATTCTCATTCGGTCGAGCCCGATTGTAAACTTCATAGATCGATTGTTAACGTCCTTCTTGGACAGAACTTCATTGTATATAATAAAGTATATGCAATCTATATAAATAAAAATGAAAATCTGTCTGTCTGTCTGTCTGTCTGTCTGTCTGTCTGTCTGTCTGTCTGTCTGTCTGTTTGTCACACCATCACGGGAGAACGGCTGAACCGAATTTGATGAAATTTTGTGGGTAGCCCAGAAATAGCCCCACTTAAAATTATATCCGTGTTTTGAGTTTCTACGACCAGTGGTTCTCGAGATATTAGTAAAAAACGAAATTTTCGTTTGTCTCATCATCACGGAAAAACGGCTGAACCGAATTTAATGAAATTTGGTGAATTGCCTTGAAATATCCCCCCATAACTTTTGTCCAAGTTTCGAGTTTCTAAGACCTGGGGTTGTCGAGATATTAATGAAAAACGGAACTTTTTCCTAGGAGTTCTACTCCCTAACTCCGTGGTTTATCCAAACGAAAAGCTTGAAAATCGTTTGAAAGTGAATTAAAATTTAATCTCTGAGTTTGATGGGAGATTTTTTGCGTTAATTAGTCACTTTCTGAAGACATGAATTGTTTGAAGCATGATTTAAAGGGGAAATCTATCTCCATGGTTCATGGTTTATTTAAAACAAGCTTTTACGGAACAATGAGAAGTATAGAGAAATCAAAATCGTTATTTAATTTCGCAGTTTATGTTATAAGACATGACATATTTAACATGTTATAAGATTCTATCTTATATCATGTTACTCAGAAACGCAATTAAATTAAATCTGTCTGTTAATTTTAATAATTATTTTTTCGATTTGAATAATAAATAAATGGATATAAAAATATATTTTAGAAAAGAACGATTTGATTTTTCTTATAGCATTTTTGACTGGATAATATCAATAACGGTCTTCAGGTTTAAAAATTATTATTATTTATATTTTCGGGGATTCTTGATTCAAGGATTATTGATATTTTCAAGTTATTATGCAATTATTTTATTATGACAAAAATTGTTTAAACTCATATATTGTATGTTGTACGAATCTTCTACAAATACACGTGTATATCTTTTAATCTACGAGAATATAAGTAGTACAGGTATATTGACATATGTTTTGATATATATTGGCATATATTGGAATCAATTACGACCTTCTGGTATAAAGAGTGCGGATATTATTGATGTTTTCAATTTATTACGTCATCTCTTTTATTTTGGCAAATATTTTTGAGACGCATATTGTAATACGGGTAATCTTCTACTAACACATTGGCATATTTTCTGATCTGCGACAATATAATTAGCACGGGGTTGCATATATTCATTCAATTCCTATTTTTTCTTCTGTAAATTTGCATACAAAAGGGAGCAGGATGTTTTATTCTTCAGATCTGATCGTGAAGATAATTTTGCATAGTGAGAACATATATTCTTAAACTTCTCTTTAGGAGCAATAAATTTAATATTTTAACAGAATTTGCACATGATTGCGAACTTTAAGTTTCTTTAAATTATACACTCCGTACGAATAACGGGTGTGCTGTTAGTGGTTAATAAATTTTAACATTTTAGGAGGATATATCATGTTGCTCGGCATCGCAATTAAATTAAATGTGTTTGTTAATGTTTTTATTATTTTTTTTTCGATTTAAATAATAAATAAATGGATAAATGGATATAAAAGTATATCTTATGAATGGACGGTTTGATATTTCTTTTAATTATATTAATTGCTGACTGCGTACATCAATTTCATTTATTTTGGCAAAGAGTTTTCAAGCTTATATCGTATTTAGCTACTAAACTCATATATTGTGTTTAGCCAATAAATCCATATAGCCGATTGTTGAAACAGAAAAAGAGTAGAGCGGGTATATCTTCTAATACAATTGTAGTGTTTTCATTTAGTATATTGAAACGGGATAAGAATGTTTTATTCAGATCTGCAAATTCAAAGCTACGAATTAGGAGGGATATCGCTAATTTGACAAATTTTCTTAAACTTTGCCAAATTGACGGAAATGTCGCCAAATTGATATAAACGACACACAAACAGCTGCCATTAACCTTCGGGTTGGTCGTGTGGCTTGGGTCTTCTACATATCAATGAAATTTTTTTTTGTTTTGTTAGAAGAGAGTACTGAAATGATGTTTGGTTAGCATTTATCTGTCAGACCAACCATCCTACTTAGTAATACATTTAGCGAATTTTTAAAATGTCACCAAATTGATAAAAATGTTTTCAAATCTATAAAAATATCTTGAAATTGATAAAATTGCGCTACATAAATGATATTAATTGTTTTTTGTTAGGGGATAGTATTGTGATGATATTTCGTCAATTTGTCGCAAAGTGAAACTGTCAGTTCTACAGTCCCACTTGGCGATAAATTTGGCGATTTTTTAAAATGTCGCTAATTTGACGAAACTGTCGCCAAATGTTCCATAGAAATATAACTATTTAGACGATATTTTTTCTACCAATTTATTTGAAGCAAATGATATCATGTCGCTTAGCAACGGATTTAAATCCAATGTGTTTATGCGGCAGACGATTTTTATTAAATCCTTTCCGATTTGAATAATGAAGATATGTATATAAAATAAATTTCATTGCCATTTCATTTTGGACTGGATAATACCAATTATACTCTTCAGGTTTAAACATTATTATTATTGATATTTTCCGGAATTATTGATTCAGGGATTATTGATATTTTTAAGTTATTACGCCATTGTTTTATTGCGGCAAAAATTGCTGACACACGCATATTGTACGTTGTACGAGTAATCTTCTAGGAATGCACGGGTATATCTTCTATCCTACGAGAATATAAGTAGTACAGGTATATTGGCATATATTTTGACATATATTGGAATCAAGTACAGTCTTCTGGTATGAAGATTAAGGGGATTAATTATATATTCAATTTATTACGTCGTCTGTTGTATTTTACCAAAAAACATTTGAGACTCATATTGCAAAACGGATAATCTTCTACTAATAATCGGACATTATAAGTAGTACGTGTATATATATCTTCCCATATAATTTTAGCACTTTAATTTTGACATATATTGGAATAAATGACTGTCTTCAGATTTAAAGATTACGGGTTTATTGGTATTTTCAATTTATACATGTAATCTACTAATACAGGTTATATTTTCTAATATTCGCGTATATAATTAGTACGGGTCCCATACAATTTTAACGCTTTTATTTTGCATATATTGATTCAATTCCATATTTTTTTATATTTGCTTACATAAGGGGTCCACGATGTTTTATTCTTCAGATATGTCCATGAAGATAATTTTATATATCGAGAACAGAGATTCTTAAACTTCTTTTTAGGAGCATTATATTAAATATTTTAAGAGAATATTTTGATTAAACATGTCATTTAGTATACTATAAGAATTTGGGCATGATTATGAATTTCAAGTTTCTTTATATTATATACTCCGTACGAAGAACGGGTATGCTGCTAGTCTATATAAATAAAAATGAAAATCTGTCTGTCTGTCTGTCTGTCTGTCTGTCTGTCTGTCTGTCTGTCTGTTTGTCCCATCATCACGGGAGAACGGCTGAACAGAATTTGATGAAATTTTGTGGGTAGCCCAGAAATAGCCCCACTTAAAATTATATCCGTGTTTTGAGTTTTTACGACCAGTGGTTCTCGAGATATTAGTAAAAAACGACATTTTCGTTTGTCTCATCATCACGGAAAAACGGCTGAACCGAATTTAATGAAATTTGGTGGATAGCCTTGAAATATCCCCCCATAAATTTTGTCCAAGTTTCGAGTTTCTAAGACCTGGGGTTGTCGAGATATTAATGAAAAACGGAACTTTTTCCTAGGAGTTCTACTCCCTAACTCCATGGTTTATCCAAACGAAAAGCTTGAAAATCGTTTGAAAGTGAATTAAAATTTAATCTCTGAGTTTGATGGGAGATTGTTTGCGTTAATTAGTCACTTTCTGAAAACTTGTATTGTTTGAAACATGATTTAAAGGGGAAATCTATCTCCATGGTTCATGGTTTATTTAAAACAAGCTTTTACGGAACAATGAGAAGTATAGTGAAATCAAAATCGTTATTTAATTTCGCAGTTTATGTTATAAGACATGACATATTTAACATGTTATAAGATTCTATCTTATATCATGTTACTCAGAAACGCAATTAAATTAAATCTGTCTGTTAATTTTAATAATTATTTTTTCGATTTGAATAATAAATAAATGGATATAAAAATATATTTTAGAAAAGAACGATTTGATTTTTCTTATAGCATTTTTGACTGGATAATATCAATTACGGTCTTCAGGTTTAAAAATTATTATTATTTATATTTTCGGGGATTATTGATTCAAGGATTACTGATATTTTCAAGTTATTATGCAATTATTTTATTATGACAAAAATTGTTTAAACTCATATATTGTATGTTGTACGAATCTTCTACAAATACACGTGTATATCTTTTAATCTACGAGAATATAAGTAGTACAGGTATATTGACATATGTTTTGATATATATTGGCATATATTGGAATCAATTACAACCTTCTGGTATAAAGAGTACGGATATTATTGATGTTTTCAATTTATTACATCATCTCTTTTATTTTGGCAAATATTTTTGAGACGCATGTTGTAATACGGGTAATCTTCTACTAACACATTGGCATATTTTCTGATCTGCGACAATATAATTAGTACGGGGTTGCATATATCCATTCAATTCCTATTTTTTCTTCTGTAAATTTGCTTACAAAAGGGGGCAGGATGTTTTATTCTTCAGATCTGATCGTGAAGATAATTTTGCATAGTGAGAACATATATTCTTAAACTTCTCTTTAGAAGCAATAAATTTAATATTTTAACAGAATTTGCACATGATTGCGAACTGTAAGTTTCTTTAAATTATACACTCCGTACGAATAACGGATTAAATTAAATGTGTTTGTTAATGTTTTTATTATTTTTTTTCGATTTAAATAATAAATAAATGGATAAATGGATATAAAAGTATATCTTATGAATGTACGGTTTGATTTTTCTTTTAATTATATTAATTGCTGACTGCGTACATCAATTTCATTTATTTTGGCAAAGAGTTTTCAAGCTTATATCGTATTTAGCTACTAAACTCATATATTGTGTTTAGCCAATAAATTCATATAGCCGATTGTTGAAACAGAAAAAGAGTAGAGCGGGTATATCTTCTAATACAATTGTAGTGTTTTCATTTAGTATATTGAAACGGGATAAGAATGTTTCATTCAGATCTGCAAATTCAAAGCTACGAATTTGGAGGGATATCGCTAATTTGACAACTTTACTTAAACTTTACCAAATTGACGGAAATGTCGCCAAATTGATATAAACGACACACAAACAGCTGCCATAAACCTTCGGGTTGGTCGTGTGGCTTGGGTCTTCTACATATCAATGAAATTTTTTTTTGTTTTGTTAGAAGAGAGTACTGAAATGATGTTTGGTTAGCATTTATCTGTCAGACCAACCATCCTACTTAGTAATACATTTAGCGAATTTTTAAAATGTCACCAAATTGATAAAAATGTTTTCAAATCTATAAAAATATCTTGAAATTGATAAAATTGCGCTACATAAATGATATTAATTGTTTTTTGTTAGGGGATAGTATTGTGATGATATTTCGTCAATTTGTCGCAAAGTGGAACTGTCAGTTCTACAGTCCCACTTGGCGATAAATTTGGCGATTTTTTAAAATGTCGCTAATTTGACGAAACTGTCGCCAAATGTTCCATAGAAATATAACTATTTAGACGATATTTTTTCTACCAATTTATTTGAAGCAAATGATATCATGTCGCTTAGCAACGGATTTAAATCCAATGTGTTTATGCGGCAGACGATTTTTATTAAATCCTTTCCGATTTGAATAATGAAGATATGTATATAAAATAAATTTCATTGCCATTTCATTTTGGACTGGATAATATCAATTATACTCTTCAGGTTTAAACATTATTATTATTGATATTTTCCGGAATTATTGATTTAGGGATTATTGATATTTTTAAGTTATTACGCCATTGTTTTATTGCGGCAAAAATTGCTGACACACGCATATTGTACGTTGTACGAGTAATCTTCTAGGAATGCACGGGTATATCTTCTAACCTACGAGAATATAAGTAGTACAGGTATATTGGCATATATTTTGACATATATTGGCATATATATTGGAATCAAGTACAGTCTTCTGGTATGAAGATTTAGGGGATTAATTATATATTCAATTTATTACGTCGTCTGTTGTATTTTACCAAAAAACATTTGTGACTCATATTGCAAAACGGGAAATCTTCTACTAATAATCGGACATTATAAGTAGTACGTGTATATCTTCCCATATAATTTTAGCACTTTAATTTTGACATATATTGGAATAAATGACTGTCTTCAGATTTAAAGATTACGGGTTTATTGGTATTTTCAATTTACACATGTAATCTACTAATACAGGTTATATTTTCTAATATTCGCGTATATAATTAGTACGGGTCCCATACAATTTTAACGCTTTTATTTTGCATATATTGATTCAATTCCATATTTTTTTTTTTGTATTTGCTTACATAAGGGGTCCAAGATGTTTTATTCTTCAGATATGTCCATGAAGATAATTTTATATAGCGAGAACAGAGATTCTTAAACTTCTTTTTAGGAGCATTATATTAAATATTTTAACAGAATATTTTGATTAAACATGTCATTTAGTATACTATAAGAATTTGGGCATGGTTATGAATTTCAAGTTTCTTTATATTATATACTCCGTACGAAGAACGGGTATGCTGCTAGTCTATATAAATAAAATTGAAAATCTGTCTGTCTGTCTGTCTGTTTGTCCCATCATCACGGGAGAACGGCTGAACCTAATTTGATGAAATTTTGTGAGTAGCCTAGAAATAGCCCGACTTAAAATTTAGTCTATGGTTGGAATTTCTACGACCAGTAGTTCTCGAGATATTAGTAAAAAACGAAACTTCCGTTTGTCTCATCATCACGAGAGAACGGCTGAACCGAATTTAATGAAATTTTGTGGGTTGCCTTGAAATAGCCCCCCATAAATTTTGCCCAAGTTTCAAGTTTCTAAGACCAGGGGTTGTCGAGATATTAATGAAAAACAGAACTTTTTTTATAGGAGTTCTACTCTCCAACTCCGTGGTTTATCCAAACGGAAAGGATAAAAATCGTTTGTTTAAAGCGTCAAAGGGAATTAAAACTTTATTTTTGAGTTTGATGCAGGATTTTTGCATTAAATAGTCACTATCTGAAAGCATGAATTGTTTGAAACATGAATTTAAATGGAAAAATCTACCTCCATGTTTTTACATGTATTAACCTCCATGTATTTCACAAGCTTTTACTCAACGATTAGAAGTATAAAGAAATTAAAATGGTTATTTAATTTCGCATTTTATGAGGAAGATTCTATCTTATATCATGTTGCTCGGCAAAGGAATGGAATTAAATGTGTTTGTTAATGATTATTATTTTTTTTTCTATTTGTATAATAAATAAATGGATGTAAAAATATATTTTATAAATAAACGGTTTAATTGTTCTTTTAATTATATATATTGCGGACTGCGTACATCACACTTTTATTTATTTTAGCAAAGAGGTTTCAAAGCTCATATATTGTGTTTAACTAATAAACTCATATATTGTGTTTACCCAATAAATTCATTTAGCCGATTGTTGAAGCAGAAAAAGAGTAGAACGGATGTATGTATCTTCTAATACAATTTTAGTGTTTTCATTTAGTATATATACAGACGGGATATGGATATTTTATTCTTCAGATCTGCAAATTTAGAGCTACGAATTTAGCGGAATATCTCTAAATAACTTGGTAACTTTTCTTAAACTTTACTAAATTAGAGGAAATATCTCCAAATTAATAAAAATGACCCAAATCAATGAAATTAAATTTGTTTTTTTAGAATAGAGTACTGAAATGATGTTTCTGTAGCATTTGTCGGTCAGTCCATCCATCCTACTTAGTAACGCATTTAACTAATTTTTTTAATATCACTAAATTGATAAAAATATTTGTAAATCCATAAAAATATCATGGAGACGAAAATGTCGCCAAACCTTCCATGGAGATCACATTATTCAGACGACATGATTTCCATCAATTTATTTGAAGCAGATGATATCATGTCGCTTAGCAACGGATCCAATGTGTTATGTGTCATACGATTTTTATTAAATCTAATAAAAATATGTATATAAAATAAATTTCATTGACATTGCATTTTTGACTGGATAATATCAATTACGGTCTTCAGGTTTAAACATCGTTATTATTGATATTTCGGGGACAGTTGATTCAGGAATTATTGATATTTTCAAATTATTATGCCATTGTTTCATTATGACGAAAATTGTTGAAACTCATATATAGTACGTTGTACAAGTAATCTTCTACAAATGCACGGGTATATCTTCTAATCTACGACAATATAAGTAGTACAGGTATATTGGCAAAATTTTTATATATATTGGCATATATTGGAATCAATTACGACCTTCTGGTATTAAGATTACGGGGATTTTTGATACTTTCAATTTATTACGTCATCTTTTTTATTTTGGTAAATATTTTTAAGACTCATATTACAATATGTTTAAGCTTCTACTAACACACTGGCATATTTTCTAATTTGCGACAATATAAGTAGTACGTGGTTGCATATATTGATTCAATTCTTTTTTTTGTGTGTGAATTTGTTTACAAAAGGGGCCAGGATATTTTATTCTTCAGATTTGCCCGTGAAGATAATTTTGCACAGTGAGAACAGATATTCTTAAACTTCTCTTTATGAGCAATAAATTTAATATTTTATCAGAATTTGCACATGATTGCGAATTATAAGTTTTTTTATATTATATACTCCGTACGAAGGACGGGTATGCTGCTAGTATTATTATAAAGTTGATATAAACCAGGGACCATAATTTGCAAACAATATGTTGCATTTTCTATATTTTAACAAGTTAACGAATGAAATAAAATATAATAGCTGAATTGCAATGGAAATAAATTTATGACATTATTCAATTTTGTTGTTGCAGTAGAACCCTAGTTTTGCGTTTCTCTAAGAAACCGATTCAGAAAACGTCATATGGGGGAAAGCACAACACAATTAAACTATATTTTAACTATTATATAAACATCAAAGAAAACAAGTAAAAAAATACATATACCACTCATCAAGCTTTCACTTTTCACTGATTAAAAGATAAATTTATCATTCGCACAGAAAAATTCCGTATCAATCCACTATAATTTAGCTATTCTCTAAACCAAATTTAATATTAACTAATAAAATTACTTTCCGCTATCCCCAGGCAATAAACACTATGTTTGAGGAAACCAAACGATTTAGACTTTAGGCAATAAAAAAAACATTAAATCCCATATATATTCTCCTCCAAAATATCCCGCAGCTTAAATACGTCTACTTGGACCTATACGGCAGCAAAATGATGGAAATACTGTTCCTAATGCAATATCGTCTGACAGGGTAGACATTTCGAAATATGTCTCTCATGAAAAATATGCACCGGACCCTGAGACATTGTTGCAACAGACCCTGAGACTGACGCACTAGATATTAACAATTAATATCTAGTGCGTCAGTCTCAGGGCCTGGTGCAACAATATGTCTGCATCTTTTGTCGTTTATTTCAAAGAAAACATTTTATGCATTTATTTCAAATAAAATATAATTAAAATAAAAGTTACTCAGCTGTATATTATTTGAATAGACACTGTCTACTTTGTCTTCCCTGACGCTTCACCAACGACTTTACGTAGGAAAAGCTGTGTGCTGCACGTCGGATTTTCTATCACAGAACAAATTAAGCGTATAAATGAAGCGATTACTGTAATTATTCATAGTTAGTTCTTTGTCAAAATACATCAACAAAGTTCACTTTCATAATTTTCAGGAATATTTGGTTGAGAACAGTAAATATTCACAAAGGCGTGAGTTTAAAGTTACGAAAATAAATAGAAAATCCCATAAAAAGCAAAACCCCAAGCTTCCTCACCTAGGAAGTAATAATCCGATCTGATCATAGGCGGTATTATATTCTTGCGATTCCAGACATGAATACAAAGGGGCTCTGATAGTCCTTGCAAGTCGTAAATCAAAGTAACGCATTGTTTCGGTATCCCTTTTCTTACCGTCATTGCCGTTTAGTCCCATTACTGGTTTATAAGAGAGCATAAAGGGTATAACATAAAATACATTTCGGAAAGGCGATTTTTTTACAAAATGTTTAGAATGGGATAGTGTCTATTTTCTGTTCGGAGGTCTTGGCGGTGAGGTTTGCAATGAAATTGTGGAGCAATTAGAACATGTTTGTTAATTAGTAAAATGAGTCAAATTAATAAAATACGAAAAAACAAGCTTCTAAATCTGCTCTACAGAGCACGGAAAAGTGGAAGGTGAATTTTATTCACTCTCGAAATTGAACCAAATTGAGGGCGTAGGCACAGTCACTTCAAAACAATACTATACAAATCATCATTGTCTAAAATTTATATTATTCGACATTCTCGAAAGGAAATGGGGGTGTAGACAGATGAAAAGTTTTGACAACTTTGCACAAACTAAGTTTCAGATAATAATATCATTTATATAGTATTGTTTTGAATTGAATCTGACTACACCCACAATTTCGTTCAATTTCATTTGTGTGATTAACATTTATTTATGTAAAATATATTTAGTCCTGTAATCGGCTATTCAAGGTAATGTTAATAATTTTATTTAATTAATATTTAATTCAGGGGCCGACGCGGTGGTCGAACGGTCAAAGGCAAGCGTTTCCTCGTACTCGTTTGACCGCCGGGTTGTGGGTTCGAGTCCCACTTCTGGCATGGATGTTTGTGTTGTTGGGCGCATTGTGTTCCCACCCCCACTGGTGCGCTGGGGCAACGTCATATGACGGCTAAGAGGTTCAAGGTTCTGGCTGATATATAGGCGAAGATGAAAGAGTCAGTGCCTGGCCATTGGGGGGGGGGGATATATTTAATTCAGGGAGTTTTATCTAAGGCAATTTGTATAATCTTATAAGCATTCGATACCAATTCGATTTTCAAAGATTATTAAAGTTATAGTAGACTAGAATTTAAACCTGGAACATTTTTCTGAACGATGTATGCTCAGCCACAACTGAGTTACCAATGAAAGAAAATATCTGTTAAAGCATTTATGACACAACAAATTCCTTACGAACGTCAAAAACTTTATTTATTTCTTCTATTAAAGGATTTTCTAAATGTGCATAACAGACAGCTATGGTTAATAATGAACAAATTGACAAGTTGGGCATGCTGGATATTGCTGGTGTTTCTAACATGTGATATTAGTACAGACCGATTTATGTTTAGAAAATTATCTAAGGAACTTCAATAATGTCATCTTGTTTGCCTTGAATATTAAATTGAATTGTTTTATTTAAGATAAATGGCGTGTAAATATATCCATATAAACTTAACATCTTCACATTTTACTGTCTTCTCAAACTAACTTCTAGTAACTAATGTGGAAGATGGGTTAATCGTCATGGGTTTTGCAGTATGGTATGGCTGTTCAAACCCAAATGTCCTCTTACACTTAAATGCTATGATTCCGATTGATAAATTACAGTTCTTCATAGAGCGATATACATGGTGTTTCAAAAGGATTGTATGATCAAACATATCCTGTACATTTAGTCATAGACCCATGGCTCTAATTTAAGAAAAACCTTTAATTAAGGTAGATTACCATCGTATGCACATTTTGATCATGTAATGCCTTTTAGCAAAAAATGCAAAATGTAACCTGTTATACGGACCCTTTAGAAAAAAAATGACACTATAAAAAGTATTAAGTAAAAGTTCAATTAGTTATACAAAAAGTATTAAGTAAAAGTTCAATTAGTTATACAAAAAGTATTAAGTAAAAGTCCAACAAAAAGTATTAAGTAAAAGTCCAATTAGTGATACAATAAAGTATTAAGTAAAAGTTTAATTAGTGATACAAAAAAAGTATTAAGTGAAAGTCCAATTAGTGATACAGAAAAGCATTAAGTGAAAATCCAATTAGTGATACAAAAAGTATTCAGTAAAAGTCCAATTAGTGATACAAAAAGTATTAAATAAAATTCCTATTAGTGATACAAAAATGTCTCAATGTCATACGATCAAAATTACCCAAGATATCATTAACTAAATATTTTTACTTTCTCATACGTAGTATTGAGAAAGTATCGTGTTCTCTTGTTCTCGAAAATTTTCGATTTCGAAATTTTGATGCCAATATATGTTTAAAGACCTTCTGAACACGTTTTGACTATTTTGGGAGTGATGTCCGTCTGTCTGTATGTCTGATGTCTGTGGTGGATTTCTTGTGTACACGATACTAGCCACAAATATTAATGGATTTTCAAGAAACTTTATATCCAGCTTTGTCATCAAGAAATCTAGAACTAGATAGAATGCTTTTAAATTCGAGCGAAAACTTTTAATTTTATTCTAAACTTTATATTTTTTACTTTCCCTGCAATACGTGGTAATGTATAGGGAAAGTATTGGAATCATGTCGACAATAACAACTCGAGTTTTCGACGGATCTACACGTTTCGAGACCTATAGAATACGAAAAAACTATTTTTAGCATGACGTCTGTGTGTGTGTCTGTGTGTATGTCTGTGTGTCGGTGTGTATGTCTGTGTGTCTGTGTGTCTGTCTGTCTGTGCAGATTTTGTATCCACTCTAACTAAAAATGTAATTGACCGAATTTCATAAAATTTGGTAGGTGAGTCACTTGTGGGCGAATATGGTGCTGATTAGTTTTGGGTACGATTCGGGGTAAAAAACTCGCCTTGTTTTTGCGAAATGATCCGCAAAAGCTTGTATCCACTCTAGTTGAAAATCTAATAGACCGAATTTCACAAAATTTGGTAGATAAGTTGCTTGTGGGTAACCCTGGTACTGATTAGATTTTGGTACGATTCGGAAAAAATTAACCTGCCTTTTTTTGCAAAAAGACCCGCAAAAATCGACAAAATCTGAAATAAAGAACTACGTATGCTGAAATATATCCATTAAATGCTTATTTTATACGTTATTTTTAACGAAGAAAAGAATAAGATCAACCCCATTACACTAGGACTAGCCGTTCTCGAGATATTTTTTGTTTTTTTCTCTACGCCACCTTTGAAAATGAGTCCAGTTACCAATGAGAACGAAAATTGAATTAATAGTGAATTAAATTTAATTAAAATAAGAGAATGTGTATATAAGTCTGCAGGGAAAGTCATGTGCTGCCCACATCAGATTTTTTAACATGGCAGCATACGACAACATTTAGCATAATCATGTATAAATGGGTTTATTTATGACTCAATGATTACGAGACTTAACAGTTCCAATCCTTGTTGTGTAAAATAGTCGCGATACAAATTGTTTTGTTCATGACGTCATTAGCCCGCTTGAGGGTAAGTTTCAGCCGGGAGGTACATTGTCAAATATGGTGTCAATCGAAAGATTTTTTGACGCCCTTTAAACTGAAGGATAACACGATATATTTGCAATCGTTTATACCCACGATAACGAATTTTCAAATTTTTCTTGTAAAATTTGAAAAAAAAAAATGAATTCCGGTATGAGATAGTAGAGTTGGGCGATACTCTAGTTTATTCGACGAGTGATTGGGGACTGCACAAAATTTGGCTGAATATAAGTGCGCTTGTAAATTTCCTAATGTAATTTTTATTTAATGAAATTCAGTTTTTGTACGTATTTTGCATATTTTGAATGGGAAAAGGTTGATGTGTTGCGCGTGGCGTACGAGCTACCTAGGTGTAAGTTTCGATATTTTTAATCAAAGATTTATTTTTTTCTTTATTTTTCTACCGGAATTTTTTTATAATGCAGCTTAAAGGGTATATGAAATCCGAATACACTCGTACAATACATATTGGGTTCTGTATTGAGGTCGACAGATACTTTGACTCATATCACGTCAACAACCCAAATGAACAATGAAGATCTTATATGTCCTCTGTGAAAAGATCTGGGAAAAGCACGTAACTTGTGAGAATATTAACTAATCAAGAAATTTTTGAGAAATTTCCAAAACTCACTCAAATTCGCTGAGTCGGTTATATTTCGTCGAATTCGTCACCAGGGTCAAGTGACCTAGATCAAGTGACCGTCAGATTGCAACAGTATTCTTCTGTTGCGCATATTCCTAACAATATGATGCCCCCTTCCATTACGTAATTCCACGTCCGTTTCGTCTAAATCGCATTTCTTTCTAGATTTACTTTACCCCGAGCTCCAAGATGTTTCACATCAAAAACAAAACCCTTATACTCATGTCTCAGACATGTGTTATCCATTCATAAATCTGTCATTTGTAAAAGAAATTGGTTTTGAATGAAAAATCCTGCGTTTCCGATTCGACACTTAAATTAGAAAGAAAGAAATGAATTTTTGCAATCAATATGAATGGTTCAAAAGAATACCTAGCATTGTCTACTTTCAACATTCACATTTCGATCACTATCTCTAAAATTTTCACTCCGGTTGTCAGTTTACGTTGCAGAGAAGCCTTTTTGAGCGTCCATATCTTGTTTTGACACTTCAATTTACCCAAGAATTTTCAAAATCCGCATCAAATATACATATGCTTATATTTTTTGTTTTGCGTTGCACATCTTATGTCTATTTCTGCAATGCTCGTGTCCTTTAAATTGTGATTGAACTCAAAACATATTCTCCGGAGAGAAGTTTTCGCCTTTGGTTGAAATTAGAATTTCTTAACAATCGATGTGGATTGAATTTATGAAATAATATATTCCAAAATCTTTCAAAAGCTGGGTTTTCACGCAATTTCAACCATTCACTATGGAATAAATGCTTCTTTTTCTTTTTTTCTTCTTTTTTTCTCTTTTTCACAATCCGTCTTTTTCGATCGCACGTCTCATCAGAAAATAAACGTAGTGTAAACAATTGTGAATTACATTCGCTTTCTGGGATATTACATTTTTTACTTGGAAATAATACAATACATCATCTGAAAACAATTTCATCCCAAAAATATCTAACTTTCAAATTTTTATGTGAATGTTCTTTGTAAAGTAATTTTTCATTGACGTTGTTATCTATTTTTTGTCTACTTCCGAAAGTAGATTTTTCAATTCACTCTTTCATATTTCAGTTTCAGTGTGGGAAATAAAGATATTTGGGGGCAGAATAAAATGAATTTTATTTTATTATTGCATTCTACAGATTTACTCATTTTATTTATAATGGAACAGGTATGTTATGCAAAGACTTTCATTATTTATGTACAGACTTTTATTATTTATGTGCAGATTTTCATTATAATGCAAAACTAATTATCCAAATAATTAGCAATTTTTATTCTCCAAACTATACAGAGCTGAATTTTAGAGTATTTTTAAACTTTATAATAATATTGCATACTTTATTATATACAATGAATTTTTGTCCGAGAAAGACTTTAACAAGCGATATCTGAATTTTAGAATCGCGCCCTACCGAATGAGAAAGCTGAACTCGGAAAAAAATCTAACATTCTCCTCCTCCTATTTATACTGTCCAGAGCTCATGTCCTGAAAGAATTCACCTTTATCTGTAAATAAGGCGGTATGAAATAAAGATGTAAAGATATCAACCTGTTTTGGACAAAAAGAACTGTCTTCGCCATGTTAAATGAGATAGAGTAGTCATTCCAGCAAAAATAGAAAAAAAATCAGGGAAAAGAAAACTGCTCTGGTGACTAAGGATAATAAGCGTTGCTAATACGAAATTAATAAAAATAAACGTAAAAGCTAGGACTACTGAAATAGAATAAAACTAAATACAGAAAATGCAAGGAAATTTGCTCAAAATACAGCAAAATGTAACTGAATATAAAATCAACAAAATAAAGTTACATCTAATAAGAAACAAAGGAAGTAACCACTGTCGGAAATTAAATTATCTAACTGTGAACAACTCCTATATTCCGCCACTTGAGGTCAATATTTGCTTCCAAAACTGGTTGACGTCCTTGTAAATTTATTTTATTCTGTTTTACAAACTGAGCATTTTTTATATCTGAGTAGAAATTTTACAGTATTTTGAAAATCGATCATTTTACCGCAATTTGCACATTTTTATCACTTTATTTTTATATCCCCACCGTCTTTAATTTCACTAGACGGTGTCTCCTCCTTTTCGCTACGCTTCGCCAAACCCCGTAACTCACTTCGCCAGTAACATTGAAGTCAATACAGAACCAAACTTTGAGTATAAAATAAATATTACGAAAAATCTAAACTCACAACACTAAAATCAATTGACCATCTGCCATGCTCAATAGGGAGCTAAAATTTAAGCATAAAATAAATATAAGTGAAAATCTAAATTCGTAACAATTGACCATATGCCATGCTCGTTAAGGAGCCAAACTTTAAGCATAAAATAAATATTACAAAAAAAGCTAAACTCGTAACATTGAAATAAATTGACCATCTGCCATGCTCAATAGGGAGCTTAACTTTAAGCATGAAATAAATATTAGGGAAAAACTAAACTCGTTAAACTTTAAGCATAATATAAATATTAAAAGAAAGCTGAAATCTTAACATTGCAGTTAATTGACCATCTTACATGCTCGATTTGAAATTAATGTCCTATGTCCTTCCGTACAGACAAAGTATCGTAACATTAGAGAATAAGGAGTACTTTTTCCCTATAATATTACATCAATATACAAAACGCATAATATGTATTGCGGATAAAAAGACAACATTTTTAGGTACCGTTGTGTTAGGATGTATTTGACCGCTTTTTAACACTTTACAACAAAGTTGAAAAGTGTTTATGACTTTGTTCATTCTGTCTGTCTGTCTGTCTGTCTGTCTGTCCGTTAGCACGATAACTGCCGTAAAAATGACTTAATCAAAATGAAATTTTAGTATGTTGTTCAGACGGTCTATAGGACCTATGGGAATATAAATGAATAATATCACCTAATTAGTTTTGGATTGAACCCGGGTTGAAAAAATGGAATACATTGAGCCCTATGGGATCTAATTTTTCAAGCATTTTTTAAGCGGATTTAAAATTCACAAATTGCTTCGAAAATTTTAGGCAATATTCAAATTGTTCCATAAAATATATAAAAAAAATTCAGCGAAATATATTCAGTAGTTTTTTAAATAAAAATTAAAATAATAATAACACCTCTTATATGAAGCGATCACGTGTCCATGATATGAAACGATCACATGACCCACTTCAAAATGATATATGGCATCCATCTTGTCTCAAAATCGTGATTTTTAAAGTTCTTTCTAATTCATATTGAGTGTTGTATCCATCCTAAAACTACTTTATTTTGGCCTAAATTCTGTGCATCTACATACTTTAACAACGCAATGACAATATATTTCAGTTTAAATGCTCATACAAATTTGATTATTTCTACTATTAAGCCTATTTTTCACCTATGTAAAATGTAAACAGCAAAATATGTAGAATGAGTTGTATTAGAATCGCTGTAATTCTTTAACACAAAATCATTTAGTCCATGGAGTCTGCATGGAGTATGAATGAAATATTCATTGATTTTAGAAAGAGAAGGACGATAATTTTCGATGAAGTTTTACGCATAGAGTTTTACTTACTTGTAGCTCCATGGTCTTAATTTTTAAATAATATAAATTATTATAGTATTGTGATGAATGACATGAATGGGGGAATTATTTATGAATGAAATGTTGCTTTTATAGAGAGAGCCAGGCGTGTTATTTTTTCTATGACGTCATTTGAATGGATTTCAGTTGTTTTCGATGAAGTTTTCAAATATAATAAATTATCGTAGTATTATGATAATTCTAAAATTATTACCGAGGAATATATCACATTTTAGAGATGTTTAAACCAGGCAATTTATATTTTAATGCCGTCATTTGAATGAAGTTAATTTTTTTCGATGAAGGTTTAAGGTTTCAAATATAATAAATTAATGTAGTATTGTGATAAGTTTTAAAATATTACCGAGGAATGTATTGCATTTTAGACATGTTTAAATAAAATTGCATTGAAGTTGGAAAGTGTTTCATAATCAATGCTTTAAGCATGATTGATCTTTCTTGTTTTTTATACACCGGATTATCGCATACCACAAAGCTCACCTCTGTCTGAATATCTGGAAGTTCTCTTGGTTTAGCTTAATAATACAAATTTAGTAAAATCAATAAACGGAATAAAATATAACAGAATTAACGTTAATATATATAATTAAAATTGAAAATATGTCTATCTATGTGTGTTTGTCTCATGATCATCACAGGTTGCCCTGAATTTTATGAAATTATGTAGGTAGCCTTAGAATAGCTACATTTAAATTTAGTCTATATTTTGTTTTGAGTATCTAGAACAAGGGGTTTGTTGAGATATTAATAAACACGAAAGATCAATCATGCATAAAGCATTGATTATGAAACACTTTCCAACTGAAATGCAATTTTATTTAAACATCTCTAAATTGCGATACATTCATCGGTGATATATTTAAAATTATCACGATGCTACAATAATTTATTATATGTGAAAACTTCATCGAAAACAAATGAACTTTATTCAGATAACGTCATCGAAATATAAATCGCCTGGCTCTCTATATAAAAGCAGTGAATATTCCATTCATAAACTGTTTTCCATTCCTTTCATTCAGAGTCGATATTTTTTAAATTATCACAATACTACAATAATTTATTTTATTTAACGTAGAACCATGGAGGTAAAATTACTTTCTTACTCCATGCTTTAAACTTCATCAATAAAGCAATATTATGGAATCGTCTGCTTCTCTAAGTAAAATCAATGAATGTTCCATTCATATCAGCTATATTGCAGACTCCAGAGATAAATAATTTTGCGTTAAAAAATTCAGCCATTGTTATACAACTCATCTTACAGCTTGATGTGTTTACATTCTCCACACGTGAAAGTTAGGTTTCGTTGTAGAAATAATCAAATTTTGATGATCATTTAAACACCCAAAGTATTGCAATTGCGTTGGCGCTGTATATAGATGCAGAGAAAAAAAAAGCGGTTTTAGAACGGATGCAACACTATGAATTAAAAAGAACTTTTAAAATCACGATTTTGACACAAGATGGATGCCATATTTTACTTTGAAGTGGATCACGTGATCTTTTCATATAATATGGGTGCAATTATTATTTTAATTTTTATTTAAAAAGCTACCGAACATATTTTTCTGAAATTCTTTTGTATATTTTATGGGATAATTTGAATATCTCCTAAAATTTTTGAAGCAATTTGTGAATTTTAAATTCGCTTAAAAAATGTTTGAAAATTTATGTCCCATAGGGTTCAATGTATTTCATTTTTTCAACCCGGGTTCAATCCAAAACTAATTATGTGATATTATTCATTTACATTCCCATATGTTTCACAGGCCGTCTCAATAACATACTAAAATTTCATTTTGATAAAATCATTTTTACGGCAGTTATTGTGCAAACGGACAGACAGACAGAATGAACAAAGTCATACACACTTTTCAACTATGTTGTAAAGTGTTAAAAAAACTTACAATTAAACCCTCCATAGAAATAGCATCGATATTTTTCCTCAAATTTATACCTTGTTGATCAGTAATGTGATTAAATTAACGTGTTAATATGGAAGAGGATTTTTATTATCTTTTTTCTCATTTAAATATAAAAAAAATAGATATAAATATAAATTTTATAAATGAACGCTATTGCATTTTTAACTGGATTGTATCAATTATGGCCTTCGCATTTAAAAATTACAATAATTATTGATATTTTCAATTTCTTTTGTCATCTGCTTTTCGCAAAGATTAATCAAACTCATATATTATGCTTAGCAAATTGTTGCAACAGAATATAAATGGTTCGGGTATCTTCCAATATCATTTTAGCTCTCTTCAGATCTGCCTGTGAAGATAATTTTCCATAGTTAGAACACAGATTCCTATACTTTATTTTGGGAAAATTAAATTAAATATTTTACAAGATGTTTTGAATAACAATGTCCTTTAAAATACGACTGGAATTTGCATATGATTATAAATTTTAATTTTCTTTATATTATATATTCAATACAAAGAACAGGTATATAGCTAGAAGAACATAAAAACGTTGAGTTGTACGAACGCTGATAACACGCTCATAAACTGTCACCGTCTATGCTACTCTACGTTTTGGCCACAGATATACAAAATAACCTACTATGAAAGCAAGAGAATGTTTGAATATACACGCAAGAGTCTCTTACATGATATTCGCCCTCCGCAAGAGCACTATGTAACTTTTAATGCTCTCTTCTTTCCTCGAGGAAGCACTGTAAATAATTGAAGTCGAGGATAGAAAAATTTTACCCTTACAAGATTACCTTCTGCGAACAGCTGACACAATAGAAGCCCAGGAAATAACAATACAAGTATTTAAAGAACCAAACATAAGGAAATCAAAATATATCACTTATTTTTATTGTTTATTAGTTTTCACTATTTGAATCATCATTCTAATAAACATGAAGTGCAATGACAAAATATTAATTCTACTGAAATATTTTTTGACAATAATAATAACTTATTTAGACCTCAAATACTTTGATGTATTATACTAAAACTGCTTCATGTTGACTGAACATATTGTAATATGCTTTTAGTTTCAAGCCCTGAACGGAAATCCTTAAAATCACTGTAGACATATCGTTTTCATAATGGAAATACTTGAAACACATTTTTTACATATTTTGGTATCACGAGTACTTCATGTCAACGAGAAACTGAAATAATTTTTATTATAAAATACTCTGTATACATACAAAATAAAATGAAGTCAACAATTATTAAAAATGATGAAACAAACATAGAATTAAAAAAAATAATTATGTGATAAGTTTTCGTACAAAAAAAGAATTCCTTCCTTATGTATCTTGTGTTAGATGCAATGTCATTTTTACGACAGTGGAATATCAAAAGAAATTTATCCCTGTATAGTCTTAAAATATATTAGACAAATTAGCTCTCGCTAGGAGAAAAAGCATATTAACGTAAATAATTTTTGAGTTTGTAAACATGGTAAAAGGTTTTTAAAAGCTTCAGTATCCCCAAGTTTTCTCTAAAATGTGCCGGCATGATAAAGTTATTTTTGGTGTATGTTTAGACTATTTTTTATTTTGTATCTAATTTAGTTAGAAAAGAGAAAATAATTGTGAAACTTTCAAATACCTTGATAAACTGATTATTATTCCATTATTATGAATATTTAAATTTCGCTAAACATATTTTAATATTTGTTCATTGATAACTTGTAAAACAATAAATGTAATAAAGATATTGAATTTTGGAAATGGCTTAATTGTGGTTAGTGCAATGCAAGTAATATTTAAAGTATGTTTACGTATGTGCATAAAAATATTACTTTTTAATAAATACAAACAAACGTCGAAAAATTTTAATATTAGTTAAGTAAATGCTTAAATTAATGCTTTAGAACATTACTTATTTTCAATTGAAATTATCGATTGGTCGGAACTCCGGGATTCGAACCCATGCATCCAGTTACTCTATCAGCTAACTCCGACCACGCAAGAATTTCTCTCAAATTCCCCTGGATTTCCCTCCTTTGAAACAAGTTCAGAACTGGCACTAACTTTCTCTGGATGCCGTCAAACAATACTTTAAGTCATGTGCCAATTGCAAAGCATTAGACGCATTAGACTGCAAAACATTTACTTAAAACCTAAATTTTACACGTAAAAATTGACACGTTTAGTTTACATCATTTAATTACTAGCGACAAAAACAAAATTTACAGGCTTAGCTATTGCAACAAAGTATTGCTAATGATGAATTATTTATAACTCACATATATGCAATTACAAGAAAGATCAATCGGGCGCGGTTGCCCTGTGGTTAGCGCGTTGGAGTTGCACTCGGTAGGCCCGGGTTCGATTCCAGCCACTGCCCAAACTGCCGCCTTGTTCACGCGGAGTACGATCAAGATAAACATGTGGGTCCGTAAGTCCTTCCGAGAGGTTGGTGGCAGGGGAAGGAGGGTACGGTCCCTGTGGATGCCTCCCCCACTGGGTTCCGGTCTAAATTGGGTGGCACTTCCCGGCCGTCCAAACAGATACCTTACACCTTTCTGGTAGGTCGGACGGTCTGGGTCGAAGAAGAAGAAAGATCAATCATGCATAAAGCATTGATTATGAAACACTTTCCAACTATAATTTCATTTAAACATCTCTAAAATGCGATACATTCAGCGGTAATATTTTTAAAATTACCGCAATACTGCAATAATTAAGTATATATGAAAATATAAAACTTCATCGAAAAAACGAACTTGATTCATATGACGTCATCGAAATATAAATCGCCAGGTTCTCTGTGTAAAAGTAGTAAATATTTCATTCATACCTTTGTATTTCATTCACCACAGTACTACAATAATTTATTCAACTTTAAAACTTAAAACCATGGAGGTAAAAGTAATTTAACTCTATGCATAAAACTTCATCGAAAAAGTCTGCCATTAATTCGTCTGCTTGTATATGTAAAATCAATGAATGTTTCATTCATATCATCTATATTGCAGACTCCAGAACAAAATGATTTGGCGTTAAAGAAATTCAGGAATTTTTATACAACTCATCTTACAGCCTAATCTGTTTACATTCTCCATAAGTGAAAATTAGGTTTCGTTGTAGAAATAATCAAAGTTTGATGATCATTTAAACTCAAATATATTGTAACTGTGTTGTTTCAGAATACAGATGCACAGTAATTAAGCAAAAATATAGCGGTTTTAGGACGGATACAACACTAAATATGAATAAGAAAGATCAATCATGCATAAAGCATTGATTATGAAACACTTTCCAACTTCAATGCAATTTTATTTAAACATCTCTAACATGCGATACATTCCTCGGTAATATTTTTAAAATTATCACAATACTACATTCATTTATTATATTTGAAAACTTTTTCAAAAAGAAAAAAATGAACTTCATTCAAATGACGGCATTGAAATATAAATTTCCTGGTTTAGGCATCTCTAAAATGCGATACATTTCTCGATAATATTTTTAAAATGGTCTGAATACTACATTAATTCATTATATTTGAAAACTTCATCGAAAACAAATGAAATTTATTCAAATGACATCATCGAAATATAACAAGTCTGGCTCTCTCTATAAAAGCAGCACTTCATTCATAAACATTTTCCCATTCATTTCATTCATCACAATATTATAATAATTTATTTTATTTAAAAACATATGATCATGGAGATACAAGTAATTAAACTCTATGCTCAAAACTTCATAAAAAAAAATCGTCCTTCTCTTTGTAAAATCAATGAATATTTCATTCATATCAGCTATACAGACTCCATGCGCTAAATAATTTTGTGTTAAAGAAATGCAGCAATTCTTGTACAACTCATTCAACATATTTAGGTATTTACATTTTCCATAAGTGAAAAATAGGCTTCGTTGTAGAAATAATCAAAGTTGGATGATCCTTTAAATTCGAATATATTGTAATTGCGTTATTTCAGTATGTAGATGTACAGAATTTAAGCAAAAATAAAGCGGTTTTAGTACGGATACAACACTAAATATGGATTAGAAAGAACTTTAAAAATCACGATTTGGAGACAAGATGGTTGCCATATTTTATTTTGAAGTGGGTCACGTGATCGCATCATATAAAAGTGTAATTAGGTTCAATGTATTTCATTTTTTTTCAATCCGGTTCCAATCCGAAATTGATTGGATGATATAAGTCATTTCTATTCCCATAGGTCCCACAGACCGTCTGAACAACATACTAAAATTTCATTTTGATTAAGTCATTTTTAAGGCAGTTATCGTGCTAAGGGACAGACAGACAGACAGACAGACAGAATGAACAAAGTCATAAACACTTTTCAACTTTGTTGTAAAATGCTAATTAAAAAGAACTTTAAAAATCACAATTTCGACACAAGATGGATGGTCGGCCGTCCAAATAGTTGCTCCTAGTCCTTTGGACGAGTCGGACGGTCTGGGTCTTCAACAAGATGGATGGCCCGGGGCTTTCACAAGATGGATGGCCCGGCCATCCAAATAGCTGCTCTAAGTCCTCGGACGAGTCGGGTGGTCTGGGCTTTCGACAAGATGGATGGCATCGATCATTTAAACTCATGTATTGTAATTGCGCTGTTTCAAAATACAGATGCACAGACATTATATTTATTTTGAAGTGGGTCACGTGATCTCGTCATATAATGGTCAAGTGATCTTTTCATGTAAAGGGTGTAATTATTATTTTAATTTTTATTTAAAAAACTCCTGAATATATTTTGCTGAAAATTTTTTTATATATTTTATGGAATAACTTAAATGTTTCCTAAACCTCTCGGAGCAATTTTTGAATTTTAAATTCGCTTAAAAAATGTTTTAATAATTAGGTCCTATAGGGTTCAATGTATTTCATTTTTTCAACCCGGGTTCAATCCAAAACTAATTGGCTGATATTATTCATTTATATTCCCATAAGTCCCACAGATCGTCTGAACAACATACTGAAATTTAATTTTGATAAAGTGATTTTTAAGGCAGATATCGTGCTAACGGACAGACAGACAGGCAGAATGAACAAAGTCATAAACACTTTTCAACTATGTTGTAAAGTGTTAGAAACCAGCTTACATTAAAAACATATTATATCTTAAACACCCTAACCTACGAAAGTCCTCAAGTACTCCAACTACATCTGAATGAAAGATCCCTGGTTATATACATTAAGTTTATCTATTGTATAGCAACCATATCTGATCAAATAAAAGTGATTTCAATGCCTTAGCCGAGAGCTGAATAAGTTAGGAACCCAAACTCGGCAATAAAGCGAGAAAGAAGAAACAAAGTTGTAAAACATTGCCCAATTAGTAGGATCGTACCTAAATTGGTTACAGAATATATATTTGTTTAACGCGATATGATTGTAGGTGAATTGATTTAGGAATGATACAATATATAATACATGCGTAAAATGTAAATTCGAATTCGAATTATAACATAATTACTTATTATCACTGTTTGCCCATCTGGCAACACATAGGAGCTAGCATAGGCTAGCATATTATCTAGCATAGTATAGCAGATATTTATTTCCTTTCATACACACATTTCATACGTTCCAGGCGTTATTCGTACTAATTGGGCATTGCGCAACAATTTTATAACTGACTTTTTAACAGTTTACAACATAGTTGAAAAGTGTTCATGACTTTGTCCATTCATTCTGTATGTTTGTCTGTCCGTTAGCAGGATAACTACCGTAAAAATGACTTTATCAAAGTGAAATTTTAGTTTGTTGTTCAGATGGTCTGTGGAACCTATGGGAATATAAATGAACAATATCACCCAATTAGTTTTGGATTGAACCCGGGTTGAAAATATGAGATACATTGAACCCTATGGGACCTAATTTTTCAAACATTTTTTAAACGAATTTAAAGTTCACAAATTGCTACGAAAGTTTTAGGAAATATTCAAATTATCCCATAAAATATATAAAAATATGTTCCACAAAATATATTCAGTAGTTTTTAAATAAAAATTGAAATAATAATTATACCATTTAAATGAAGAGATCACGTGACCATTATATGAAGAGATCACGTGACCCACTTCAAAATAAAATATGGCATCCATCTTGTGTCAAAATCGAAATTTTTTAAATTCTTTTTAATTTATATTTAATGTTGTATCCGTCCTAAAACCGCTTTATTTTTGCTTAAATTTTGTGCATCTACATTCTTACATTCTGAAACAACGCAATTACAATATATTTAAGTTTAAATGATCATAAAACTTTGATTATTTCTACAACGAAGCCTTATTTTCACTTATGGAGAATGTAAACAAATACAGATGTAGGATGAGTTGTATAAGAATAGCTGAATTTCTTTAACGCAAAATTATTTAGCACTGGAGTCTGCAATATAGCTGATATGAATGAAACATTAATTGATTTTACATAGAGAAGCAGACGAGTTTTTAGATGAAGTTTTAAGCAAAAAAAAATTAAAAATAAAATTACTTGTATCTCCACAGTTTTAAGTTTTTAAATAAATTATATTTTTGTAGTATTGTGATGAATGAAAGGAATGGAATAAAAGTGTATGAATGAAATATTTACAGCGTTTACATAGAGAGCCAGGCAATTTAAATTTCATTCACGTCATTTGAATAAAGTTCATTTTTTTCGATAAAGTTTGAAGTTTTCAAATATAATAAATTGCTGTAGTATTGTAATAATTTTAAAAATATTGCTGCTGAATTTATCGCATTTTAGAGATGTTTAAATAAAAGTGCATTCCAGTTGGAAGTGTTTCATAATTCATTTCAAGTGTTTCATCATTCAAGTGTTTTATCATTTAAGTTTTTCATCATTCTGTACATCTGTATTTTGAAACAGCGCAATTACAATATATTTGTGTTTAAATGATCAATACCATCCATCTTGTGTCAAAATTGTGATTTTTAAAGTTCTTTTTAATTTATATTTAGTGCTGTATCCGTCCTAAAACCGCTTTATTTTTGCTTAATTTCAGTGCATCTGTATTCTGAAACAACACAATTACAATATATTGGAGTTTAAATGATCATCAAACTTTGATTATTTCTAAAACAAAACCTAATTTTCGCGTATGGAGAATGTAAACAGATTAGGCGGTAAGATGAGTTGTATAAGAATTGCTGAATTTCTTTAACGCAAAATTATTTTGTTCTGGAGTCCGCATTATAGATGATATAGCAGACGATTTTATAGCAGACTTTTCCGATGCAGTTTTAAGCATAGAGGTAAATTAGTTTTACCTCCATGGTTTTAAGTTTATAAGTAGAATAAATTATTGTAGTACTGTGACGAATGAAATAAAAATGTATGAATGAAATATTTACTGTTTTTATACAGAGAGTCAGCCGATGTATATTTCGATGATGTCATTTGAATCAAGTTCGTTTTTTTCGATGAAGTTTTGAATTCTCAAATATAATTAATTATTGCTGTATTGTGATAATTTTACAAATATTACCACTGGATGTATCGTATTTTAGAGATGTTTAAATAAAATTAGAGTTGGAAAGTGTTTCATAATCAATGCTTTATACATGATTGATCTTTCTTGTTTATATTTAGTGTTGTATGCATCCTAAAACTGCTTTATTTTTGCTTAATTTCTGCGCATCTACATTCAGAAACAACGTAATTACCATATATTTGAGTTTAAATGATCATCAAATTTTGATTATTTCTACAGCGAAGCCAAATTTTCACTTATGGAGAATGCACATGAAGATGTAGGATGAGTTGTGTATGAATTTCTGAATTTCTTTAACACAGAATTATTTAGCTCTTTGAGTCTGAAATACAGCTGATATGAATGAAACATTCATTGATTTTACATACAGAACAGACGATTTTATAGCAGACTTTTTCGATGAAGTCTTAAGCATAGAGTTAAATTACGTTTACCTCCATGGTTTTAATTTTTTAAATAAAATAAATTATTGTAGTAATGTGATGAATGAAAGGAATGGAATAAAAGTATGAATGAAATATTTACAGTTTTTACATAGAGTGGCAGGCGATTTATATTTCAATGGCGTTATTTGAATAAAGTTCATTTTTTACGATGAAGTTTTAAGTTTTCAAATGTAATAAATTATTGTATCATTGTGATCATTTTAAAAATATTACCGCTGAATGTATCGCATTTTAGAGATGTTTAAACCAGGCGACATATATTTCAATGACGTCATTTGAATAAAGTTCATTTTTTTCGATGAAGTTTCAAGTTTTCAAATATAATATATAAATGTAGTATTGTGATAATTTTGGAAATATTACCGCTGAATGTATCGCATTTTAGAGATGTTTAAATTATATTGCATTGCAGTTGGAAAGTGTTTCATAATCAATGCTTTCTGCATGATTGATCCTTCTTGTTTAATATCTTGTTATGCTGACAAGTTAGTTTGCGTACCTAACTTCTTCGATTATCCTTTAATAACAATTACTTTCATTTGATTATATATGGGCACTTTACTGCAGATATACCTAAGGTATATCACTCAGTACTAATAGTAATGTAAGGTACTCCGAGACCATTTATTACGTTGTTGGTGTACATACGAACTTTCTTATAGGAACCCTATAAATATAAATTGACATTGGGGGGGGGGGAATTCCGAAACACCTACACAAGCAATACGATAACTCTCATATTGCACGAATTATTGGCCTGGCCCATGACTTTTCTTGACACCCTGTAAGAGTTATACAATAAATAAATAAATACACTCAAACCTGCTTTTGTGCGATTTTTTTTGTGCGGTATATGAAAATTTCAATCAAATTGGAACATGACAGCAGATAAAATCTATGCAGGACTCCAACTTTGCCATAAATTAGAATGTCATTTTCTTAGAATCGATGCCAATTCTGAAAGAACTTCAAAATTCCAAAAGCAGCTTCAATCATGTATATCTGGCTACCGAGACATATACAAGCGTCTAGTGAAACAACAGTCGTCGCAAAAACTGATCACCGACTACATGGTAACTGAAAAAAAGTCAACTCTAAACGAGTGCGAGGTAGTATCTTCAAGTGACGAAAGCGATTTTGAACCAGTTTACCACAAGAAAGTTCGCGTATTGTCAGATTACGAAGGATAATGGTTGTACGTTTTGAAAAGTTTGGTATGTGTAAAATAAGTACATATGTAAATAAAATATTTAAAAATGTTCGCATGTGTATTTTCTAAATCAGATTCCAAAAGGTTTGGCGAGATTCCAAGTAGCTGCCAGGCCTCGTGTCTTGATTTCCTTTAAAAAAGCAATTCCTAGTTATTTCGTAGGGTTTTGAGTTATTTTCTACGTGAGACTTTTTTATGCGGTCCCGATTCACCGCATGAAAAAAATACTTTTTAATTCTGTTGCGAAAACTATTTTTTATAGCTACTTGTGAAGTTCTGTGCGATTTTCTTTTTTATGCGTTTTCTTTTATGCGTGCCCTATCCACCGCACATAAACAGGTTTGAGTGTAAATTATCCTATTAACATACGCCCACTTAAATATGCATATACAATGAAATTAAATAAGAATAGAGATGGGAACATGATCAATCCAGAGCCAATTTAGAGAAGAGAGCTGACAGAAGTTCTCTATGTTGGCCTCAAGTGTGCGTTAGGAATTCTGTCGTCTGTCTGCTAATACTCTTTCAGACTCCACCCTAATGTGCATCCTGAAAGCTTCAAATCATTTCTTCAGTTATTCCTCCGATGGTGCTGTTATTAAATTTATTTTTGACTTAAAAGCACTCATTCAGCCGGAATTGTAAATCGAACTCCAACCTCCAGTGTTGGTTGCAGTTATGCTACCAGCGACACCAGGCCAACTATAAAAGGAATTTCCAAAATACCTTACAGAGAAAGTAGTATTTATTATGCTGGATTCTAGTATGCTAAGAATATATATATTACTCTGAAATTCTGCCACAGTTTGAATACATCTAGAAACAAAACGAATACCCTTAGATTTACTGAAATGTAGTTACGAAAAAACATATACATATTTTTTTTTAATAACTAGTAGGCTCAATCCCCTGTTCACCACGCTCACCAACACCAGTAACTCGCTTCGCAATGTGGAGGGAAGAAACTCCCTTGAGAATTGAAACAAGAAAGATCAATCATGCATAAAGCATTGATTATAAAACACTTTCCAACTTCAATTCAATTTCATTTAAACATCTCTAAAATGCGATACATTCCTAGGTAATATTTTTAAAATTATCACTATACTACATTAATTTATTATATGTGAAAACTTAAAAGATCATAAAAAAATGAACTTCATTCAAATGACGGTATTTAAATATAAATTGCCTGGTTTAAGCATCTCTAAAATGCGATACATTCCTCGGTAATATTTTTAAAATTATCATAATACTATAATAATTTATTATATTTGAAAACTTCACCGAAAACAAATGAAATTTATTCAAATGACGCCATCGAAATATAACACGCCTGGCTCTATCTATAAAATCAGCATTTCATTCATTTCTTTCATCAAAATACTATAATAATTTATTTTATTTAAAAACTTAAGACCGTGGAGGTACAAGTAATTAAACTCTATGCGTAAAACTTCATTGAAAAAAATCGTCCTTCTCTCTGTAAAATCAATGAATATTTCATTCATATCAACTATGCAGACTCTATGAGCTAAATAATTTTGCGTTAAAGAAATGCAGCAATTCTTATACAACTCATCCTACATATTTTGTTGTTTACATTTTACATAAGTGAAAAATAGGCTTCGTTGTAGAAATAATCAAATTTGGATGATCATTTAAACTCAAATATATTGTAATTGCGTTGTTTCAGTATGTAGATGCACAGAATTTAAACAAAAATAAAGCGGTTTTAGGACTCAATATGAATTAAAAAGAACTTTAAAAATCACGATGCTGAAACAAGATGGATGGCATATTTCATTTTGAAGTGGGTCACGTGATCTGTTCATATAATGGTCACGTGATCGCTTTATATAAGAAGTGTAATTATTATCTTAATTTTTATTTAAAAAACTACTGAATATATTTTGCTGAAATTTTTTTTATATTTTATGGGATAATTTTGAATATTACCTAAAATTTTCGAAGCAATTTGTGAATTTTAAATCCACTTAAAAATGTTTGAAGAATTAGGTTCCATATAGGGTTGAATGTATTTCATTTTTTCAACCAGGGTTCAATCCAAAATTAATTGGGTGATATTATTCATTTATATTCACATGGGTCCCACAGACAGTCTGAACAACATACTAAAATTTCATTTTGATAAAATCATTTTTAAGGCAGTTATCGTGCTAACGGACAGACAGACAGACAGAATGAACAAAGTTATAAAAACTTTTCAACTTTGTTCTAAAGTGTTAAAAAAGGGGGTTCCATCTTGCAAACCTTCATCTATGTAAGTATAAGCTTCAGTCATAACATAGAGCAGTAAAACATCTTTATTTCTGTTCATTTTTAACACTTTATTATTTAAAATTTTATTCACATAATAAAACTTTTCACATCTTTTCACTTTAATGTTACGATTTCTCAAGCATAATGTTATCCAAATTAAAGTATTATTATCAGTGGTACTTAAAGGCCGTAAGTAAATAAAAATTAAAATTCGATTTAGAAATAACAATAGATTTAGAAATAAGAATAGATTTAGAAGTAAGAATAGATTTAGAAATAAAAATAGATTTAGAAGTAAGAATAGATTTAGAAATAAGAATAGATTTGGAAATGAGAATAAATTTAGAAATACGAATAGATTTGGTATTTAATAAGAATAGATTTAGAAATGCAATAAAGCCTGATTATAACGATATTACCTATAACGATTAACCTGTCCGTAACGATATTTTCCGCAATCCTCGCAGACTTTCTATTGCTCCATACTAATAAATATCAAACAAGTCTATAACGATAATTTGTTTTTGAGTAAACTTGTCTATATTACTAATTAAGCGATATTCATGTTGTATTTTCAAAGCAATAGAGTCGTTAGCAATCCATTAATGCTGAAGAATATTGTACACAATTGCAGTTGTTCCTATTGAATCATTCCCCAACCTTACCGCTGTCGTAGTTATTACATTAATTGAAATATTGCAGAATTTAATTCGTGCATTACCGAATATCCCGGATGCATATCTAAATTCGCTAGATGGCTTGAAAAATGTATGTGGAGTGTATTATATGCAAAAACCAAGCAAACAAAAATGTCCGATTATTTTCCTTGTTAATTAAAACAACATTTTCCTGGTTCATGGCTAATGATCCAGATTCAGTTTGACATATAACTTGATTATATGCAGTAGGTATTTTGTTTCTGTTTCAATGTATCAATGTATTTTTATTGTTAAATAAAAGGCATAATTCCCTAATTACTTTACCTATATACACAGTATAATGTATGGGGAAAGTATTATGACGGGGTTGAAAATTCGAATTCGAGTTTTCGACGAAAGAGCACGTTTCAAGCATCTCCGAGCTCGAATCAATCTTCTTTTAGATGATATCTATATGTATGTGTGTGTTTGTGTGTGTGTGTGTGTGTGTGTGTGTGTGTGTGGAACCGATATTTCACGAGTGAATGGAGCATTTCGAACGAAATGTGGTGCAATTATTGCAATCTATGAATACCGTAAGCCTAGTGATTTTAAAAACAATTGAATGTTCGGACGACCCCCCCCCCCCCCCCAAATTTTGAAAAATAAGTTTGATAAAGATCAGAATCTTTGGAAATGTTACATTAATGATCATTTTTATGTAATTTTTCTAATATATTTTTAATTACTCTCTTTCTAAATGTTTTTTTTAATTTTTAAGTGGGTCTATAAGTGTGGCAATTTTTATCGTTAGCGGGAATGAAATTTTCCCCGTCTTCATGACGTCATAACTGTGGGGGTGATTCTTCAAAAAGGTCTTCAAACAGTCAAGATCATAGATCGACGTGAGTTTTTACATAATCCTTGCGAAAAAAAATTCAAAACGGTAATCAAAATAAAAACAATATTAAGTAATTGAATTATTCCATTCCTGTTTTTAACTTAGTTTCCATGTTTTTCAATACAAAATTTTAGAGCACGTTAGTTTAGACAATATAAGAAAGACCCCCACTGGCAATAAATACTGTAAATTCCAAAACTATTTGAAATTTTTATAGAATCCTTAAGGTTAAAATACCTAAGCTTATCAATCGTAAATTAATTGTAGTGTTATTAATTGTAAATTATTAATAGTAGTGGTTTTTTTTTTTTTTGAAAATATGGTAAAATAAGTTGAGTTTTTAAAATCTCTTTCAGAAACAAGTGATTAAGAAGTTTTAGAACATTTTTTAATCTCACGATCAACAATGCTAGTAGAGAAACAAAGATCAGCAACAAGTTTAGGTTTTCAATCTTAAGGGATATTAAGGTGTGTATAGCACTAAACAAGGGCATCCAATGTATTCCTGGAACAGTTGCATTGTTTATTAATTTGTGCTTAATTACGTTGTTTAAATTTTACCTTAAGCTATATATTGTTCAATAAAATATCTCTTACATGAATAGCTTTGGTGAAGTATTTTCTCATAATAATTCGAAATACTGAGTTTTATCTTAAATATACTAATTACGATCTGTTTGACATGAATCATTTAAAATTTGGTGTATCAACATTCTCAAGCGCGATTCTTTGTAATAACAGTTTAATTTTCTCAAGCGCGATTCTTTGTAATAACAGTTTAATTTTCTCAAGCGCGATTCTTTGTAATAACAGTTTAATTTTCTCAAGCGCGATTCGTTGTAATAACAGTTTAATTTTCTCTGCTTCTGTACAGTTTTATCATTTTCTGGGTCAACGTAAAAATAATTGATAAAATTTAATAAATACAATTAGAGATTGCCTCTAATTGTCTCGAGCCTCCTGGTAGGTACCCTGTTACGCCACTCTAGCCAATCCTACCATTAAACTACTCCGGCCATGACCATCATTACTTTGAGTACACGTTCTCTGTATTCAAGCAATGCCGGAGGTTCTTACCCCCGTCTTCTGCTACCACACTAAATTTTAGTTCAGGTATTAATGATAAAACATTTGATCTAGTTTTAATAAAAAATTTCAAACCAAAAATCAAATCTGGTTTGCACCTAATTATTCTAATGATACACCATTGCAGCCATTTCAAAACCTATTTTAAACTTAAAATATGCTTTGCACCTTAAAGTTGCGGATCATCTTTTATTTATGCTTTATTAAAATGCACCTCGTTAGCAATTTATGAAAACACTCTTAACAGTAATTGAATTAAACATTACTAAAATTAACGATAAAATGCATTAAGTCAAATTATATATTATTAAGTCAAAAGTATTGCAGATATTTTTTTACCGAATTATGAGTTCTCATGCAAGCTATGTAGTCAAATTTTAAAAAGAAAAATGTTAAAATGTATTTCGCAAATATCATTTTCAGTTTGAATTCATGATTTAAATTTATTAGAAATTGTAAATGAGTGCACTGAGGTTAATGTTTTTATGAATATTCAAATTGTGTTCCTACTTTCTTAATTTTATCTGCCACAAATCGGAGAAATTTATGAAATATAAACTTTGCGGTATTTATTTGTTTTATACTGCAGTTAAATGATTAATTTATAGTTTGCTGTCTAAATTTTTATTTACTTTTGATTAGATTGGAAACTTGAGATTTTCTATATATTTATGCAAATTAATGTTCTATATTTGCTTAGGACCGACGCGGTGGTCGAACGGTCAAGGCAAGCGTTTCCTAGCGATCGTTCGGCTGTCGGGTTGTGGGTTTGAGTCCCACCTTCAGGCATGGATGTTGTGTCGTTGGGCGCTGTGAGTTCGGACCCCCCCCCCCCCCACTGGTGCGCTGGGGCAACGTCATGTGACGGCTAACAGGTTCACGGTTCTGGCCGGCAGAATGATGAAATAGGCGAATGATGAAATATCAAATGCCTGGCCATTAGAAATATATATATACAGGGTCTTTCAGAAAGGACTCCCTAATTTTGAAATGACATAACTGCGACACAGTGATAGACAGAAAGATGAAACAAGTGGTATGTTGGATAGACAGGTTTGGAATTTTAAATATACTGGTTTGCAAAATTTACAGGATTGGCAAACAGAGGGTGCTGCAGTTTCAGTGCAATGTCCTTTAAATAGTGAGTGAGATTGTTTTTCGTAAACAGGGGTCAACTCACATTACCATGTATTTGATATGGCCACCGTGTATAGCAGTAACATGACGCAAGCGCTGGGCGAAGTTTGAAGTCACCTTCTGCAATGTATCTACTGAAATGGGTGCACATGCCTCACAAATGAACTAACGTTTGAGGATTCTTACTGTAAAAAAGTGTCCTTCAAATGGCCTCAAAGAAAGAAGTCGCATGGATTGAGATCCGGGGAGTATGGAGACTGAGCGTTCTGTACTTCTGAGCATTTAAAAGTTATTTAAAGCTCACTGTGCTTGCAGCGCCATCTGTTAGCCAATCTTGTAACTAGTTTCGCAAACCAGTGTATTTAAATTTCCAGACCTGTCTATCCAACATACCACTTTTTTCATCTTTCTGTCTATCACTGTTTCGCAGTTATGTCATTTCAAAGTTAGGGAGTCCTTTCTGAAAGACCATATATATATATATACATACATATATATATATATATATATATATATATATATATATATATATATATATATATATATATATATATATGTATATATATATATATATATATATATATATATATATAGATTCTTGTAATTGTCATGAGAATATTCATAGTGACACTCATCATAAGCATATAATCTCCGGAAATCTAGATTTTATCAAAGACAAAAGACTTAAAAACCTGCTTCAACTCGGTACAATGTACCGTATACAAGAATTTAAAAATGTATACGAAGAATTTTATAATGATCTCGACATCTTCATTTATAGATTGGCGGTAAAACATAGTTTACCAATACAAGCATTTAATGAGTGGAAATATAAATTTTACAAAGCGTTTTGTCACTACTACCCGCAGCACTGCAAAAACAATAGAGAAATTAAAGTTCCATCCTCGTTCAAGCAAATTAAAGAAGAATATGTATTAACATATACCGATAAAATAGTATCAAATTATGCCTTCACTTGTAAAAAGTTCTACGTGGATACACTAAACCAAAGTTACAGGGACAGTGAAATGTATGCTTTAATACCCAGTAACGCATTGATACTGACTAAAAGAATAGAGGCACTTTACAAAAGAATGGGAATTGATATTAAAACAATAAAATACCCATATTTGGTCCTGATCCCCAAATTACACAAAATACCTGTCAAGTTTCGAACTGTGACGGTGGGATGTGGTTCATATTTGGAAATAGCAAACAAAAAACTTTTGGATTTACTCATAATAGTTATGCATGATATTAAAAGACATAACTCTATTATGATAAAAAACAGACAGGAACTGATAAACCGACTAAAGTTTTGTCATAACGATATCAACTTTAAGAGTTACGACTTTCGAGATCTTTTTAACAATATTGATTTGGATAATTTACAATTGATTCTGAAAGATCTACATGAAGAATACGATCTAAAGCAATTTATAACTTATAGAAGATACATGGACTTGGTAGAATTGGTATTAAAGGAAAACATACTACACGACGGAAGCAATTTTTACAAACAAATCAAGGGCATACCTATGGGAGGGAGTTGCTCGTCAATACTAGCAGATATATATCTATCTAAATACGAAAGAGGCACTCATATCCTATCGGAAATGCCCTACTTCCGTTATGTCGATGATGTGATAATTGGGGGCTATGAAAACACCCCATGTTTTGACTTTTCATTCTACCCAAGCGAATTGGACCTTATTGAAAATCCAGCGTGTGAGGACGGATCGGTAAAATTCTTGGATTTAGCTATCAAAAAACACAAGAAATATGGAATATACACAGTGTTACACGACAAAAGAGATTCATATAGGATCAAGGTAAATCATATTATCGATTGGAATTCAAACCTTGCAAAGTATGTCTTCAGAAATATAGTGATTGGACATTTTAGAAGAAACCAAAATTATAATACTTTTAGGAAAGACTGCATTTGCAAATGTAAAAAATTTGCAGATGAAGCTATAAAAAGAAATTATCCAGTCAATTTTGTACAACATTATTACAAATCCTTTTTTAAAGAAAATTTGTAATCTGATTGTTGATATAGAGATTTAATATTCATGACTGCGTAACTATTATCCTGATATTTCTCTGCGCATGAGCAACTTTACTTATATAAAGAGACGTTCCATCGGGTTGGACTAGCGGATGTTTCTTCTTCATGGATTCGTTTACTTCTTTGGTTCTGAGTCTGTTCTGGTGCTTTTATTTTCGCACATTTGGGAGGCTGACCATGGAATTATGTTGGTTCCGTGAGCGTTACCCGGGTTGTAAAAGCTGCTTTAAGCGGGAAAGGGGTGTCGCAATCCACCCCTACCATTCTTATGTAATTCATATGGTCACTCCCGTTCTTTTTCTACTTTCATTCATGTATTCTACTAGGGAATTTGAGCAGCATTTGCGCCTCCTCCTTTGTAGTGAATAGTTCTTTAATTTCAGGCTTATTTGGGATATATCCTATTTTGTCTCACTTTATTGTAATAGTATATATATATATATATATATATATATTTGCTTAGGACCCGAATCAGATTCAAAATTGCTTCTATAATGAAACCAGTTTTAAACATTTAGAACCTGGCGTTTTCATATACAGACCAAAAAAATTCCAAAAAAATCCAGAAAATCCCAAACTGGATCTAATAACAAAGCAAATAATTAACTTTTACTGCAAATTGTTTAATTGCGCTCACATGCACTTACATGTTCTCAAAATTCCAATGCTCAAATCTTAGAGTTTAGGCGTTTTAAGCATCAGTGAATACGAATCAGCCATTTTTAATGATGTCTGTCTATTTAACTCTGTGCATGACATCTTTAGAACAAATTAATAAAATCGAATAACATTTAGTACATTATTTTAATCAGTGAAAATCATGGACCTATTGATATTCAATGTGAACAGACGAAGCAAAAACATTTAATTTTTCATATATATTAATTTATTTATTTAAAACATTATATAAGCATAATTACATATACAAATGTTACAAAAACAGATATTTAATACGTAATTTTTTATTTAAGAAGGAATGTCATAATTTATAAGTTTTTAAAATGCGACGATCTCAGAATATTTCACGTTTTTGGTTAAAATCTAAATAACAGTTGAAAAATGCAATAAACGAGCTATTGTTAAAGTGGCATATGCTTTGTACATACAAAGAATCTGTAGTGAGTGAAATTCATTGCTTAAAATTTATCTTGTGATACTTTCTAAATATTAGAAATTTATTTTTTTAACTCATGCAGCGTTATATCTCTTTATCTCTTGACCATATCGAAAAAATATAGTAATATACTTCTAATATTTAAATAGCAGAAAATAATTATGTAGTTGGCATCAGCCGTCTCTTAAACTGCAGTATTAAAATGGCTGAGATTTTGAAAGAATTACCTGCATTTTTGTTACATGTGAACTGGGTTACTTTTGGGTTCCTGGGATAGATTCGTGCACACAACGTATAAATTGAACACGAATTGGATTGGATTGTTTTGGCATTCTACTATTCGTTCATGCAATCGGGGCTAATTTGACCTAAAACTACTGTTCAAGGTGCACTAAGGACATCATGAATACTCAAGTCTCCCCTTCAAACACAGAATTAAAGCCAGGACCTTTAGATCAATGACCAGAGAGCTAACTATTCTGGCTTAGGCGAACATAATTAGTTAACTAATTGAATTGTTTTCCTTATATACATAGTATGATGTATAAGGAAAGTATTGTGACGGGGTCGAAAATTTGAATTCGAATTTTTGACGGGAGAGCACATTTCAAGCATCCCTGAACACGAATCAAATGTTTTTGAGGTGATGCCTGTGTGTATGTGTATGTGTGTGTGTCAGTGATTCTTAGGAGACGATATTTCACGAACGAATGGAGCGATTCGAACGAAATTTAGTAGAAAAATTACAATCCATAAATACTGGAAGCCTATTGTTTTTAAACGTAATCGAATGTTCAGAAACCTCCCAAATTTTCGAGTAAAATTTTGAATAAATCATCAAAAATTCAAAACTTTCAATATAGTTATGAAAATAATCATTTCTTATGTAATTTTTTATTAGAAAACAATTGACAAAAACTTTAGAACGCTAGCATGAACCTTTCTCAAGATATTGCACAACTTTTTAGGTATGCGGCAACGTTCCACCTCGCCTAGAGTCTTCATGTCCAAAGCTGGAGAGTACATATTATACTTGAAGGGACAAATCTGGCATGTATCTCAGCCCCCTAACAATACTCGATTCCTTTATCCATGTAAAGCCGTCTCAAAGTTGAGAAAAACGAAATAATCAAAATAGAATTGATGAAATATAGCAACCCGAGAAGAAATAATTTCAAAATGGCATTTTTCATTATTGTAGTTCCGGCCTGTTTTCTTCAATATTGACAAACTTACAGATTGAACTACTGAACCGATTTTAATGAATGTTGGCTCATTTTGTGTATTCTAGCAAGGCGTACATGCTTTTCTTTTGAAACTGAAAAAACATAAAAACTCTGATTTAGAAAATATAACATAAATAAATAGTTCTCTGTAGTAAAGTACAATTTTCAATACCTGCTATATCATTGTTACATAATTGTGTTGATATATATTTCTACAAAAAGTATTGAAATTCCTCTTCTTGAAATCAGGGTTGGAATCCATTTTGGGAAAACCATTTTGGGATTTCATAACTTTTGAAGAGGTTTTAGGAAAATGTTTTAGTTTCTTATACTTGGCAGAGATTTCTTTAATATGGCGTGTTTTTTTCTCTTTTGGGATACATAACTTGGTTTAACTTTTAATTAAATTCCAAACTACTAAAATAAATGCATATTTGGTCTCGTACCCGGTTTTTAACATCTAAAAACATGTATTAGAATATATTTATTGCAATATTCATTTTTTACAAGGCTTCTTATTACGACTGTTGATTTAAATCTTGTAGAAAATGAAGCATACGATTTCCAAGCTTTTAAAATATCGGTCGTTCTCGAATCGAAAATGTAAAGGATTACAGTCACAGACGCGCATTTAAAACTTGTCCATTGGTCATTCATTCACTTGGAAACAGACATTTCAAAAGAAATCAAGCTGAATTGATGGCCAGCTCTCATTCGAAGATCGTTATAGCACGTCAATAGGTCAAGCAATCAGATGAATGGAAACGTGATGTTGAAACAATCCATCACACCCATTTGTGCATCACACAGAAAACTTTCATTTGTATTATGTGAGATGCAAATGGAGATATCTAAGTTTTGGAAGGTGTTTTCCGCATTTAAGTTCAATTTGATACGATATTGTTTGGGGGGAATTTAAAATCTCAGAAAGATGTATTTTACAGCAAGATGTATTGTATATACAGGTATATTGATTTTAGAACACAATTAACTGTTGGTGCAAAATAATCTATCCTATTAATATCAGTCCAACCATCAATGTGTGTAAGTTGTATATATGGGTCTGGGTCGTAATCTCGACAGCCAAAATCCCGACAAGCCAAAATCCCGACAGCCGATATCCCGACATGACAAAATCCCGATAGGGTCGAAATCCCGACAAGTCAAAATCCCGACAAGGTCGAAATCCCGACAAACGAAAATCCCGACAAGGTCGAAATCCCGACAAGCCAAAATACCGACAAGGTCGAAATCCTGACAAGCCAAAATCCTGACAGCCGAAACCCACTCTTGCACAGACTAATACAAGATAGAAATGTAAAAAAGCCGATAATTTTGATCAAGCTATACATATAGGCGTAGACAGCCATATGCGTGTGCCCAGCGCATGTGCGTGGGGGGGGGGGGCTGGTTAATGAATTCTAACCCTAGTGACATCACTGACCGCCTTAGTGTTGTATTAGTCTGTGCAAGAGTGGGTTTCGGCTGTCGGGATTTTGGCTTGTCGGGATTTCGACCCTGTCGGGATTTTGGCTTGTCGGGATTTCGACCTTGTCGGGATTTTGGCTTGTCGGGATTTCGACCCTATCGGGATTTTGGCATGTCGGGATTTCGGCTGTCGGGATTCTGGCTTGTCGGGATTATGTCCGGAACCGGTATATATATGTGCGTATGCACCACAATTTAAAACTCAAATTATTACTGGCCTCAATAAATCGCATTTTTTAACCATTTCGCGACGGCAAAACTAGCCATCAGTACGCTCCCAATGAATAGGTCGTTGTGTCATTAGTGCACACCATACACGTTAATTACTTTAATTTTAACTATGATACTCCACAAAAAAGGTAGAAAACAAATACACTTTACTCGTGTCAAGAACTTTTTCTTGTGCGTTAGTTAAATGCGTGGTGTCCAATTTGCGTATCGTTACTGCAAATGTCGCTAGCCATTCACAAAGTTTCAATCTAAAAACCACCGAAAATATTGCGAAATACTCCTTCTAACGAACTTTGAACGGAATCCGTAATATAATATTCCGATTAATTCAGATTTTTCAAATAATCGGGAAAAACGGCAAATGTTGAACAAGTAATCGATTTTTAAATTCCGACATAGAAAAATCCACTGATAATTTGATCTTTACAATTTAACAGGAACAAAACTAAATATCGATTATGCTTATGGATCATCCGCTTATAAATTATGATTTTTATAAGCGATCAAATGAATCCAATATTTTTAACTTCCTCATTTAAAGCCTGAAGAGAAGAATGTAAAATACTCATCCCTGTACAATTGAAAGTGTTTCCAAATGAGGGAAAATCTTCGGTGTTCTGTGAAGTTCGTTTGAAACTTATTTAGAGATGAACAGTAGGTCGCCCTAACGAAGGAGGCTCTATTTTCCTAAATCGATTATTTCATTTAGATTCTCATCATATCCTGTTATTAACGAAGTTCTCGAACTTTCAAATTATTTAAGTAGCAATTTGAGGGAGTTACTTTGAAGCATATGTATAAGTTGGTGATAGAATTAAATTCTTGCATTTCACTTCATTTCAGGTATAAATTAAGATTTACGCATATTATTAACCAAATAAATACAAAATAAAATTATTTTATTTATTTATTTATACGGGTGGTCAGAATTAAAACACCCCTACTCTGAGCTCTCTATACATCGAACTACTCAGTGTAAAGGCTCCAAAATTGTTGAACCTACTATTCAAGACATGGAGAAAGGGATTACGCGAAAAAACATTAGTTCCAGAAACACCGATAGGTGGCGCTGTACAACAGAAAATATGCTGAAAAGACACAAACTAATCACAAAAAAACAAACACATGCGATATGGAATTTTTTCTTTTTAATTTCTTTCGCTGATATGAAAAAAAGAAAAAAAAAAGTGAAGAAACTTAAACTGTCATTGTAACTGCAATTTCGCACTGTAAGCAGAAAATTTTGCATAAACCCTTGGTTTGCAGCTACTATGTTCTGGGCAAAAAAGGGGATAAAACTGGGACATTTTCATTCTTATCAGCGATGGCTGTCACACTGCCAGAACGCGCTTTGCTTGTGAAGCTGTTTTATGAAAACAAAGGACATGCTGCAGCTGCACTTCGAGGGTTTCGTCGACTTAAGAATTTGCGCAAAGGACCATTACTTCCACAAGCTCTCATGAGAATGATTGAAAACTGGACATCTTGGAGTTCAGCCGGGTCGAGGGCGCAAATCGACTCGTTCAGACGTCGTTGACGATGTTGCCACCGCTATTGTTGAACAATCAATGGATAACGTTAAACGCAGCATTCCCTGCATCGATAAGGTCCTTGTGATATGAAAGTTTGGTACGTTCGAATAAAATGTGCTACAAATGTGTATTTTGTGTCTTTTCAGCATATTTTCTATTGTACAGCGCCACCTACCGGTGTTTCTGGAACTAATTTTGTTTTCCCATGTCTTGAATAGTATGTTCAACAATTTTGGAGCCTTTACACTGAGTAGTTCGATCTGTAGAGAGCTCAGAGTAGGGGTGTTTTAATTCTGACCACCCGGAATATATATATTATACATACTGTATAAACATGAAACTGAAAACATAAAATTTGCTTTGCAAAAACTTAGACAGTGTTCTTATGAAAGTTTCGAGTACATAAATCATTCGAATTATAAAATTTCTCAAGAGAAATTTAACAACGCCAAAGGAATTGTCGAAAATCGAGTATTCGACGGATCTACACTTTTAGAGAACCACAACGAAACTTTAACACGGAAAAACTATTTTTAGTATGACGTATGAGTATCTGTCTATCTGTGGAATGTATGTACCCACGCTAGCTCAAAAACTAACTGACCAAATTTCACAAAATTTGATAGATAAATCACTTGTTACAACTTGTGCTGATTTAATTTTGTTTTGATTCAGGGAAATAAAACCTGTATTTTTCTGCAAAATGGCCCAAAATATCGTCAAAATCTGAAATATACTGAAATGTATTAATCACATGCTTATTTTATACGTAACTTTAGACGGGAAAAACGATTAAAATCATGGAACTTTCTCGAGATATTAAGGTTTTTGAAATTTTGAAGCACTGACGATGTTTTTCATTGTAGTTAAAAATATATTTGATGAAATTTCTTAAAATTTGGTAAGTAAGCCACTTGTGGGTTACCCTGATGCTAATTAGATTTTTGCACGATTCGAAAAATATAACTAGCCGTGTTTTGTAAAAGGGTTCATGAAAACATTAAAATATGAAATAAAAAATGAAAGTATGCATTAAAGTAAGCATTTATTTAATGCTTGTTTTACACTCAATTTTTACTGACGAAACGAATAAAATCAATTTCATTACTTTAGGTTGAACCGTTTTCGAGGTATTTAGGTTTGAGGGGAATTTTGAGGAGATGGCAAAGTTTTAATATCCATATTAAAATGCATTTGAAATGTATAGTAGTATGCACGCATATTAGAATATATATAATATATATGTCTGTTGAGGGTAATAAAAATCTTCGTATGCTAATAAAAAGAATTATCTATACATAATTTAATTTTTGGCATTTTTTGAAGCCAACAACAAAAGCATTTTATCGGCTCTCCGCGTAGCGACGTTTCTCCATTCTGCGGCTCGCTCTATGCGACTGCGTATGTGATTAAACCTTTCCTAGAGAAAGAATTCAGTCTTACATCTTTTATTTATTTATTTATTTATTTATTTATTTACGAAGAGCATGTATTTTTTTTCTTTGCAGATAGCGTGCGTTTCAAAATTGAGTAGTGTTATCTGTAAATGTATTATTTAAATAGTGGACACTTATTTACGACCCGAGTAAAAGCCGAGTAATTCGTTTTAGTTTTAAACAAGGCTTAATAAAGTAAAAGAATTAGCGCTCTCGGAGCTAACAATTAATTTTTCTTTCGAAGTCAAATGAAAATCATTGGCATTATAATCAAATCGTCCAAAAATTTGTTTTTAATTTCTACTGAGGCTTCTTTAATTAGAAATGTTAGCGTTCTTCTTTGACTATTGGTTTTAATATATTTTTAGCACGCAAATGGGCAACACGGTTACAGAACTTGCGCAACATTGATACAGATCATGCATAATATAGCTACAAACATAGCTACACGACATAGATTCAGCCTTCTATGTCACCAGGAAGGCTTCTGGAGGATCTGAAAATGAAACCCCACTTCCTCAGTCCACCGGAGGGTAAATCGAAAATTCAGCTACGTTAGGTTCTGTTTGATGATTGATGCTATAAGTATGTATGAAGATTCAGATTTCAAGGTCACTAAAGGATTTTTGTAGTATCTGAAAAGTCTTTAAAAAAAAGCCTTTCTGCGCCCCTGGGGCGCAAATCGAAAATTCAGCTTCGTTAAATTCTGTTTGATAATCGAGACTATCAGCATGCAAAGATTTAGACGTCTAGGTTACCACTTTATCACGATGTTTCTGTAGTATCTGAAAAGACTTTTTGAAGAAAAGTCCTTTTCTCGACAAAAAAATTCGAAATATCAAAGAAAAATCGTAGAACATCGAAAATCCGTCTACGTTAGATTCTGTTAGATAATCGAGACTATTAGTAAGTTAAGATTAAATCTTCTAGGTCACCAGAGGGTTTCTGTATAGAGTCTGAAAAACTTTTCGAAGAAACGACATTTTCTGCGCCCCTCTGGGGTCTATCGAAAATTCATCTACTTTAGGTTCTGTCCGATAGTGGAGACTATCATTATGCTAAGATTCAGATTTCTGGATTACCAAGGGATTCCTGTAGGACCTCCACAAGCTTTTTTTAAAAACTTTTCTTTCCCCCCCCCCCAAGGGAAAATAGAAGATATGTCTCCGTTAAATTTTGTCTCGTGATTGATACTATAAGTGTGCAAATACTCAGTCATAACATGTTACCGAAGGTCTTATGGAAGGTCTGTTTATAAAGACGTAAACAAGTTGGGCAATTATTATATTGTTACGACGTATCTCGTGATACAAGAATGAGTCCACATTTCTGGATAATTAACACGTTTATTCACAAGCACAGCGAAAACAGGAGTAATATACAGTAAAACAGAACTTAAATACCCCACTAATTTTACAGAACAATCGATACTGTTCTCGAAAGATTGACGTATTTTCTTTCACAAAACAACAGCTACTGTTCTCAAAACATCGACGAATGTCGCAGCTCAATGTACCTCGTATCACGTCAACTGCTCTACAACTGAGTGATGACTCCTTTTATGAACTCTCTATTACAAACTTCTAGAAATATTTCATATTTCGTTTAATATTCGTTATTTGGAGGTACATATCTCTCTAACCTTCGAAAAGTCGCCACATCTGGCAACTTCTCCTCCGAAATTCAGCATATGGCAACCCTAGAATCATGTCATAGGAAAGGTTGCCTGTACGGTTATTTTCCCCGTCTGGTTTTTAAAAGACACTTCAGTAAGAGCATTTCACACGTACATAACAATATAAATGTTCACCATGATTGCAACTATGAATCTTTATATTAAAAACTTCATAGATCAATTATTTACACTTTATTAGCATTCCATTTAACATTATAAATCATTATATATTTTATAACATTATAAACCTCCATTCCCCTTAACCTATAAACCCCTTAAAATATAATATTAAATAAGCTCTCTACAACTGTCTTTAAAACCATTACCTTAACACTCAGCCATCGATGCCACTAAATAGGAATATTAAACTTATACGCGCCATAAACCCAGATATAAACACAATTAAAAGCTTTAATATCTTTACTTAGTCAACTTTTTTAATGATTCTTATCACTTATTACACTAAAGATCATATTAGAGAACCTTTATTCATCAAAGCAATATCTCCACTTTCTTCTTTTTAAAAATGTATTTTCTCTATCGCAGTTCACAAGCCAGTGTCTTTAATCTAAATTTTTAAAAATAATGCCCTGCTATAATTATGTCAAAGTTGTAAACGTGCGACGTTTGATGTCAGTTTCTAAGCTCCGGTGGTCTCACATTCTATATAATGAATTATTTCAATTTCCTCATAGATAGCTTATAATAATTGGACTACACTTAAGGTCTTTTTAAGCGTTTATTAAGCTCGGAATAATTTTTGACTTTAGGGGTCTCGTACAAATCAACGCACTTTGAGTTTGAGATATACATGATGAAATTTAAAGTACTAAGCCATATAAATAATTAGTGATGATTATTTGGAACGAAGCGAGCGTAGCTTCATTATACCCGACGCTTACTCGAAAATGTTTGAAGTTCTTCTAAAAAAATGGCTCAGCAGATCTTGATTATTCTTTGCAAATAGTTATAGGGCATTTATGAGAAGGACATGAAATTCAAATAAGAGATAGATTATGTTGTCGAGGAATTATCACCAAAAATGGACTGCCTAATATTATAGTCCGTCACTTTAGAATAAACGGCTAAAGGTCACAGAAGTATCTTCCCCACAGGGCGATAAAGGCATGACTTTGAGTTGTCGATTTTAATGGCCTCGTCATGTTCTCCGTGGACCAAGCATGAAAGTCTTTTGGTTTAAACGCCCTATTGGTTTCAACGTCGGTTGTTGTTGTTGAGACCCAGACCGTCCGACCTATCAGAAAGGTGTAAGGTAACCGTTTGGACGGCTGAGAAATGCCACCCAATTTAGACCGGAACCCAGTGGGGGAGGCATCCACAGGGACCGTACCCTCCTTCCCCTACCACCAACCTCTCGGAAGGACTTACGGACCCACATGTTTAACGTGATCGTACTCCGCATGAACACGGCGACAGGTGTGGCAGCGTGCAAACCACCGGGCTACCGCGCCCGAAATGTGCCAACAGCACGAGGTGTTCCCAGGTGGTCACACACCCAAGTACTAACCGCGCTCGATGCTGCTTGACTTCTGTGATCTAACGAGAACCGGTGTTTGCAGCACGGTAGGGCCGTTGGCTGGTTTCAACGTTGGTGAAAACGCAAAGCTATTCCCTTAATCTTTGCATTTTCCGGAGTAAAATATTTTGCTGGATTACTCATTGACCTATCTTTTCTTATCCATTGGCTATTGAGAAACAATACCAAGAAAATACATGAGAAAAGAATACAGTTTATCAACGACTTTAATGCTTGCTCCTTAACACCCTTTAACACATACTCTTTTTTATGCGTTGAAAATTATAAAGGTATTGTGAATCTTTTATCTCATGCTAGTAGTTGTTATTAAACTTTTGTTTAGTAAACTTTAATTGCGGTCCTAATAATGATCTGGATCGAAGAGAGTAAAATGTAGCATAAATAAAGATAAGTAAATATACATACGTTTCGGATATCGTTTGATTTTCTTTCTCAGTGCAAAGACTAGACCAGAACGCACAAATGAGTGCAGACTAAGCAAATCAAACAGAAAATTGCTAAACGACAGAACCCAATATAGCCACCTCGTGTGACGAAAGGGAAGTAAAATAAGAGAAACATTGAATATAAAAAAAATTTAAACATAAGAAACAAACAAGAAAAAAAAGCATGTAATATAAACTCTAACGAAGATAGGGCGTGGTCATGCCGTACCAACTGTGGTCATACCATGCCCAAGGTTTATAGAATACTACAGGTTGATCCATCCGCGGTTTATAGAATACTACAGATTGGTCTCACGGTATTGGCTGGAGGAAACGCAGAACGATGACGTCAAAGTTGCTGGAAACCGTGCGCTTCTCTATGCAAATCAATGGTATCTAGTTAGGTAAAGTTTTAAAATCCGAACTTATTCCGAATTGTTCTACTGTTATTACTGTAAGTTTTTTTATTCTGAACATTAGATACTTTAGAGAAAAATAAACACAAATACCATTTAATTATTTTATAATTAAATAACGCGGTTTTATTAAAATATCCATTTTACGTGTATACACATAATTACAAATAAAGAAATTTTTAAAAACATGTAAGACTATTCAAATATTTAACTTAGTATATAATTATGCAAATATTTAGCCCAATTTACATTTTTACAAATATTTAGCCCAATTTATATTTATACAGATGTTTAGCTCAATTTACGTTTATACAAATATTTAGTTTAATTTACATTTATACGAATATTTAGCACATTTACATTTGAACAAATCTGTATTTTAATTAAGTTTCTAAAAGCAATTTAGCCAGTTTATTTATTCAAATTTTAGATCAACGTTTAAAAATAAAATAATAATAATTTTTAAATCTATTAAATAATACTTAATTCAAAGATATAATTCCCTATTTGAGAGCATTTAAAATATATTTGTAGAAATAATTATTTTTTAATAAAATATTAATCGATAAAAAATGTTAAGTACTCAATACAATTGCATAATATAGATTAAAAAGGTAAAGTGGGAATTAGTTATCACGAATTTAAGATTGCCAAATAATTTTTATTTTAATATTAATAATTATTTTTTAATAAAATATTAATCGATAAAAAATGTTAAGTACTCAATACAATTGCATAATATAGATTAAAAAGGTAAAGTGGGAATTAGTTATCACGAATTTAAGATTGCCAAATAATTTTATTTTATTTTATTTATTTATTTATTTATTTTTTAATGAAAATTAAAGCAAAAATGTTGTTATAGAAATACTGCTTTTTAAAAATTGAGCATTTTTTCGCTGAACTTTTTTATCATTAGCATGTTTTAATAACTTTTTATTGAGATACGTATGCGAATAAAGATTATCAATCTTGAATATAAAATAAGAGTTTTATCGCTTACTTCTGGGAAGTTCACTTTCATTTTGCAGAATAATTTGTGAATTATTTCTGGGTGCCTATTTAGCTCATTTCCATGAATATTGTAAAACACTATTTCAAATTTTTTGATTTTCTCTAGCCATGTATTCGAAGGAGCACTGTAAGTCCTCCTCTATTGAAGCATGTAATCCAAGATTTTTCCCGAACTTCGTTGTTTTTATTTTTGGATAAGGGTTCTTTTGTATTAAAGGACAAATACCCAGCAATATACTCTATAACATTTTCCTCAATATTTTTCTCTGAAGAACATTGTTCATGAACAAATGAATAATTTGGATTAAGGTCGCTGTATCCTCCAATAACTAATTTTTCAATTAAATTACTTTCTGAATTTATTTATCTGTTGTGGTATAGTTGTTTTTTTTTCTTGAAGGAATAATCCTTTTAAACAAGGAGTAGTGAGGATATGTGTTTTTCCACACTCTGTTACGTTACTGTGTTGACCACTTAGGAGCCGAAGATGTAATTGGAATTTGAACTAACTGGGTCCAGAATGATCATAAGTGCGGTCCATACCTCATATAATAGAAAAAAAACTCTAAACAATCTTGATTTAAACTAGAATCCAAACATCGCAAGTTTTCTCATCATTATGGCAATTAGCAATTGCACAACTTGGCATCACACTTCACAACTACAACACTTTTGCCAAAAGCACACGAAAAACAAGTTTGAAAATGAATTACAATTAATATTGCTCTCGAAAGATCCATGTGAAAGAAAGCAGGGGAATAGCCTTTTGCCACTTTGACGTCACAACCTTCCTCTCCTTTCAGTTGACTGATCCCGTCTCCTCGGATGGGCCAACCTGTAGTATTCCATAAACCTTGTACCATGCCTACCTAGACGTTGTCATGCTATATGTATAACATCACCACGTCAAATTCTTTGTTATAAAAAACTTAATGTATCAATCTCAATCATCATCTAAGCTCTGACTACAACCGATTATGGTAAATAGATGTTTCAAGAAAAATTAAAAATTTTCAGCCGGAATTGGGAACATACCGAAAGTGGAAATCCTCAGTAAACCGCCTGCTCCCTCTGAAATTTGATGCTGAATATTAGTCATCTTCTATCTATATAGCCAGTCCTGAGAAATTATGTTTCAAGGAAACATTTTAAACCGGAAGTGGGGAAACCGAAAGTTGGAAAAACGGAAGTGGGAAAGACTGGAAGTGGAAATATTTAGTGAACCCCTAACTCCCTCTAAAATGTGATATTGAATTCATATCAGTTGTAATCTAAGCTCTTTATATAGCGGATCTAAAAATCAGATGTGGGAAGGAAAATGTAAATGTTTTAATCGAAAGTGACAGCTCGAGAACCAAAAATGGAACTCCTTAGTGAGTGACCGAACCCCATCCAAAATGTAATACTGAATACATATAAGTTGTTATCTAAAATCTATCTATAGCTAATTCTGGAAAATAAATATTTCGAGGAACATTTCTAAGAGGCAGTTGGAAAAGGACCGGAAATAGGAATTCTTAGTAATCCATCTACTCCACAATTTAATGCTGAATAAATATCAGTTATAATATAAGCTCTAATTAACTAATTTTGAAAAGTAGATGTTTCAAGAAAAATGAAGATTTTGGACCAGAAATGGGTAAAAAACAGAAGTTGAAATCCTTAATGAACCTCTACCTTCTTCGAAATTCGATGCTGAATCCATATCAGTCATCTTCTAAGCCCTGTCTATAGTAGATCTTGAGAAAAAATGCTTTGCAAAATATTTTGGTAAAAGCATAGCTGTGAAATTTGATTGTCACCAAAAAATCAAAGTATTTGCAGAATTCACTTGGATAAGAGATTGCAATTTCGTCCCAGTATCTCAACGGTGGAGCGTTAGCTGCCCAGTTCGAATATTCATGGTTCGATTCCCAGTTGGAGCAGCAAGACTCTGCAATGGCACCCGAACGATTCCCAGTTGGAGCAGCAAGACTCTGCAATGGCACCCGAACGATTCCCAGTTGGAGCAGCAAGACTCTGCAATGGCACCCGAACGATTCCCAGTTGGAGCAGCAAGACTCTGCAATGGCACCCGAACGATTCCCAGTTGGAGCAGCAAGACTCTGCAATGGCACCCGAACGAATTAACCCTGCAGACTAGTGCAGTGGTGTTGGGGATCTGAAAATGACTCTAGTATGATTATTACGAATTCAGTGGGCTCTGTCATATTGGGCGCCGATTTCACAGCCGGAAGGCCAACAACCACGCAAGATACTAACTTGGGTACAAATAGTAGTATTATGAGGCTAACCTGGGGGTAACAGCAGGATGTTTTAAGTCAGATTGTCACTTTGCACGTCAATCTGGCATTAGAAAAAGAAGAATGCAGAGATTATTTCGACGATAAGAGCTTGAAATTTCGTCCAGCAAGGTTCTGTTCACATTTATCCTAGCTATTTGAGTATCGATAGAAGGGCAGATATCTTTAAGGATAGGAGATAGAGTTTCACCAACTGCATGTGTAAAGGGGCGCGGTAGCCCATTGGTTAGCGCGCTGGAGTTGCACTCGGTAGGCCCGGGTTCGATTCCAGCCACTGCCAAAACTGCCGCCGTGTTCATGCGGAGTACGATCACGTTAAACATGTGGGTCCGAAAGTCCTTCCGAGAGGTTGGTGGTAGGGGAAGGAGGGTACGGTCCCTGTGGATGTCTCCCCCACTGGGTTCCGGTCTAAATTGGGTGGCACTTCCCGACCGTCCAAACAGTTACCTTACACCTTTCTGGTAGGTCGGACGGTCTGGGTTTCAACAATCAACAACAACTGCATGTGTAAGTTTCTAAAAAAGAATAATTTAACCAAATTAAGCAATTTTAAACTATAATTATCAGGACATAAGTCATTCAAAATGCTATAATATTTCGACATTTTGAAATGTCCATCACATTTCTTTAGTCTGCAATCGGAATTTCTCAAAAATTTGAATTTATCATAATTTAACCAAGTATGAAAAATTTTATAATTGCAATTGAAAATTACTGGACAGAAATTTTGTGGCATTTTTAAACCTTTAAAAATTATTTATCTTCTTGGATTCAGATTCGTTTAACAGTCTTTATGGCAGATTGTAAATCAAGCAGATCCTCAAAAGTAAACAAGAAAAGTAAAAACGGTAAATATGTATGTATTCACACCTCATCTGATCCAGTACCCGTGTGCTCTTTGCAAAAGCCCGAGTTTATTAATTCTAAAATACGGTTCTAGACAACAATCTCTCGCAACGGGGAATTTTAGTAGTCCCTAAAGAGATGTATTTGAGAATTGAAAGCGTGAACGAAAAAGATATATTAGCAAACTACTTTTTCCAAATTTTTGAAAGTAGTTAGAGGAGATTTAGTGGAAACTCTTTTAGTAGTGAAGAAAATTGATGATTTCATATTTCACTTTAAAGCATGTTAATTTTTTTCATAAAAATATTAATGTGCTGACTTTCTATTGTATTGATTTCGGGTTAGTTCATTGGGAAATTCGCTTGATGTTCAAGTAGAGGGAGAAAATATTTTAGATACTGTGCCATATGTGCAGGGGCGAACATTTTTAGAAACTGAGTCATATGGGCTTTGTACAAATAAACACGCTACCCTTGCCTTTTGCTCTATATTTTGTTATCGATTTATCATATGCTTACAAGATTTTAATAAGGAATTAGAAATAAGAAAACGTAATTTACGTTCAAAATTAATATGTTATATTCAATTATTTATCCACAGTTTATTTATTTTAGCCACTATTTCATTTTTAGTAGCAATTAGAATGTTTACGTGGATGGCAGCCGCTAAATAGAATGCAACAATAAACAACGTAATTCGCAAACTTAAATAAACGGTAATACTACATATAAAAGCTTTACATCTATCTGCCACGCTTAGTGACAAATTCGGTGATAATTTGGCGAGTTTGGGGACAAATTTATCGATAAATTTGACGAAAAATTTGAGAAATATCCCCAAACTAACGGAACAACGTAATATCTCAGAAAATTATATTTAATTTTTTCAATAATGTCTGCTGCTTTGTAGTGATTGTTAATATTATCGTCTTGATTAAAATTTTAACTTTAATTGCAAGATGTTTGACGTGATAAATCTTCATTATTATTTCTTTGCCTAATGGGAAATATTGTTTTCGGGTCGAAAACAATTTTGAAATTCAGAAATTCGAATTTCAGTTTACGCATTTTATAATTTATTGCGCGAAGCAACAAACTCAGTCTATAAATCATCACATGTTGCCACATTTGCAAATTTCATGAAATTTGATCGCAGTTTCAAGGAGTTATAATGCGATAATATGAAAGGGTTTTGGACCAAGGCTATATCTCATAACATCCAGCTATAGGAATTTAGTCTGTAAGACATTAAATCACATCACATATGCAATAAACCACACCATATGTACAAATTTTATTCAAATTAGTTACGTTTTCGATAATTTATATAAGGACATATACCATTTTAATGGTTTTTGCACACAGCCTGTCAATTTGTATTCAATCATGCTCATCCACGAACTCTGCATTTATGGTCACCACATTTGCAAATTTAAGAAAAATCACACATTTTACTGGAGTTATGAACGTAAATAACAACAGGAACTAGGAATCTTGCTCCGATTGCATAAATTGGCGTCCTCATAGGCAGGCTCTATGACTATGAACCATTGCAATATCGTTCAGCCTGGAATCCATTTTTAACACTTTACAACATAGTTGAAAAGCTCTGTCTGTCCGTTCGCACGATAACTGCCGTAAAAATGATTTTATCAAAATGAAATTTTAGTACGTTGAGACGGTCTGTGGGACATATGGGAATATAAATGAATAATATCACCCAATTAGTTTTGGATTGAACCCAGGTTCAAAATATGAACTACGTTGAACCCTACGGGACCTAATTTTTTCATTTTTTTAAGCAAATTTGAAATTCACAAATTGCTTCGAAAGTTTCAGGAAATATTCAAATTATCACATAAAATATATAAACAAAATTTCAGCAAAATATATTCGGTAGCTCTTTAAATAAAAATTAAAATAGTAATTGCACCCATATTATACGAAGAGATCACGCGATCCACTTAAAAATAAAATATGACATCCATCTTTTTTCCAGATGTCAAAATCGTGATTTTTAAAGTTCTTTTTAATTTATAATTAGTATTGCATCCGTCCTAAAACTACTTTATTTTTAATTTTTTTTCTGTGCATCCATATACTGCACCAACGCAATTACAATATTTTTTAGTTTAAATGACCATAAAACTTTGATTATTTCTACAACGAAGCCTAATTTTGACATATGCAGAATGTAAACACATCAAGCTGTAAGATGAGTTGTATAAGAATTGCTGAATTTTTTAACATAAAATTATTTAACTATGAAGTTTGGAATATAGCTGATATGAATGAAACATTCATTGATTTTACATTGAGAATCAGACGATTTTGGAGTATTGCCTTTTTCTATGAAGTTTTAATCATGGAGTTAGAAAGTACTTTTACCTTCATGGTTTTAAGTTTTTAAGTAATATAAATTATTGTAGTATTGTGATAATTTTAAAAATATCACCGCTGAATGAAAGGAATGGAATAAAAGTTTCTGAATGAAATATTCACTACTTTTATATAGAGAGCTAGCCGATTTATATTTCGATGACGTCATTTGAATAAAGTTCATTTTTTTCGAAAACTTTTTAAGTTTTCAAATCTAATAAATTATTGTACTACTGTTATAATTTAAAAATATCACTGCTGAATGTATCGCATTTTAGCGATGTTTAAATAAATTGCAGTTAGAAAGTGTTGCATAATCAATGCTTTGTGCATGATTGATCTTTTTTGTAATATGACTTTTACCACAGAGGTTCGTAAAATTGCATCAAGTTGCTTTCTTGCTGCTGTTTCAGTTACGTGCTGACGAGTACTAAAAAGCTTGAAACCGGTACACGGATCACGGTATCTGCAATGGGAGTTTTATTCCTAGCGTCAAAACGCGCCCTTTAGAAAAGTTTGGTACAGACTTAAAAGGGAAAACTCTGTTGCTTTGCTTTTCATTTCAATTATGCATATTAAATACCAAAATGAGTCACACCATATATAATTTTACTCCACTTATGTTTGCTAAGCATAGTCAGTTCATACATATTATCCAAGATTGTACAGTCCGATCTTCTGCCCTTTCGCCGTATTTGCATTTCCTAAAGCAACGCCCTGCCTCCCGTTCCTCCGACAGCTTAATGAACCAAACCTGCCTCGTATTTGCAGCTGTATTTGCTCGAAAAGCAATTGACCCATTCCTCATCAATACTGGGGGCAATAGTTCTGAACGTTTGGCAAGAATCGGAAACAACCCTTTCTTTCTCTTTCAACTAATTAGTTTCAGAACAGCTTAATGTAAAGGATTTCGCGATATTCTCTTGGCCTGATAAAAATGGCTCCCCCAGCTCTTTTCCTTCATGCGGCGCAAAAATAATTACCCCCTTTGTTATGGCACGATAAGAATAGAAACGCCCCTAAATGATGAAATAAGTACACAAGAATTATTCTCCGTAGGAGCATCTTTTAATCCTTTAATTAATTTGTTATCTCTTTGTTTGTTCTTTATGCCCAGATCGCGAATGCTGCTTCCTTATTTAATCCACGCCGCTGTAATTGCCTGAGCAGGGGGAAACAGACTTGTGGCATTCGGAAAAATGAACGCAAAATGCTTAATGTGCTGTCTTTTTCGACGATCAAAAGAAGAGATGGTACATCTCTATTTTCTTTTGCGTCGATTTTGTTTAATCCAATTATCACTACATAACGCTTCATTAGGTATGTCCTCTGACAGAAATATGAATTGATATAAAAATCTTAAATAGTTATGAAAGGGTGATGTCGGACCATTTTCAGTGATCTATTAGATTGCTAAATAAAAGTTCGAGCTTTACGTTTGATAAAAAATACGAAAGCATGCATAAAAAATCTGATGTGGGCAGCACACACACTACTTTCATTATATACATAATGCAATGAATTTACTTTTTTCACAGTGAAAATATGATTATAAGATCCACGGCACAGTGTAACGTCGAAATGGCGTTTTTTTTTCGGATAACAATACGTAAAACTATTTCAAAATACCCAATAAACTTATATTCACGGAATTCTGAATTGACAATTATCTATGATCATCCACAATAAGTAATATTGTCCATATATTAAAAAAATCTGATGTGGGCAACACATGACTTTCCTTATATAATGCAATGAATTTACTACTTTTACAGTTAAAAAAATGTTATTCTTATAGTAGATACTTATATTCTTTCCAAGATATTGAATTTTCTTCAATTAGTCGTCATTTTATTTGATTTAGCGTCATTTTAATCCATTTGGCGAGATTTTTGTTAATTTGACAACATTTCAAAAAGTCGCCAAGTTGACGACATTCCGCCAAATTCGTCGCCAAAATCTCGCCAAGCTTTACTGACGGAGAAATAAGTTACTCTTATAACAGATAAATGACTATTGACGTTCAAATACAAAAGTATTACTCGAAGTATCTTTTCTCATGAATGGAACGAGCTAGATCCACGAGAATGATGTCATGTCACCCAATTTATCGCATGGTATTACATATGAAAAGTGAACATGTTTCTCAATAGGAAATATATATTTTTTTTATTTTATATGACCTTTTCATAATTTTTTTTGAAAAATGTAAAATATCTCGAGAACGGTTCATGTTAGCGTTCTAAATTTTATGTTAATCGTTTTCTAATGAAAAATTACATAATAAATGTCTATTTGCGTAACTTTATTAGCGGTTTTGATTTTTTGACGATTTTTTCAAAATTTCATTCGAAAATTTAGGGGGGTTCTGAACATTCGATTACGTTTAAAAACAATAGGCTTCCAGTGTTTATGGATTGTGATTTTTGTACCAAATTTTGTTCGAATCGGCTCATTCGTTCGTCAGTTATCGTCTCACCACAGACCCAGTGACACACACGCACACACACACACACACACACACATACACACACATACTTTCACACACACGCACACACACAGACATCACTTCAAAAATGTTTGATTCGTGATCAGGGATGTTTGAAACGTGCTCTCCCGTCGAAAACTCGAATTCGAATTTTCGACCCCGTCACAATACTTCCCTTATACATTATGTATATAAGGAAAGTAATAGTTTGATAATTAAATTATCAATTTAGCGTTATTTTCGTTAACTTGGAGTGATTCTTGCAATTTTAAAGAAATGTTTGTTAATCTAGAGCAAAATATTGCCAAGTTGGCGATATTTTCACCAAGTTCGTCCAAGCGTTACAGACAAACGGAGAGCATTTCTTATATACTAGAAGGTATGCCCGTTGTTTGACGGAATTCAAAATTTGCAAAACATTCCATTAACGTCATTTTTATCAATTCGGCGACATTTTTATTACTTTTGTGATATTTTCGTCTATTTGGCAACGTTAAAAAAGTCGCCAATTTGGCGGCATCTAATCAAATCTGTTGCCTAAATTTTCGCCAAGTGTTAAGGACAGACGGATGGAGAAATGGGTATTTTATAGTAGTTCTTATATTATTTCCAAGATATTGAATTTTCATAAATTAGTTGTCATTTTCATTGATTTAGCGTCATTTTTATCAATTTGGCAATGTTTAAAAAGAAGTCGCCAAATTGGCGATATTCGGCTAAATTAATCGACATAATTTCGCCAAGCGTTGCAAATGGAGAAATAGGTTATTCTTATAGTAGATAAATGAATATTTGAGAATTGTTAGGCTTCAAGATACAAAACTATTACCCAAAGTATCACCTTTCTTAAATTGACCGAACTAGATCCACACACGAGAATGATGTTAACAAAATTATCGCATAACATCGCATATGAAAAGTGAGCATATTTTACAATAGTTAATTCCTTTTTTTTTAAATTTTATGTGATTTCTTGATAAATGCATTTGTAAAATATAGAAAATCTCAAGAAAGGTTAATGGTAGCGTTCTAAAGTTTATGTCAATCGTTTTCTAACGACAGTTTACATGAGAAATGATTATTTGCGAAACTTGATTAAAAGTTTTGATTTTTGATAATATTTCAAAATTTCATTCGAAAATTTGGAGTTCTTCCGAACGATTACGTTTATAAACAACAAGATTCTAGTATTAACTGATTGCAATTTGTGCACCAAATTTTGTCCGAATAGCTCTATTTGCTCGTGAGATATCGTCTCCACACACACACACACACACACACGCACGCACGCACGCACACGGGGAGACCTCAAAATCGTTCAATCCCGATTCAAACGATATCCCACGAACAAAGGGGGTGATTCAAATGAAATTTAGTACAAAAGTTACAATCTGTGAATACTAGAAATCTATTGTTTTTAAACGCAATCGAATGTTCGGAAGACTCCTGAATTTTCGAATGAAATTTTGAAAACACCCGTCAAAAATCAAAACTTTCAATAAAGTTGCGTAAATAATCATTTTTATGTAATTTTACATTAGACAGTATTTGATATAAACTTTAGAACGCTAGTATGAACCGTTCTCCAGATATTGCACATTTTTCAAATAAATTTATCAAAAAATCACATAAAATTAAAAAAAAGTATTAACTATTGTGAAATATGTTCACTTTTCATATGTAATATTATGCGATACATTTGTTATCATCTTTCTCGGGAATCTAATTCGTTCCATTAAAGAGAGACTTTGGGTAATAGTTCCGTATCTTGAAGCCTAACAATTCACCATTTTTCATTTATTCCACAGCAGACAGTTTTGAGCCTTTATGTGATATCTACAGCCTCTTGAGCCCCTATGCTACTAGGGGCTCCAGGTTCCAGAGGCAAAATCTAGCCAACCAAATTGTACCAGAAGTAAGTGTGGAAATCTAAATTCAGGCTGGAAGAGACTACTGCGTATTGAAGACTACTACGAAAAGAAGAAAATGGTAATAAATAATTGTGTCCTGAATGAAAGAGACCACGCCCTTATGTTTCTATCGCTTTGAATCAACTCAAAGCCAATATGTTACTGAAGAGTCGCATCGAACCAGCGGCCCACATATCGAATGTGACCAATCAACATGTATTATGACATATTATTACCTTCTCATATATATAGTATTGAGAAAGTGTTGATTGCCCGAAAATTTTCAATTTCGAGATTTTAATGCCAATATATGTTTTAAACCTTCTGAACACGTTTGATTATTTTTGGAGTGATGTCTGTCTGTCTGTCTGTCTGTAGTTTATTTCTTGCGTACGCGATAGCAGCCACAAATATTAATGGATTTTCACAAAACTTTATATCTGGCTTTGTTATAAAAACATCTAGAACTAGATAATTTTTTTTTTAATTTGATATTTTTTAATTCGAAAAATAGCCGCGAAAAAATTTCTTTTGTTCGCGACATTGTTAGCCCCCCTTGGGGGGAAAGTAACCCCCCGGGTGGGCACATTATCAAATATAGTATGAATCTAAAGATTTTTTTTCAAGCCCTTTAAAGTGAATAGTAACACTTTATAGTTGTAATCATTTGAACCCACGATATCGATTTTTATAATTTTTTAATGTAAAATTTTAGAAACGAATTCTGGTATGAGAAAGTCGAATTGAGTCATACTCAAGTTAATTTATTGTTAAGAATGATGAAAGATTTTAATTCAAATCTAAAGGTACAAGAGGATAATGTATTTCACATCAGTGTCATCACATTGGCAGCCCCAAATCTTTAGGTTAATAAATCATGTCAGTTAGTAATGGAATTTTACAATTTTAATATATATATATATATATATATATATATATATATTGGGGGGGGGGTTAACATAAATAATAATTTATAAAAAAAATAATTCTCTCTAAGTTTCTAAAAATAGCGTATTATCTTTCAGTATCTGTTAACATTCAGAAATTTAGAAAGTGGGATATTTTGTCTTTGTTTTTTCTAAATCCCAACGCATTTAAAACTTTGGAATTAAGTATAGAAAATTTAATCTTATTCTTAATTTCTGTTATCGCCACATTTAATTTAGTTTATAATTTATTTTATCCCGAATACTTGCAACTATGTAACCCTATCTAAACATTTGAATGACTTTATAAATAGATCGTTGCTTATAGTGTCTGTTTCATTAGAACAGAAATTGCATAAGTATACGCAAGACGATAGATGAATTTAAGGTTTTTAATTAATAGAATATTATTATTTTAGTTCAAAACACATTGTCTGAAATTAAACTTTTAATTAGTACTTCAGAAAGTACTAATTACACATTTCAGAAAGTACTTGAAGTTATTAGTACTTATTTGTGAATGTGCACCATTGAAAAATTGGAACTCACAACTCGAACAAGTCTAATATGCAAATTCCAAGTATTACATTCACTTGCACTTATAAATGCGTATTTTTCAAACATCAGGTTTAAAATTAATCATGATAATACTTTGGGGTAGTCTAATTAATCCTTGTTTAAGATATCAACTTCAGAATTCACCGAACACATTTTGAAAGAAATATAATTAACCATCTTCAAGTATTTGATTTAGTTTAATAATAGTATATATACGTGACGTTATGGCTGAGAACTAGAGGAATTTTGCATTGACGGGGTTATAATCAATTCGGAACTAGATTTATATAAATAATTTTTTTAAATATTCCACCGTTGGAAATAAATTATTGTGAAAACAGTGCTTCAGTGCAGGAATATTAAGTGTTACGGGGAGAGGGCATTACAAGACACTATATTGCAAAAATTAGTTCAAGATACATACTCTATACCTATATCTCGAAAACTATAGTAGTTAAAAGAATTTGAGATGACTTGTTAGAAAACTCTATGGTAGTCAAGAATATTATTCCCTAATCACATGGTTGCATCTTCAAAAGGAGAAAGATGCATTTTTTAACACTGTACAACAAAGTTGAAAAGTGTTTATGACTTTGTTTATTCTGTCTGTCTGTCTGTCCGTTAGCACGATAACTGCCGTAAAAATGACTTAATCAAAATGAAATTTTAGTATGTTGTTTAGACGGTCTGTAGAACCTATGGGAATATAAATGAATAATATCACTCAATTAGTTTTGGATTGAACCCGGGTCGAAAAAATGAAATACTTTGAGCCCTATGGAACCTAATTTTTCAAACATTTTTTAGGCGGATTTAAAATTCACAAATTGCTTCGAAAATTTTAGGTAATATTCAAATTGTTCCATAAAATATAGAAAAAAAAATTCAGCGAAATATATTCAGTAGTTTTTTAAATAAAAATTAAAATAATAATTACACCTCTTATATGAAACGATCACGTGACCATGGTATGAAACGATCACATGACCCACTTCAAAATGATATATGGCATCCATCTTGTTTCAAAATCGTGATTTTTTTAAATTCTTTTTAATTCATATTGAGTGTTGTATCCGTGCTAAAACTACTTTATTTTTGCTTAAATTCTGTGCATCTACATACTGAAACAACGCAATGACAATATATTTGAGTTTAAATGCTCATCTAAATTTGATTATTTCTACAACTAAGCCTATTTTTCACCTATGTAAAATGTAAACAGCAAAATATATAGAATGAGTTGTATTAGAATTCCTGTATATTTTTAACACAAAATAATTTAGTCCATGGAGTCTGCATGGCTGATATGAATGAAATATTAATTGATTTCATAAAGAGAAGGACGATTTTTTTCGATGAAGTTTCAAGCATAGAGTTTAATTTTTTGTAACTCCATGGTCTTAAACAAAATGTTTAAATAAAATAAATTATTATAGTATTGTGATGAATGAAATGAATGGGAGAAAGTTATGAATGAAATCCTGTTTTTATAGAGAGATCCAGGCGTGTTACTTTTTCTATGACGTCATTTGAATTAATTTCAGTTGTTTTCGATGAAGTTTTCAAATATAATAAATTATCGTAGTAATAATAATTCTAAAACTATTACCGAGGAATGTATAACATTTTAGAGATGTTTGAACCAGGCAATTTATATTTCAATGCCGTCATTTGAATGAAGTTCATTTTTTTCGATGAAGGTTTAAGTTTTCAAATATAATAAATTAATGCAGTATTGTGATAAGTTTCAAAATATTACCGAGGAATGTATTGCATTTTAGACTTGTTTAAATAAAATTGCATCGAAGTTGGAAAGTGTTTCATAATCAATGCTTTAAGCATGATTGATCTTTCTTGTTTAATATGAGATTACTTGATACAAGATTTTGAATTTTAGAAATAGCTAGTAAATATAGAGTTTCTTCTTCTCCTCCTCCTTTTCATTGCTATTCAAACAGAAAATACACATTAAAATTTAATCTGATTTTGACGAAATTTTTATAGATGTTCACAAATTGCATGTGCCATGTCAACTAAAAATTTGAATTTCTAGACCAAAGCCTTCCCTTGTTTGAAAGCAAAAGTCATAAAAAAACTCGAATATTTTAGAGACAAAAATGGAGCCACGGCATTGCAAAGCGGAAAAGTTTTAAATACATTGAGTTAGGAAGATGTTCAGTTACATTGACTTAGCCCCTTAATTACAGATGATTTAATTATCGAGCATTGGCGAGAAATGTGGCAAAAAATTGGAGAATTTTTATGTCGCCAAGTAGAAGAAAATATCGCTAAATTGACAAAAATTGTTGCCAAATTGATTTGAAATATTGTCACATTGATGAAAATGTCGCCAAATTGAAGAAAAAATGTTAAATTAACGAAATTGACACTAAATTGCTAAAATGTAGAATTAAAACATAATTAGGAGTTTGAATCTAAATGCATGAATGGAATACAATTCAAGCTCATTAATAATCGGATGGTATATTAAGTATGTTTCAAAATGATGTGTCTGTCTGTCCCAATTGGCTGCAAGTTTTAGCGACATTGGTGAGAAACTTGACAAATTTTTTGTGTCACCAAATTGGTGATGACGAAGCTAAATTAACGGAAATGAAGCCTAACATCGTAAAAAATATCGTTAAGCAAGATTTTGATTTTAAATTTTATGAATGGATTGGAATTCAAACTATTTAATAAACAGACGTTATATTAAGTATGATTCAATACATCTATCCGTCTGTCCCACTTCGCGATAAAATTTTTAAATGCCGCCAAACTGACAAATTTTTCTCCAAACTGACGAAAATGTTGCTAAATTGATGAAAATATCGCTAAATTAATGAAAACGGCGCTGAATTAGCGAAACTGACGCCAAATTGATAAAAATTTAGAATTAACACATGAATAGGACTTTAATTTTAAATTGTTTTAATGGATTGGAATCCAAACTAATTAATAAACGGATAGTATATTAACTATGTTTCAATAGAATATGTTTGTTTGTCTTTTCCACTTGGCAGAATCTTTTAGCTGAACTAGGCGACTATTTTTGAAATTTTTGCGCCAAATTGATGAAAACTGCGCTGAACGTACGAAATTGAAGTCGAACTGATAGAACTTAAAATAAAAACATCGGTAGGTAGGACTTTGATTTTACATTTTATGATTGAGCTGGAATTCAAACTAATTAATAAACGGATGGTATAATAAGTATGTTTTAATAGAATCCGTTTGTTCGCCTGTTTCACTTGGAGACTTTTTAAAATGCGCTAAATTGAGGAAAACTGTTCTAAAGTAAGAGAAATGGTGTCAAATGACGTCAAATTTTAAATCAAAACAAAGTAATTTGGATTTTTGTTTAACATTTTATAAACGGTTTTGAATTCAAACTAATGAATAAACTGATGATACGTTACAATAAGTTTGTCTATCTGTCTCACTTGGCGACAAATTTGCCAACCTTAGAACAAGCCTTAGCCTTTTGAAAATATGTTTCAAAATTAGCAAAACAACGCCAAATTGTCAAAGTATTGCCAAATTGTCAAAAATCAATAAATCAGAATATCTATACTATTAATTAAATAAAATTTATTTGATAATTCTTGTCGCTTTGAGTTATTAATTTAATATTCTTTATTCAAATGCGAGTTCCACTGTTCGTGGCACAGTTACGTTTAGCTGGGGGTGTTTAGAGTGTTATGATGCATAACAATTAATTGTTACATTTATTCGCACGAAATGAAATATTTCATGCCCCGGGTTAGCCCAGGAATGAAAGAGGTCAGGAGTAGCAATTACTCAAACTGTATATGTAATGTGTATGGTATATGTTCTATAGCGATGCATCCTCACAGACAGGATGGGACTCATGTGGAACCATGGTTTGAATGCACATTGACACGGGTTGTAAATGTTCATCAAACAGTTTGTAACAAATGTCAAAGTGCAAAACTACAAATCTCTAGAAATGTATAGCCCCTGTCAGGTGTGGCTCACATCGAGGCCCAGATCAGGACCTCCCGGCTGTGGGAACCCCTCCGGTCGTCATTTCTTATTGGGACGCATAAGAAATGAGCATCACTTCGCAGGCCAGTAAAAGTAGTCAAAATTGAACCACCCTTTTCTCGTACATCGTGAAACATCGAATGAAAAGACGAGGTGACTTTCCACCCTAATTTTTGTTCCCCGTTTCAAAAATCTGAAAAGACTCGATTTTACAATGTAAAAATGAGACTCAATTCTGATTTCGTGAGAGTAGGTCTCCAAGTGTATCTGCACTTGTTTTCGAAGCCCGATCCGATATGCATTTTGATGCAGTTTTAGGCAAGGTGTTCGCTGTCCCTCTCTAGCGGCAGCCAGATGCATACAGCAGGGTACCAACATCTTTTTTTACACGTTGCGACCACGTACACTCAGGTGTAGTCCGTAGTCCAGCGAAACCTTTCAGCCAACCAAGTTCATGGTTGCTCTAAACCAAATCGAGCTAGGGTAGAGACAGATCGAGAGTTGCTTTCATCGGGCCGTAGCGGTCATAGGAACAGCGAGGACTTCGCCGCTTTTGATACGCAGTACCACACAGCTCTGAAAATAGACGGCGTAATGTGGGCTACCCTTTGGACCCTTATACTACATTTAGGGCGTGACAACTGTGTGTACTGCAAGAATGGTATTCGACAACAGTGTTAATCTCACCTCACGACCGAGTCGACATGAGCGGAGCGTTTGCGAGGTTCCAACCTTGGGCCTCTATGCAGCACGCGCCACCCGTCAGCTGAGTACTACAACCGTCATCGGTACGACATGTGGGAGGAATGCCTCCGTAAAGTTCATGCGGAATGCGACCCAATCGGCATCGGTCTGTACGTAGTTCCCGGTTCTCCAGGAATCGCTGAGCCAAACCGACATTTGGGAGGAGGAGAAGTTAGCGAACTATGATCACTGATTACGTGATAATCCGAGATGGTATCCAGAATTCAGCGACAACTCCAACAAACTGTACATCCGTACGAACTGTGTTTTTAATTGAATAACCGAGACCTCTTCTTCAGGATCTGTGACAGATCAAATGTTGAATTACTAAGCATCTCATCTAGGAGGAGGTATCGTAAATATTAAGTTCAATTGTATCACCATGTGTTATTTGAATGTTTTTTTTTTTTATCAAATGGCCAGGCACTTGACTTCCATCATTCGCCTATACATCGGCCAGGAACGTGAACCAATTAGCCGTCCTAGGACGTCGCCCCAGGCGCACCAGAGGGGGCGGAACACACTGCGCCCAATAACACAATATCCATGCCTTACGGGGGACTCGAACCCACAACGCGGCGGTCGAACGATCGCTTGGAAACGCTAGCCTTAACCGCTCGACCACCGCGTCGGCTGTTATTTGTATGTAAATATAATCCAAGTGTTAATATTAATTTAAGCTGTGGAAATTTTCCGCGCTGCACTACTTGAATTTAAAAATTAATAGCAATTAATTGCAATAGATTAGTTAGCCCGTACATCCCGAGGTCAAGCTTGGTAGAGTTGAGTGTAACGTAACTGTGTATTCTGTTATTATTATTGTCAAAGTTGAATATTTCATGTGTTTAATAAATGTTTAGTGGTCACAAAAATCGACTGTTTATTTTAATGAAACGCAATGTACTTTGATCCTTTCGCATCCTACTTAACGTTTACAGGTTCAACTGGGGGACACTATGGGTAAGTAGTATTAGTGTATTTATGTAAAATTCACCTCATCACATAGAGGTCGTAAATTAATTGCAGTTTATTAAAGAAGTACTGAGTCTATCCATTCTACCTGGCAATTCGAGCAACAAATGTGGAGTTTATTTAAAAATGCTACCAAATTGACACGAATCACGTGATATGACGTAAAATGTTGTCAGAAATACATATATATATGAACGAGCGGTCGTGTTCTAAGGTCTATCTTACAATCTATATAAATAAAAATGAAAATCTGTCTGTCTGTCTGTCTGTCTGTCTGTCTGTCTGTCTGTCTGTCTGTCTGTCTGTTTGTCACACCATCACGGGAGAACGGCTGAACCGAATTTGATGAAATTTTGTGGGTAGCCCAGAAATAGTCCCACTTAAAATCATATCCGTGTTTTGAGTTTCTACGACCAGTGGTTCTCGAGATATTAGTAAAAAACAAAATTTTCGTTTGTCTCATCATCACGGAAAAACGGCAGAACCGAATTTAATGAAATTTGGTGAATAGCCTTGAAATATCCCCCCATAAATTTTGTCCAAGTTTCGAGTTTCTAAGTCCTGGGGTTGTCTAGATATTAATGAAAAACGGAACTTTTTCCTAGGAGTTCTACTCCCTAACTCCGTGGTTTATCCAAACGAAAAGCTTGAAAATAGTTTGAAAGTGAATAAAAATTTAATCTCTGAGTTTGATGGGAGATTTGTTGCGTTAATTAGTCACTTTCTGAAAAAATGAATTGTTTGAAACATGATTTAAAGGGGAAATCTATCTCCATGGTTCATGGTTTATTTAAAACAAGCTTTTACGGAACAATGAGAAGTATAGAGAAATCAAAATCGTTATTTAATTTCGCAGTTTATGTTATAAGACATGACATATTTAACATGTTATAAGATTCTATCTTATATCATGTTACTCAGAAACGCAATTAAAGTAAATCTGTCTGTTAATTTTAATAATTATTTTTTCGATTTGAATAATAAATAAATGGATATAAAAATATATTTTAGAAAAGAACGATTTGATTTTTCTTATAGCATTTTTGACTGGATAATATCAATTACGGTCTTCAGGTTTAAAAATTATTATTATTTATATTTTCGGGGATTATTGGTTCAAGGATTATTGATATTTTCAAGTTATTATGCAATTATTTTATTATGACAAAAATTTTTTAAACTCATATATTGTATGTTGTACGAATCTTCTACAAATACACGTGTATATCTTTTAATCTACGAGAATATAAGTAGTACAGGTATATTGACATATGTTTTGATATATATTGGCATATATTGGAATCAATTACGACCTTCTGGTATAAAGAGTACGGATATTATTGATGTTTTCAATTTATTACGTCATATCTTTTATTTTGGCAAATATTTTTGAGACGCATATTGTAATACGGGTAATCTTCTACTAACACATTGGCATATTTTCTGATCTGCGACAATATAATTAGTACGGTGTTGCATATATTCATTCAATTCCTATTTTTTCTTCTGTAAATTTGCTTACAAAAGGGGGCAGGATGTTTTATTCTTCAGATCTGATCGTGAAGATAATTTTGCATAGTGAGAACATATATTCTTAAACTTCTCTTTAGGAGCAATAAATTTAATATTTTAACAGAATTTGCACATGATTGCGAACTATAAGTTTCTTTAAATTATACACTCCGTACGAATAACGGGTGTGCTGTTAGTGGTTAATAAATTTTAACATTTTAGGAGGATATATCATGTTGCTCGGCATCGCAATTAAATTAAATGTGTTTGTTAATGTTTTTATTATTTTTTTTTCGATTTAAATCTATATAAATAAAAATGAAAATCTGTCTGTCTGTCTGTCTGTCTGTCTGTCTGTCTGTCTGTCTGTCTGTCTGTCTGTTTGTCACACCATCACGGGAGAACGGCTGAACCGAATTTGATGAAATTTTGTGGGTAGCCCAGAAATAGCCCCACTTAAAATTATATCCGTATTTTGAGTTTCTACGACCAGTGGTTCTCGAGATATTAGTAAAAAACGAAATTTTCGTTTGTCTCATCATCACGGAAAAACGGCTGAATTGAATTTAATGAAATTTGGTGAATAGCCTTGAAATATCCCCCCATAAATTTTGTCCAAGTTTCGAGTTTCTAAGACCTGGGGTTGTCGAGATATTAATGAAAAACGGAACTTTTTCCTAGGAGTTCTACTCCCTAACTCCGTGGTTTATCCAAACGAAAAGCTTGAAAATCGTTTGAAAGTGAATTAAAATTTAATCTCTGAGTTTGATGGGAGATTTTTTGCGTTAATTAGTCACTTTCTGAAAACATGAATTGTTTGAAACATGATTTAAAGGAGAAATCTATCTCCATGGTTCATGGTTTATTTAAAACAAGCTTTTACGGAACAATGAGAAGTATAGAGAAATCAAAATCGTTATTTAATTTCGCAGTTTATGTTATAAGACATGACATATTTAACATGTTATAAGATTCTATCTTATATCATGTTACTCAGAAACGCAATTAAATTAAATCTGTCTGTTAATTTCAATAATTATTTTTTCGATTTGAGTAATAAATAAATGGATATAAAAATATATTTTAGAAAAGAACGATTTGATTTTTCTTATAGCATTTTTGACTGGATAATATCAATTACGGTCTTCAGGTTTAAAAATTATTATTATTTATATTTTCGGGGATTATTGATTCAAGGATTATTGATATTTTCAAGTTATTTTGCAATTATTTTATTATGACAAAAATTGTTTAAACTCATATATTGTATGTTGTACGAATCTTCTACAAATACACGTGTATATCTTTTAATCTACGAGAATATAAGTAGTACAGGTATATTGACATATGTTTTGATATATATTGGCATATATTGGAATCAATTACGACCTTCTGGTATAAAGAGTACGGATATTATTGATGTTTTCAATTTATTACGTCATCTCTTTTATTTTGGCAAATATTTTTGAGACGCATATTGTAATACGGGTAATCTTCTACTAACACATTGGCATATTTTCTGATCTGCGACAATATAATTAGTACGGGGTTGCATATATTCATTCAATTCCTATTTTTTCTTCTGTAAATTTGCTTACAAAAGGGGGCAGGATGTTTTATTCTTCAGATCTGATCGTGAAGATAATTTTGCATAGTGAGAACATATATTCTTAAACTTCTCTTTAGGAGCAATAAATTTAATATTTTAACAGAATTTGCACGTGATTGCGAACTTTAAGTTTCTTTAAATTATACACTCCGTACGCATAACGGGTGTGCTGTTAGTGGTTAATAAATTTTAACATTTTAGGAGGATATATCATGTTGCTCGGCATCGCAATTAAATTAAATGTGTTTGTTAATGTTTTTATTATTTTTTTCGATTTAAATAATAAATAAATGGATAAATGGATATAAAAGTATATCTTATGAATGGACGGTTTGATTTTCCTTTTAATTATATTAATTGCTGACTGCGTACATCAATTTCATTTATTTTGGCAAAGAGTTTTCAAGCTTATATCGTATTTAGCTACTAAACTCATATATTGTGTTTAGCCAATATATTCATATAGCCGATTGTTGAAACAGAAAAAGAGTAGAGCGGGTATATCTTCTAATACAATTGTAGTGTTTTCATTTAGTATATTGAAACGGGATAAGAATGTTTCATTCGGATCTGCAAATTCAAAGCTACGAATTTGGAGGGATATCGCTAATTTGACAACTTTTCTTAAACTTTGCCAAATTGACGGAAATGTCGCCAAATTGATATAAACGACACACAAACAGCTGCCATAAACCTTCGGGTTGGTCGTGTGGCTTGGGTCTTCTACATATCAATGAAATTTTTTTTTGTTTTGTTAGAAGAGAGTACTGAAATGATGTTTGGTTAGCATTTATCTGTCAGACCAACCATCCTACTTAGTAATACATTTAGCGAATTTTTAAAATGTCACCAAATTGATAAAAATGTTTTCAAATCTATAAAAATATCTTGAAATTGATAAAATTGCGCTACATAAATGATATTAATTGTTTTTTATTAGGGGATAGTATTGTGATGATATTTCCTCAATTTGTCGCAAAGTGGAACTGTCAGTTCTATAGTCCCACTTGGCGATAAATTTGGCGATTTTTTATAATGTCGCTAATTTGACGAAACTGTCGCCAAATGTTCCATAGAAATATAACTATTTAGACGATATTTTTTCTACCAATTTATTTGAAGCAAATGATATCATGTCGCTTAGCAACGGATTTAAATCCAATGTGTTTATGCGGCAGATGATTTTTATTAAATCCTTTCCGATTTGAATAATGAAGATATGTATATAAAATAAATTTCATTGCCATTTCATTTTGGACTGGATAATATCAATTATACTCTTCAGGTTTAAACATTATTATTATTGATATTTTCCGGAATTATTGATTCAGGGATTATTGATATTTTTAAGTTATTACGCCATTGTTTTATTGCGGCAAAAATTGCTGACACACGCATATTGTACGTTGTACGAGTAATCTTCTAGGAATGCACGGGTATATCTTCTAACCTACGAGAATATAAGTAGTACAGGTATATTGGCATATATTTTGACATATATTGGCATATATATTGTAATCAAGTACAGTCTTCTGGTATGAAGATTAAGGGGATTAATTATATATTCAATTTATTACGTCGTCTGTTGTATTTTACCAAAAAACATTTGAGACTCATATTGCAATATGTGGGTAATCTTCTACTAATAATCGGACATTATAAGTAGTACGTGTATACCTTCCCATATAATTTTAGCACTTTAATTTTGACATATATTGGAATAAATGACTGTCTTCAGATTTAAAGATTACGGGTTTATTGGTATTTTCAATTTATACATGTAATCTACTAATACAGGTTATATTTTCTAATATTCGCGTATATAATTAGTACGGGTCCCATACAATTTTAACGCTTTTATTTTGCATATATTGATTCAATTCCATATTTTTTTTTTATATTTGCTTACATAAGGGGTCCAAGATGTTTCATTCTTCAGATATGTCCATGAAGATAATTTTATATAGCGAGAACAAAGATTCTTAAACTTCTTTTTAGGAGCACTATATTAAATATTTTAACAGAATATTTTGATTAAACATGTCATTTAGTATACTATAAGAATTTGGGCATGATTATGAATTTCAAGTTTCTTTATATTATATACTCCGTACGAAGAACGGGTATGCTGCTAGTCTATATAAATAAAAATGAAAATCTGTCTGTCTGTCTGTCTGTCTGTCTGTCTGTCTGTCTGTCTGCCTGTCTGTCTGTCTGTTTGTCACACCATCACGGGAGAACGGCTGAACCGAATTTGATGAAATTTTGTGGGTAGCCCAGAAATAGCCCCACTTAAAATTATATCCGTGTTTTGAGTTTCTACGACCAGTGGTTCTCGAGATATTAGTAAAAAACGAAATTTTCGTTTGTCTCATCATCACGGAAAAACGGCTGAACCGAATTTAATGAAATTTGGTGAATAGCCTTAAAATATCCCCCCATAAATTTTGTCCAAGTTTCGAGTTTCTAAGACCTGGGGTTGTCGAGATATTAATGAAAAACGGAACTTTTTCCTAGGAGTTCTACTCCCTAACTCCGTGGTTTATCCAAACGAAAAGCTTGAAAATCGTTTGAAAGTGAATTAAAATTTAATCTCTGAGATTGATGGGAGATTTTTTGCGTTAATTAGTCACTTTCTGAAAACATGAATTGTTTGAAACATGATTTAAAGGGGAAATCTATCTCCATGGTTCATGGTTTATTTAAAACACGCTTTTACGGAACAATGAGAAGTATAGAGAAATCAAAATCGTTATTTAATTTCGCAGTTTATGTTATAAGACATGACATATTTAACATGTTATAAGATTCTATCTTATATCATGTTACTCAGAAACGCAATTAAATTAAATCTGTCTGTTAATTTTAATAATTATTTTTTCGATTTGAATAATAAATAAATGTATATAAAAATATATTTTAGAAAAGAACGATTTGATTTTTCTTATAGCATTTTTGACTGGATAATATCAATTACGGTCTTCAGGTTTAAAAATTATTATTATTTATATTTTCGGGAATTATTGATTCAAGGATTATTGATATTTTCAAGTTATTATGCAATTATTTTATTATGACAAAAATTGTTTAAACTCATATATTGTATGTTGTACGAATCTTCTACAAATACACGTGTATATCTTTTAATCTACGAGAATATAAGTAGTACAGGTATATTGACATATGTTTTGATATATATTGGCATATATTGGAATCAATTACGACCTTCTGGTATAAAGAGTACGGATATTATTGATGTTTTCAATTTATTACGTCATCTCTTTTTTTTTGGCAAATATTTTTGAGACGCATATTGTAATACGGGTAATCTTCTACTAACACATTGGCATATTTTCTGATCTGCGACAATATAATTTGTACGGGGTTGCATATATTCATTCAATTCCTATTTTTTCTTCTGTAAATTTGCTTACAAAAGGGGGCAGGATGTTTTATTCTTCAGATCTGATCGTGAAGATAATTTTGCATAGTGAGAACATATATTCTTAAACTTCTCTTTAGGAGCAATAAATTTAATATTTTAACAGAATTTGCACGTGATTGCGAACTTTAAGTTTCTTTAAATTATACACTCCGTACGAATAACGGGTGTGCTGTTAGTGGTTAATAAATTTTAACATTTTAGGAGGATATATCATGTTGCTCGGCATCGCAATTAAATTAAATGTGTTTGTTAATGTTTTTATTATTTTTTTTCGATTTAAATAATAAATAAATGGATAAATGGATATAAAAGTATATCTTATGAATGGACGGTTTGATTTTTCTTTTAATTATATTAATTGCTGACTGCGTACATCAATTTCATTTATTTTGGCAAAGAGTTTTCAAGCTTATATCGTATTTAGCTACTAAACTCATATATTGTGTTTAGCCAATAAATTCATATAGCCGATTGTTGAAACAGAAAAAGAGTAGAGCGGGTATATCTTCTAATACATTTGTAGTGTTTTCATTTAGTATATTGAAACGGGATAAGAATGTTTCATTCAGATCTGCAAATTCAAAGCTACGAATTTGGAGGGATATTGCTAATTTGACAACTTTTCTTAAACTTTGCCAAATTGACGGAAATGTCGCCAAATTGATATAAACGACACACAAACAGCTGCCATAAACCTTCGGGTTGGTCCTGTGGCTTGGGTCTTCTACATATCAATGAAATTTTTTTTTGTTTTGTTAGAAGAGAGTACTGAAATGATGTTTGGTTAGCATTTATCTGTCAGACCAACCATCCTACTTAGTAATACATTTAGCGAATTTTTAAAATGTCACCAAATTGATAAAAATGTTTTCAAATCTATAAAAATATATTGAAATTGATAAAATTGCGCTACATAAATGATATTAATTGTTTTTTGTTAGGGGATAGTATTGTGATGATATTTCGTCAATTTGTCACAAAGTGGAACTGTCAGTTCTACAGTCCCACTTGGCGATAAATTTGGCGATTTTTTAAAATGTCGCTAATTTGACGAAACTGTCGCCAAATGTTCCATAGAAATATAACTATTTAGACGATATTTTTTTCTACCAATTTATTTGAAGCAAATGATATCATGTCGCTTAGCAACGGATTTAAATCCAATGTGTTTATGCGGCAGACGATTTTTATTAAATCCTTTCCGATTTGAATAATGAAGATATGTATATAAAATAAATTTCATTGCCATTTCATTTTGGACTGGATAATATCAATTATACTCTTCAGGTTTAAACATTATTATTATTGATATTTTCCGGAATTATTGATTCAGGGATTATTGATATTTTTAAGTTATTACGCCATTGTTTTATTGCGGCAAAAATTGCTGACACACGCATATTGTACGTTGTACGAGTAATCTTCTAGGAATGCACGGGTATATCTTCTAACCTACGAGAATATCAGTAGTACAGGTATATTGGCATATATTTTGACATATATTGGCATATATATTGGAATCAAGTACAGTCTTCTGGTATGAAGATTAAGGGGATTAATTATATATTCAATTTATTACGTCGTCTGTTGTATTTTACCAAAAAACATTTGTGACTCATATTGCAAAACGGGTAATCTTCTACTAATAATCGGACATTATAAGTAGTACGTGTATATCTTCCCATATAATTTTAGCACTTTAATTTTGACATATATTGGAATAAATGACTGTCTTCAGATTTAAAGATTACGGGTTTATTGGTATTTTCAATTTATACATGTAATCTACTAATACAGGTTATATTTTCTAATATTCGCGTATATAATTAGTACGGGTCCCATACAATTTTAACGCTTTTATTTTGCATATATTGATTCAATTCCATATTTTTTTTTATATTTGCTTACATAAGGGGTCCAAGATGTTTTATTCTTCAGATATGTCCATGAAGATAATTTTATATAGCGAGAACAGAGATTCTTAAACTTCTTTTTAGGAGCATTATATTAAATATTTTAACAGAATATTTTGATTAAACATGTCATTTAGTATACTATAAGAATTTGGGCATGATTATGAATTTCAAGTTTCTTTATATTATATACTCCGTACGAAGAACGGGTATGCTGCTAGTAATATATAATAATATGTTTATAATTTATAATATAACCAGTATATGTACATTGTTTTGGTGATATTTATACATCTCAAAAAAAAAATTATGTGGGCAGCACATGACTTTCCATTTATAATGAATGATTTTACTTCATTTACAGTGAAAAAATGATGTATAAGATCCACGGTACAGTATTTTTAACGTTAAATTGTACATTTAGCGCTTTTCCGGGTGACAATATGTAAAACTATTTCGATGTATCCAATTAACTTGTATTTCAAGCAACTCTAAATTAACAATTATCATTATTAATAGCATCATCAATAACCAATATAGTCCATAAATTAAAACATTTTACTAATTCATCAATTAGGCATCATTTTCATTAACTTGCCGTCATTTCTGCAATTTTGACGATATTTTCGTCAATCTAGTACGAAATATCGTCAAGTTAGCATATTTCGTTAATTAATCGCCAAGTTTGCCAAATGTATCGCAAAGTGTTACAGACAAACGGAGAGATCAGCATTCCTAATGCATGCCCGTCATATGACGGAGTTCAATATTTGCAAAACATTACCTCCCATGTGGCGTCATTTTTATCAATTTGGAAACATGTTAATCAACTTGGCGGCATTTTCGTCAATTTGGCAACATTTAAAAAATATGTCAAGTTGGCGCCAAAATTTTCGCCAAACGGTGTGGACGAACGGATAGTTATGGCCATATTATCGACTATTCTTATAGTCGATTCTTATGGTCTTTCCAACATATTGAATTTTCATCAATTAGTCATTGATTTGTTTATTGATTTAGTGTCATTTTTATCAATTTGGCGACATTTTCATCAATTTGTAACATTCAAAATAGTCACCAAGTTGGTGATATTCCGCCAAATTTGTTGTCAAAATGTCGGCAAGCGTTATGGACGGAGAAATAGATTATTCTTATAGTAGATAAATGTCTATTGGCATCGAAATACAAAACTATTACCCAAATTATCTTCTCTCATGAATAGAACGAGCTAGATCAACGAAAATAATGTTAACAAATTTCTAGCATAATTTTACACATGAAAAGTGAACATATTTTAAAATAGCTAATTTTTTTAGTTTTATTTAATTTTTTGATAAATTGATTTTAAAAATGTGCAATATCTCAAGAACGGTACATGGCTAGAGTTCTAATGTTTATGTCAATCGTTTTCTAATAAAAAATTACATAAGAAATAATTATTTACGTAACATTATTGAAAGTTTTGATTTTTTAATGATTTTTTCAAAATTTCATTCGAAATTTTAGGGGCGTTCCGAACATTCGATTGCATTTAAAAGCAATAGACTTCCAGTAATCACAGATTGTAATTTTTGTACTAAATTTCGTTTGAATCTGTCCATTCGTCGTGTGTGATATATTGTCTCCACCGACTTACTGACACACACACGCGCGCGCGCACAGACATCACCTCAAAAACGTTCTATTCGTGTTTAGGGATGCTTGAAACGTGCTCTCCCGTTAAAAACTCGAATTTGAATTTTCAACCCCGTCGCAATACTTTCCTTATATATTATACTATGTATATAAGGAAAGTAAAAAAAAACTTTAAAACATCAAAAACATTAGAAGTTAGTCCATTTACCCCCCCCCCCCCAAGCACAACTTAGATTTAAATTCTATCCTTTTATGAAACACATTTTCCTTATTCTTTGATCTTTTCGCTAGAAGCTTAAAGGGAGGATTACATCCTCTTCTGGGTACTTTTCTGACCCCTGCCTTGAGGTCCTTGAGATTAGCCAATTTAGCTCCCGAATCAGTTTAGTCATTAATTTTGTTTTATACTACATATTTCTGTAGTTATATATATATACTACATATTTTTTACACTACATATTTTAATCACGAGTATTTTTACAATAATTGTTACGCATATTTGTGTAGTTAATTAATGGCATTGGTCGTGTATAATTCAAAACCAGTTGCTTCAATATTTTTAATCATGGGGCATTGAAGTTAGTTTTATTAACTTAAAAAGTGTTTTAAATCTTTCTACTATTCTTTTACCTTTCTAATAGGCTTATCATTTCATTTTGTCGAATTCTAGTTTTAAAACGATTTTCCTCTTGGAGCACGGGCTACAACCATTTTATAACAGACACGTTTTTGCCTTTTACTTGTGCAATTACCCTGTTTTTCTATCCTGTTAAAGGAAGCACTTTTTGCCTTTGAATCGATTTATATATTTTATCCACTTTTTATTCTGTTACTGGTAATTAAGCTTGCAATAGGCAAAATAACGCTGCTAGAAACTTAGTTTCAACTTTAATTTTGTTTTGTTTAATAGTATGTGGAGCTTAGAGTGGAAAATAGTTAGCTCAATCAAAAGTTGACTCGGCTAGGTTCTGTCCAGTGGAACGAACGAATGGAGCGTTTCGAAGATCATTTCGCGTAATTATTACAGTCAGTGAATACTGGAACCCTATGGAATTCAAAGGCAAACGAATGTTCGAAAAAATTCCGTTCCCAATTTTCAGATGGTTAAAAAATAAGATACAATTTGAAGTTAATAAAACGTCAGAACCTGTAATACTGTTACACAAATAATTATTTGATACGTATTGTTTTTATAAAACGAATTATTCAAACTTTAGAACGCTAGCATGTGCCGTTCTCGAGTTATCTTACGTTTTTCAAGTAAATTTTGCAAAAAATTACATAAAATGAAAATAGTAGTTAGTATTATCCAATACGATTTATATTTTGACTTCAAAAAATTCGTCAGTAGTCATTTTACAGGATTATAATTAAATGCTAATTGCATTTTGATGATGGTTTTGCCCATGGGCATCAATAAATTACTCTGCTCAAACGAGTAAGTAAAAGAAAGCTAATTTTAATTTACGTAGTTTAATTCAATGCCAGACACATTGTGGTGGGGTCTTGTATATGATAATTTCGCTGTGAAAGCAGCACAGTTATTGCATAATGTAGAGAAAATTATTCGCTATCCACCTCAGACTTTTATTTATACAGAAAGTATTGTCTTTACAAAAATTTTAGACTTTGAGATTTTGATGGCAGTATATGTTTTATTTAAGACCTTCTGAACACGTATTGACTATTTTTGGAGTGATGTTCGTCCATCTGTCTGTGGTTGATTTCTTGTGTATATGGTTGCGGCCACAAAAATTAACGGATTTTCACGAAACTTTATATCCAGAACTAGAAAGATATTTCTTTTTAATTCCAGCGAAAACTTTGAATTTTATTCTAAATTTTGTATTTTTTTAACATGGCATCATAGGACAAAATTTGATACAATCATGAGTAAAAGGGTTTATTGTTCGTGACGCCATTAGCCTCCATCGAGGGGAGCAAATTACCCCCCGGGGAGGGAGGGACTTGTCAAGTATGATATTAATCGAAATATTTTTTCAAGTCCTTTAAAGTGAAGGGTAACACGCTATAATTGTAATCATTTGGACCCACGACATCGATTTTTCAAAAATTTTCTTGTAAAATTTGGTAAAATTCCCCAAGCTACTAAAAATTGGATTTTGGTATGAAAAAGTCGAGTTATTTATTTTTTTTATTTATTTATTTAAAAAAGACTGCAAGCTACAGGACGTAGTCCCAGTTACAGCGTGTAGGAATAAAAATACATTTAAAAATACAGATTAAAATACCATTAAATGCATTAAAAAGTTAAAATATATTAAAATGAAAAGCAAACCTTCAACAGCAAATGATCTTCATAAACAGATTCACATGAATACATACAATAAAATACAGGATGTTTACAACAAATGCTTTTTAAAATCCATCTCCGATGAATAAAAAATATCGAGATTATCAGGGAAATTGTTGTATAATTTAGAAAAACTAGTAATTGCACAATTACATCTAATATTCGAATTAAAATTTCTTACAGCAAGTAAGTTAATGCTTCTTGTTGTATACTGAGGAACACTAAACCCAATCCTACCCCAAACAGGGGAACAGTCAGCTCGGCCACCAAACAGATTCCTGAAGAATGAAAACAGAATGTAATCCCTTCTGCTGTGTAAGCCTTTTAAACCAAACAAATCACGTAGAAAAGTAGCGGATAAGGCATAACAACGAATGCGAGTTTTCTTATAATAAAGATACTTCAAGAAATTATTTTGAATGATCTCGATCCTGTTTGGGTGAACGGCATGAAAAGGCCTCTAGACCACAGATGCATATTCAAGCCCAGACCTGACCAAGGCATCGAAAAGAACAATAATGGTATCCTCATTTGTAAAATCCTGAGTAATTCTCTTAATGTAACCCAGTTTTCTATAGGATTTAAAACAGATATTAGAAATATGGGGAGAAAAGAAAAAATCGGACGTATAAATAACTCCAAGATCAGTAATAGAGAACTTTCTAGCCAAAACAGAGGTGCCAATACCATAAGAAAATAAAATAGGCACTTTTGTACGAGTAAAAGGCACAACACTACATTTACTAATATTGAGATGAAGACGGTTATTGCTACACCAATCGGAAAGGGCATGCAACTCAGACTGAATATTATTACATGAAAGAGCATCAAAAATAGGACATACAATTTTCAAATCGTCAGCATAAAAAAGGCAATTTTTGAAACAATCAGCAAGATCATTAATAAAAATAATAAATAACAAGGGACCAAGAACAGAACCCTGGGGCATACCAGAAGTAGCCGAAAAGCCCCCACTCAAGCAAGAACTAAAATTTACGCATGAAAACGTAGAAGTTAAATAGGACTTTAAAAGCATAACCAAATTAGGACAAAACCCAATACTCTTCAATTTATGAATCAAAATACCGTGATCAACCAAATCAAAAGCTTTCGCAAAATCAGTATAAAAAACATAAATTGTGCCATACTCTAGTTCATTTTATCTGAAATCATTGGTACAATTTATCGTTGATGGGTATTCAATTTTTACAATACACTGTTAAAATAAACTCGTTTCTTAAAACCTTACTATCAGATATACATTCCAAACTTTATTTCTTACATAATTTTATATAGTACATATCAAAGGTGTTTCGACTATATCGCATTTCCTTTGGCATTATCGTTTCCCTAGTGTCACAAATTCTCCTTATTGCTTTCTCCCTTGCAATACACTTTTGTATATCATAGCGATTTCGACTTTCTCTTTGTAAAACGCATATTTTAAGGCAGAAAAGCAAATATCAGGTTATAAAATAGAATGTATTTGAAAAAAAAGTTGCCGAAATTCGCTGTTTATTCGACTTTTTGTTGATTTACTTTGTCTGGAAAGAAGATATCATGTTTACGATGCCGGATAGAAATCTAAACTACAGGACAGCGACTGACCCTGCATTTTATTCGAAAGGTATATATGAGGGAACAGCCGTGGATTTATTCATGTATACACCGTCTAGTACCTGCTTTCTCAAGGGAGGAGAAAATGAGAAGAGAACCGTGAAATCGATCTTGCAACAGTTGAAAGCGCACATCGGCTTTATAAAGGGTATCTACCGATTTCATTTAAGTAGATACCTGTCATAATTCGTCGCTGTTTCTGATCGGGGTTAATTTGCATCCTGTGTTTAAAAGGATAAAATCGAGTTGAAAAGGAAAGTTATTAACTTTAAATAATGTATGTGCTTTGTAAAATATAACAATGCTCAATGTCCTTCATAGCATGAAATTCGGATCATAGGGAAGATCATAGTTTGCATATAAAGGAGTGTAAAAGTATTTCAGTTAATTTAAATATCGTGTTTAAAAAGATAAATAGAATTGAAAGGGAGAATTATTAACTTAAAATTATTAACTTATGCAAATCCTAAAATATGTTAATTTGAATCTTGTGTTTAAAAGGATAAATAGAATTGAAAAGAAATATTATTAACTTATCAGATCATAAAGTATAATCATTCTCAATGTTGCTATAGCTTAAAATGCGGATCATATGAAAGCTCACAGTTTGCATATAAGGTGGAGTAGAGATATTTCAGCTCAATTGCCATCCTGTGTTTAAACGTACAAAAAAATCTGATGTGGGCAGCACATGACTTTCTCTACATAATGCAAGTACTTTAATTCTTTAAATTCGAAATAATAATGGGCAAGGTCCACGGCACAATGTTTCTAAAGTACATTCACGAAGTACATTGAAAAGTACATTGGCATTCGGCACTTTTATGGATGACAACAAGAAAAAAGTAAAACTATTTTAAAACCCTAAATTAACTTATATTTCGCGTAAATATAACTTGACAATTAGAAATATTGCTAACATCTGCTAAGCTATATACTCTGTATTTTATTAAAATACATTAATTATTATTAGCTCATCAATTTGGCGTCATTTTCGTAACTTTGGCGTCATTTTTGTCAATTTGGCGACATTTTCGTCAATTTGACACTACTATAAAAAAGTCACCCAGTTGACAATATTTCTTCAAAGTAGTCGCCAAGTGTTGCATATTTGATGATACTTGGTACTGTATATTTTTACCTAATTTTTTAGATACATTTATTTGAAACAACATATAATAGCTCGAGGACGATAAAATCTAACATTCTAAAATTTGTGCTATTCGTTTTAGAATAAAAAGTCACGTATAAAATGATTATTTATTTAACATTACTAAATGCTCTGATTTTTTCGTTTTTTTTAATTCATTTGAAAATTTAAAGGTCTTCCGAACGTTCAACCGTATTTAAAATCAATAGGCTGTCAGTAGTCACTGATTGTAGTAATCGTACCCAGTTACGTTCGCACTTCTCCATTTGTTCATAAGATATCGCATCCACAGACTCTCTCACACACACACGGAAATCATATCAGAAACGTTCGATTCGAGTTCAGGGATGCTTAAAAAGTAATTTTCCTTCGAAAACTCGAATTTGAATTTTCGACCCCGTCAAAATACTGCCCCTGTGCATTATACTATGTATATAGGGAATCAATGTAATAGGGTTCAAAAGTAAAGTTATTAACTTAAATAACTTTTTGGAGTTTTTAAAATATATGTATTCTCATTGTCTTTATAGCTTAAAAAATACGGATCATATGCAATTCCATAGTTTGCGTATAAAGTGTAGAAATATTTCAAATTAATTTGCATCCTATGTTTAAAATACAGAGTTAAAAACGTAACTGATAACTCAACATTTCTTATGCGTTTCATAAAACATAATTATTATTAATTATGGCTTAAAATATCTGCTATATGTAAGTATGTAGTTTACGTATAATTAGAGCGTATAAATACATATTTCTGTTTAATTTGCATCCTGTATTTGTATAAAAGAATATTCTGTACCTGGAATAATATATAGTATGTTTTATAAAATATAATTATTCTCAATACTTTTACTTACCCATACTATAAAAAGAAAGTTTAAAAGAGTAAAGTTAAAAAGAAATTCTTATTAACTTGAAATAAATTATGTGTTTGTAAAATATTAAGATTGAGGCAGTTCCAAATTCTGTTCAATTAAGAATCAACATCGGATATTACTGGTATAACTGGCATTTTAAATAGCTTATATTGAAATTTGTTACATCTGTTAAGGTCGAAAACCCAGACCACCCGACTCACCCTAGGGCACGAGCAGCAATTTGAGTGGCCGGACATCTGTTAAGGTGAAAAACGTCGAAATACCAATATGATGTTTAAAAAAAATTATAATTTAGCACTATAAAAAATATATTTTGAATTTTAAAAAAAAGTAACCAAAGATCTTTCATCTGTACTTTTATGGTGAATTTGCTTCCAGTTTAATATTTGAAGACAAAGTGCATTTTTATCAAGTTTGTTTATTATCGAATGAAAACATAGCTAGTAAATATTATATGAGCTGTATTAGTTCTGTGGAAGTGCCGACGCGGCGGTCGAACGGTCAAGGCGAACGTTTCCAAGCGATCGTTCGGTCACCACGTTGTAGGTTCGAGTCCCACGTAAGGCATAGATGTTGTGTTGTTGGGCGCAGTGTGTTCCACCCCCCCCCCCCCCTTCTGGTGCGCCTGGGGCAACGTCCCAAGACGGCTAAATGGTTCACGTTTCTGGCCGATGTATAGGCAAATGATGGAAGTCAAGTGCCTGACCATTTGATAAAAAAAAAAGTTCTGTGGAAATAAAGAACGTATATTTTAAATTCTTAGCTTTCCTTTGTCACCAAATAAAATATTTGGTGTACTGTGTATAATGTTCCCCTCTTTACTCCTTGAATATAACTAATAACAGGTGGCATTTTTTATCATCGCTGTCATTGTCAATTTTAATCAAAGATCTATGTTATCCTCAGAACTATCTAGAGGAGCTTGCAGTCAACTTCTACGAAACTGTTTTATGTCTGTGATGGGTCGATCTTGCTCTTCTCAAAAATAAGCTTTCATTTGGCACAATATTTCTTTTAATTTATCACGACACATTAAATTTTCCCTTACGAGTTATTCTGGCAACCACAGAATCTGATCATACGCCATCAGATATGGAGGATACATTACTAAGAATGGGGAAGACTGGCACAACATAACTCAGATAGATAACTTTGGTGACCTTCCAGATGGCTTAGTGAACGTCTGATCAACGCAGGTTAGTATAAAAATATAAGCCTAACTGGCTCAAATAGATAAATTTGGTGTCCTTCCAGATGGTTTAGTGAACGTCTGATCGTGACAGATTAGTATAAAAGTATAAACCAAACTGGCTCAGATAGATAACTTTGGTGTCCTTCCAGATGGTTTAGTGAACGTCTGATCGTCACATATTAGTATAAAAGTAAAAACCAAAAGGGCTCAAATAGATAACTTTGGTGTCCTTCCAGATGGTTTAGTGAACGTCTGATCGTCACAGATTAGTATAAAAGTATAAACCAAAAGGGCTCAGATAGATAACTTTTGTGTCCTTCCAGATGGTTTAGTGAACGTCTGATCGTCACAGATTAGTATAAAAGTATAAACCAAAATGGCTCAGATAGATAACTTTGGTGTCCTTCTAGATGGTTTAGTGAACGTCTGATCGTCACAGATTAGTATAAAAATATAAACCAAAATGGATCAGATAGATAACTTTGGTGTCCTTCCATATGGTTTAGTGAACGTCTGATCGTCACATATTAGTATAAAAGTATAAACCAAAATGGCTCAGATAGATAACTTTGGTGTCCTTCCAGATGGTTTAGCGAACGTCTAATCGTCACAGATTAGTATAAAAGTATATACCAAAATGGCTCAGATAGATAACTTTGGTGTCCTTGCAGATGGTTTAGTGAACGTCTGATCGTCACAGATTAGTATAAAAGTATAAACCAAAATGACTCAGATAGATAACTTTGGTGTCCTTCCGGATGGCTTAGTGAATATCTGATCATTACAGGTTAGTATAAAGAGATAAACAAAAATGCATTCTAAGTTACTAATATTGTTCTGTAGGTCATATAACAGATTGTAGGATATACGTCGAGGATCAAACACAGGACTACCGTTTTCGATGTTCGATACCACCCTAAACTATTCCCGTGTACACGCAGAGTATATGCAAGATAAATTTGTAGGTCCGACAGTCCATTCAAGAAGTGATATGCTGGGATAAGGATGGTACGGTCCCTGTGGTTGCCATTCCCATTGGGTTCTGATCTAAATTGGGTAGCACTTTTCTGCCCGTTAAAATAGATACCGTCTACCTTTGGGTTGGTCGGACTGTCCGAATAGAAAAAAATAAAGCAGGGTATACGATAATTTGATCACTATGCCAGTCCAACAAAATATCTTTCAAGCCACAATAGTTTAAGCTCAGTTCATCAAAACACCTTAAAGTTTTTTAATTCATCAATCGTGAAAATTACAGTTACCATTTTTAGCATTGAAAAATGAAAAGTAATTAATAACTTCCTAGTATAAAATACATTCAATGTGTTCATAATCCCAGTTAACATAAGGAAAACTCACATTTTTTAATCATTCCCAGAGGACAAGGATGTGAGTTTTACATGGGCCGTAATCTATGGTCATTAAGTAGCAGCATTATACAAAGGAAAACATATATGAGTGTACATATTAGAAACATCGACGATATTCAGGGAATTCATTACATGGCCTTTAGTGATACAGTTAGTAGCATAACAGGGCGCAATCCAATCAATTCAAAGTTCTAGCTAATTGAGTGTTTGAGAAAAAAATAAGTCGAAGGTTCTACCATTGGTTCCAGGGCTAAAATTTGGCATGCTGACTGTTGAAAAAAATTAGGGCTGCTTTTGACCTTGTTACCTAGAGGGATAGTCTAAGGTAATTCGTGAGAAATGAAGAGGTGGGTGCTATGTAAATTCAAAATGTTTTCAGGGAAGCAAAAGTATAAAAACATATTTTTTTTAGTCATATTTAATTGCAATTTCCAATGAAATAAAGTTACCCATTTGTTTATTTTAATTTCCTTGAAAAGCAAAACATTGGAGTGAACTTACCTAGTTATTGAGACAAAATGAATAAATAGTTGTATATTCCAGAAAAAAAAGTTTTACTGAAATGCAAAGTACACTAGTTTAAATGAAAGCATCCATTAAATTACTCTTTTGGTTCGTTTAAATGGTACTTTATGTATGGTATGTTTACAATGAAATAAATGTATATCTAATTTGGGTGGGGGAGAGCAAGGCAAACTCAAGCATAGGGCGTATAATACCAACTAGCTTAATACCTCCTTCTTTTCTGACCTTAAATGTCATAGATTTGAATGTCCAGAAGGGGAAAGTGGTCCCCTTGCCCTCTTCAATGAGCACCTGTGATCAGTCCTTATGTTCCTACCTAGCTACGGACCTATAGATCGCTCCTGTTTCCCCATTTATCCTTTCAATTGTATTTGATTGATGAAATGCATTCCCTCAAAATAATTTTCTGTTTATTTCCTATCTGTAAGTGAAAGGTTTTTTTTTTAGAATTGAACGATAATTCTAATTCAGCGAAATATGTTTTAAATGTGTAGAAACTTAAAAAGTCCTTTTATTCCGAAATAAAACGAAAAAGTTTCCCCTAAAAAGCCATCTTATTACTTTACTAAGCTGCGTTTTGATTTCCCCTCATATCTATGAATAAAAGCTATTTTGAGAATTGAATGATAATTCTAAATCAGCGAAATTTGTCTTAAATGTTTAGAAACTTAAAAATTCTTTCAATTCAGAATTAATAAGAAAAAACTCTCTCCCCCCCCCCCGCCAACTTATTGCAATATAGAACGACTTTTTGCTCAGCGGAGGCTCGATATGTAACCTGGATGACGTTGCATGCCTTGCGTCTTGTGATTGGCCGACAGGGTAATGGCCCAACCTTATGTATAAGAGCCTTGGTATTATCAGTCAACGCATATTTACTCAGGGAGCGATTATCCCTAGCATGACTGTCTTCATTATTTTTATTTAGCTCTGCCCATATGACAACATGGTAATTAAGAACGCGCGCATTTTGTTCTCGGGCTCTGAAAAAGGACCGAACTTGCGATGTAATCTTACTCCACCGATGTCACTAGAAAACTTTGGTCTCCTTCCAGATGGTTTAGTGAACGTCTGATCGTCACAGATTAGTATAAAAGTATAAACCAAACTGGCTCAGATACATAACTTTGGTGTCCTTCCAGATGGTTTAGTGAACGTCTGATCATCACAGATTAGTATAAAAGTATAAACCAAACACTCACTGTACGTAACTGTATTCTGTGAGCAAGCACGGTACAATTTAAAATATTTGCACAAGTTGTTTACGCCTGGATATTGCCACTTCGAAATTAACAAACAATTTTTACTGTAATAATGCGAATAGTTTCGTTTTTTGGCAACGCCTCTCAAAATTTACTCTGCACCGTAACATCACAACTGACGAAACTTAATTCCCATGACGTCAAGCTGACACCTTTTTGATTGGTAGTCGGGCTGATTGCCCAATATTATATTAAAAAACCTTGATATTTACAAATTAGAGAATTTATTCCAGAATTTTACGGTAAGTTATTGTTTGATTATTGAATATTTTGTTTAACGATACTTTTATAAAAAGTAAGTTTTTAATTTTATCCGACGCTGAAAAGAACTTACAGTAAATTTGTACATATTTGTTAAATTTTGTAAACTTTTGCAAAATTCGTCCCATCACTACATTCTTACAGTATAAAAAATATTTAAAAAAAACATGTTTTATAGCTTATCAACATTAGAAGCATATTAAAATATATTTTTCGAACTTCTGTGTTTTAACGTTATTTTTATGTGTGTAACAGCAAAAAGAAGTTAAACATTGACGACTTATTCTTATGCCTAACTGTGGAACGTTTCTTGGCATCTTGGGATTTTAATTTCTTGTTAGATTCAGAAGTTGCATATTTTCACAGTGCACGATAAAAGTTTTGTAAGCATGGGTGTTTTCGTGTTCATGACAGCTGTTTGAAAAAACTTTGTGATAATCCACTTTATAATAATACATCATCACTCAATAAAATAAGAGCATCCAAAATGATACACTTTTTTATCGTTTTATACTGTAGAAGGTTCTTATCTTAAAGTTTTTATTATTAAAATTTGAGTTTTGAATCTACATCGAACTCTTTCGTAAAATTTATATTCTGTTTCAATCAATAACGGCTTATAACAATTTTGCATCTCTCTTTTGATGTTATCAATGCTGAACGTATTCATGAGATCATTTTCGTGCAACATCGTATCATTTTAAGTATTAATTTAAGTACTTATATATGAGACATTGCACTTATATTTGGTTGTAACTTTGGTTTGAGATTGCTTACAAAAGCATAGAGCTTAAAATTGGCAAACCCAATAATATTAATTAATAGTATATTGCACTTCCAATTAGTTCATCTGCGAGTAGAACTTTCACAATATAATAGTGTATATTTTACATGCAAATGTTCTAAAATGGGGGTGCAATAATACCCCCAATCATAACTTTAACCAGTCATAATAGTCATAAAATCAATCATAAGAGTCATAACTTTACCCCTTTTTAGTGAAAGAATGTTCTAGTTTTATTTAACTTTATATCAAAAATCCGTGCAATGTATCCCTTAAATTAAGTTGATTCACTTTTCCATCTGATTGGTGCAATGTTTCACCAAAATGTGCAAGCAATACAACGGTATCCACTTTTTATTGGAAAATAACTCGAAATGTTTAACAGTGTATAGACGTAGCCTTTCAAAGACACGACTGCGATTTGAAGAGTTATTAGCACTTGTGCAAAGCCAAGGATCTCACAGAATAAATATGGACAATTATTTTAATATTTTGCTTTTTAAAATGCAAGTCTTTAGAATTAATAAATATTATTTGCTGTAGTTAAACACAAGTAATATTTTTCAAAATACTCTTTTTATTTTAGGATAATCCTAACAATTTCCTATTTACTCGTATCATAAAATACATTGTACTGAAGAATGAATCTTCAGTACAATGTTATGAAAATTTAATGAACAATTAAAAAAATCTAATAATAAGCCTTGATAAAAAAATATTGCAATATATATGTCCTAATTATGGCAATTTTTTTATTACTTGTTACATCATTATTGCTGTTTTTCTGTATAATAAACTCAAGGGTCGCGTAATCAAGTCTAAGAGTTGATTTTGGGTCAAGGTAAAAAAAGAACTCTACCGATATATTAGCCTGTCTGACACAGAGACAGGGTAGAAAAATTCAATAGAAACTTTTTAAAAAAAATTTCTAACAATGTATGATGTTTACGTCAAAATTAGTAGTTTCAATTGAAAATTGGTCTATGTTGGCTCTGATCTGTGGTCGACTTTCAGCCTTCTAGGTCGGGGGAAGGGGCTTCAGAAGGGAGCTGAGAGACTTTACCCCCCCCCCCCTGTGTGTATGTTTCGTTTACCCTAGAGGAGAAATAAAAAATCTGACTGAGCTAGGTTGTGTGAAGTATTCAGATTATCTGTGTGTGAATCTTCAGCATTCTAAACCACCGAGGACTCTCAAGTCAGCTCCGGGTGAAACATGATCGCCGCCTAATATCGAGTTATGTTAGGTTTTATTCGTAAGTCAATACCATAAATGTACAAAGATTTAGTCTGATTTTAGGTCTTTTGGAGTATCAGAAAATACTTTTCGAAAAAAATCAACTTTTTGCGTCCCCTGCTAGTATATTCGGCTCCATTAGGTTTTGCCCCGTAGATGATATAATAAGTGTACAAAGGCTTAATACCTTGAAAGTCCTCCAAGAAAGGCATTGCCTGCAAAATGCCAATAACTAATAACTGACGCTTCCTTTTCTAATAAAACTCTCCATATAATTTGGCAATGTAATTACAGGTAAACGGTCACGTATATTGTAGGTTTTTCAAAAAATTAACAGTTTAGCATAATCAAAAAATTGGTTATAACTATGGAGTTTGGAGATAAGTTTTGGATGGAATTGCACGTAAGGAGTAATTATTTTTATAATCCAAACAATTAACGTAATGAACATTATTTTATAATGAAAGTATTCTTTCATCCAATCAGTATTACTGCAAGGCTTTACCTTGCACATTCTAACACAATCTGGGTATATTACGACTGGACATGCCGTGAATTAAGCCCGGCTATCAAATTTGAACCAATAAACATATATTGTTAAGTAAATCTAGAAATGTATCTCATATGAAAACTTTGTGCATGATATATTTTAAGAAATTTAGAATTTGAAAATACGGTGTGTTTTGTAAATTCTGGATTTTAGACATATTATTTTAAGTATTATTTTTATCTATCAGAGTTCAGAAGGACATAAATAATTTTACTAAGCACCTCTAAAATAATGGTCAGAAATTAATAGTAATTGCTACATGCTAGACCATTATTTTAGAGGTCTGAATAATGGTCTAGCATCTAGTTAAACATGAAACAAATCGTTTGATGTTGAAACATGTATTTGCAACAGGTCACAATTATATATTAAATTGAATAGAATTTTTCTTCGTGCACGGAAAAAAGTTCTACGGACGTACTATACAATAAAATAACTTTCATCTTTATCAATAAATTTTAATTGTTATTTATATCAAGCTGCAATATATATTAATTAAAGGCACGCTTATAAATCTATAATGCAAAATATAAAAGTACTGTTCTTAATATAGTATTAATATAACACATTCTGAAAACGCCCTTCATAGTGATATTTGTTTTTCGTGCTGATCCACAGATAACGAAGTCTATGTTATCAGCACAATTTAGAGGCCCATAATAAGCAGAATTCTAATCCTTTTAACCAAGGAATAATTTAATGAGCGTTTTCTTTATCTGTGTTCTGTTCATTCCTGGGAGATTCATAGTAGCTATTTAGGGAGTTCATGAAAGCTTTTAAGTAAGCACGAACATCAGTTACCTCCGAAACAGATTAATATTACTTAAATTCAAACTAAAATTTGGATATCTTATTTTATCTACATACAGTAAAAAAATCTATTGTGGGTAACACGTTACTTTCTCTACTTAATGAAATAAAGTTACTTCTTTCATAGTGAAAAAATAATGCACCAGATCCATGACACGATGCTTTTAACGTTGAATTGTACATTGGGAGCTTTTATGGATGACAACAATATTTAACACTACGTATTTCGAAGTACCCAATTAACTTATATTTCGAGTAAATCTAACTTGACACTTTTCAGTATTGATAAGAACCGCTACATGCAATGTAGTCCATATACTAAAATAATTTAATAAATAATTCATCCATCTCGCATCATTTTTGCAATTTTGGCGATATTTCTGTCCATTTGGCATCATTAAAAAAGTTGCCCACTTAGCCAAAAGAAAAGCTTTTTTTATAGTATGTTATTAAATAACTTGGCGAATTGTATATCTGTTTACTCATACTGAGTTAAAATTGATAATTTTGTGAATTTTAAATAGAAAGCTTTTCTTTTTGTCAAAAATACTTGACAAAAAGGAAAATTCATTATCAAAAGAGAGAGTTATATCCCAAAAGTTAACCCTAGATGAGACATCTCTTTCATTGGCAATAAGAGATAAATTTAAGGGATAGAAATCGAAATCTATAACGGTAGATGAGGGAGCTGTCTTAATCAGTATAACATCATAAATATAGCGGTAGAAAGTATAAACAGGGTTTATAAAATTTGACTCGTAGAAGTAAAGATATAGATTTACTGGAGATTAACAGAGCTAGCAGAACGAACCTGAGGAACATAATTTGCAGATATATTTTATTGCCTTGCAAATATATTGTATTGCCTTGCCTTAATTTGCAGTATATTTGATTGCCTTGCATCAAGTAATTAGAAAAAGAAGACACTTAAGAAATCTTAATTAAAAAATAAAATATATATATATATATATATATGTACGTATGTAGTAAAAGTAATAGACTGCCAAAAAACTAATATATGGTGGCCTGTCATCTTGACACTTTCTATATAAATAAGATTCAAAATTCATCAGCTTGTCTATCAGTTTGTCTAATCATCTCGGGTGAACGGCTGTACCGAATTTCATGAAATTGTGATAAGAACCTTTGTTTGGTCCCACTTGAAATTTAGGCGTCCATTTGTTCTTCTGTTTGTCTATCTTCATGTCCTTCTGTTTGCTCTCTTTGAGCGTGACTCAGAAACAAAACCTCCAGAAACAAACCAGGACCCAATCATCATTTGAGTCACCAAACTAACGTGACTCAATCGTTTTTTGAACCAACAATAACTGAAAATTTAAAATCCGATACCGCAACCCGATCATTGTTTGTGCGTCTATCTCTAAAATTAAGAAAACTTTATAAGTAAAAGCAGATAGTAGAAGCAAGATCTGGCACTCAGCACTGTGGGTATAAGTACCTACTGTTTTTTGCATAGCTAACTGTATATTGCCGGCTGAAAGGCTTTAAATGAAATATCTCTGTTTATTTCTGTCCCTAATAAAACACCAGAAACTTAATCTACAAAGAAGCTATTGTTTAATTATAAAATTGTTATTTTTATATAAATAAAATCGTAAGTTGTGCTACTGTCTATCTGTTTATTATCTTAGCACTTAAAACTCACTTCTTTAATTTTGGGGAGAATTAGTATGAAATTTCGATACGAAAGACCCCACATATTGAAGTTCACCACAAATTAGAAATTAAGTTTCTCTACATCAAATATTGCGCACGAAGAATGGGTATACGACTAGTTATACACTGCTCAAAACAATTAGGGGATATTTTGACTTCGGTATGAAACAGCCATATAATCGACTAATTTTTTTAACAAAATTGAAAGAAAAGACATTAAAAAGAAAATTATCACGTTCACAAACTTCGGAATATGCAAATTTTGTCTATGACGTTGAAAATTACGCGCTTTAGATAAGGAGCGAAAATCGATCTGCAGAATTCTTTATGTAGGAAGATATTAGAAACAATTGACATGCGTTGAATGCTTCGTAGCAGTGAATAAGATGTCTCAACAACATGGCTTCGCCTAAGCTGTAGCCTGGAAGGCCATCGGTCGTTTAGAGGCGGGCCAAACGCAACCCGTTAAAGGGGAAGCCCTTGGACTGTTCCAAAGTGTCATTTCTAGGCTACGGAATCATTTTATGTAAATTGGAAATGTTAACCGAAGATCAGGACAAGGTCGTAAGTATGCAACAACACAAAATGAGAACCGGTATTTAACACTAACGGCCAAAAGAAATCGCAGTATGATTGCCACTATTTTGCAACTGCACCTTCGGAGGGCTAGTTTCACCAGTGTTACAACTCAAACTGTTCGAAACCGACTCTATCGTATTTGTTTGTATGCTCGCAGACCTATGATTTGTGTTTCTTTAAGAGCAAGCCACCGTTCTGCACGCAGAAGATGGGCACAAGAACATCTCAGATGGAGACAAAATGAATGAAGCAATGTTCTCTTCTCAAACGAGTCCCGCTTTAGGGTACAACCTGCAATAGGCGGATTATCATTTGGAGAGAACGTGGCATTCGAAATAATCCTGCATTTATGAATGCAAGTGTCCAATTTGGAGGAAGCGGAGTGATGACCTGTATCAGTATCTTTATTAGTGACCGTACCGAACTGTACATCATCAGAAATAGATCACTGATGGCTCAAAGATTTAGGGAGGAGATCCACAGACCTTTTGAAAGTCGAGTGTCGTACAGGACAGAGCACCAGGCGCGAAGCGCCTTTAATCTCCAGTTTCAATATGTGGTTCTTATCGTCAAGCAGTGACATTAATTCAGTGACTCTAATTGGAAGTTCGAGGTTTTTATTTACCACTTTTTATTATTTGTCCTAGCTCCTAGTGTGGCAGTTTGTTGCACATTTAGAGTTTAAGCAGTTAGGGGGGGTTATGCAGATCTCATGATTACCTAGCATTTTGGCAGCTTAGAGTTTTGAACATTAGTCGCGAGTTTTATTTAATATCAGATGTTTGAAGTGGGGTTTTTAATTCCGATTATCGATGTTTAGAACAGCGCGGGGTCTCTTACGCGATTTGGCCTTGCGATTATCATAGTCATGCAGATTGAATAACAGTTCATTTGGAACGGATGGCAAATTTTTGTAAAATTTAAGCGCTAGCTTTTTAATTTGGGCTCTAACAGTTTTTATTTTGAAGTCATTCCTAATTACCGAGTTCCTTAAATACCTGGGAGCTTTCCTGATAATCCGTAGGATTTTGTTTTGTTTTGTCTCTAGGAGGTCTATTGTAGTCTTACAGGCATATCTCCATACGGGTGCTGCATACAAGACCTTTTGTGGTTCCATACGCTGCAAAAAAGGGAGATGAATTCATTCTCATGGGTGATAACGCTAGGGGCTAGGCCATATCGTATTCGGTTAGTGTACGACTTCCTTTTCGACGAAGGAATCCTTCGAATGGATTGTCAAGCATGTTCCCCAGACATGAACCCAATAGAACAGGTTTGGAACATTCTATGAAGGGTTGTTGGTCGCTTATCACTCCCAGAATCAGTTCAGCAGCTGCAATCCGCTCTTCAACAGACATGGGAAAGCATACCATCATTGATTCCATGCCTCACATGTGTGTAACATTGCTTTCGGTCAGAGGAAACCATACCCCTTATTAAAACTCATTTTTATCCGAGAAATCACATTTTTTGTTCGTTTCTATCACATGTACAAAATGCACATTTTTTGTTTTCTGACAGAAAACAAGAATAAAATTTAATTATTCCTTGTTCTGTGCGTAATTTTCTTTTCTAATAGTTAGCAACACCTATGGATCATATATCAGCCACCAAAACATTTTCTCATCAGCAGTTTATTTCCAAAATCATAATATCCCCTAATTGTTTTGAGCAGTGTATATGAAATTCAAAGTACGTCTGTCCGTTACGTATACAAATCCATAATTTGTGGCAAATTCTTTTCAAATTTGGTATGGTTATTTTTCATTTTACTGCGGGTAAAAGCGCTCATGTTGCGAGTTTCTAGACCTAGGCGTGTTTGAGATATTAATAAAAAAGAACAAAATCAACCCTTTTATAGAAATAACATTAAAAAGCGGATCTTTTCTGAAACGTTAAGTGAAGAGAATTTGTCGTAATGCATAGCAAAGGAATTAAATTGTTTTCATTCTAAAAAAATAAAGTAAAATGTGTTCACAGTGCAAAACGATTTGAATTAATTTATCCGTTCCTAATAATTAAGAAAATCTAAATAATGATATAATATATATATATATATATATAATTGAAAATCTGTCTGTCTGTCTGTCTGTCTGTCCTGTCATCACGGGAGAACGGCTGAACCGAATTTGATGAAATTTTGTGGGTAGCCTGGAAATAGTCCCACTTAAAATTTAGTCTATATTTGGAGTTTTTACGATCAGTGGTTCTCGAGATATTAGTAAAAAACGAAATTTTCGTTTGTCTCACCTTCACGGGAGAACGGCAGAACCGAATTTGATGAAATTTTGTGGATAGCCTTGAAATAACCCCCCATAAATTTAGCCCAAGTTTCGAGTATCTATTTTGTCAAATATTTTTGAGACTTATATTGTGTAATACGGGTTATCTTCTACTAACACACTGACATATTTTCTAATCTGCGACAATATAAGTAGTACGGGGTTGCATATATTGATTTAATTCCTTTTTTTTTTGTAAATTTGCTTACAAAAGGGGCCTGAATGTTTTACTCTTCAGATCTGCCCGTGAAGATAATTTTACATAGTGAGAACATATATTCTTAAACTCCTCTTTGGAGCAATAAATTTAATATTTTAACAGAATTTGCACATGATTGCGAATTATAAGTTTCTTTATATTATATACTCCATACAAAGAATGGGTATGCTGCTAGTCTATATAAATAAAATTGAAAATCTGTCTGTCTGTCTGTCTGTTTGTCCCATCATCACGGGAGAACGGCTGAACCGAATTTGATGAAATTTTGTAGCTAGCCTGGAAATAGTCCCACTTAAAATTTAGTCTATGTTTGGAGTTTCTACGATCCGTGGTTCTCGAGATATTAGTAAAAAACAAAATTTTCGTTTGCCTCATCATCACGGGAGAATGGCTGAAGCAAATGTGATGAAATTCCGTGGATAGCCTTAAAATAGCCCCCCCATAAATTTAGCCCAAATTTCGAGTATCTAAGACCAGGAGTTGTCGAGAGATTAATGAAAAACGAAACTTTTTCCTAGGAGTTCTACTCTCTAACTCCGTGGTTTATCCAAACGAAAAGCTTGAAAATCGTTTGAAAGTGAATTAAAACTTTATCTTTGAGTTTGGTGGGAGATTTTTTGCACTAATTAGTCACTTTCTGAAAACATGAATTGTTTGAAACATGATTTAAATGGGAAATTTATCTCCATGGTTTATTTCTCACAAGCTTTTACTGAACAAATGTATAAAGAAATCAACATGGTTATTTAACTTCGCAGTTTATGAGGAAGATTCTATCTTATATCATGTTGCTCACAAACGCAATTAAATTAAATCTGTCTGTTAATTTTAATAATTATTTTTTCGATTTGAATAATAAATAAATGGATATAAAAATATATTTTAGAAAAGAACGATTGGATTTTTCTTATAGCATTTTTGACTAGATAATATCAATTACGGTCTTCAAATTTAAACGTTATTATTATTGATATTTTCGGAAATATTGATTCAGGGATTATTGATATTTTCAAGTTATTATGCAATTGTTTTATTATGACAAATATTGTTTAAACTCTATATTGTACGTTGTACGAGTAATCTTCTACAAATACATGGGTATATCTTTTAATCTACGAGAATATAAGTAGTACAGGTATATTGGCATATATTTTGATATATATTGGCATATATTGGAATCAATTGCGACCTTCTTGTATAAATATTACGGAAATTATTGATATTTTCAATTTATTACGCCATCTCTTTTATTTTGGTAAATATTTTTGAGACTCATTTTATAATACGGGTACTCTTCTAATGTACTAATACAGGTTATATCCTCTAATATTCGCGTATATAAGTAGTACGGGTCCTATACAATTTTAATGCTTTCATTTTGCATATATTGATTCAATTCCTTTTTTTTTTGTAAATTTGCTTACAAAAGGGGCCAGGATGTTTTATTCTTCAGATTTGCCCGTGAAGATAATGTTTCATAGTGAGAACAGATATTCTTAAACTTCTCCTTAGGAGCAATAAATTTAATATTTTAACAGAATTTGCACATGATTGCGAATTATAAGTTTCTTTATATTATATACTCCTTACGAAGAACGGGTATGCTGCTAGTTAAAAATAAATTTAATAAACAAACGGTATTATATTTTGGATTGCGTTTTATGAGTTGAAACTACGGGATAAAATAACGAGACGGGATAAAATAAGGGTACAGAATAAAATAACGAGACGGGATAAAATAAGGGTACGGGATAAAAAAAGTTTAAGATAATTATTATATTTACTTTCTTGAGTCATCTGTTTTATTATGCAAAAGTTTTTTCGAATTAATATATTTCTGAATTATGGAATTGTTTATAGAAAGGGGATAAAAATGTGGTACAGAAGCATATTTTGCTACTATTTCAGCCTCTTCATTTTGGCTCATCTTGAAACAACTTCTTATTTTAAATAAATTGATTTGCATGAGTGACCAGGATGTTTTAATATTTTGATTTGCAGTAAGACAATTTTGCGTACTCTTTAATTTTTATAGGTCAATTAAAAAATTAATATTTTTTTATTTTATCTGATTCAGAATGTTGTTGGAATTTGCACTTATTTTAAATTACGAGCAGCAGAGGATAGATCTAGCTGTCTGTTTAAAATAAAGTATAAAATATATTAAACAATAAACAGTTTTGATGGCATAAAATAGTTTTCCGCCAAAAACGATCAGCCGGTTTTGCGCCCTTGAATATTTCTTCCTAATGGGATCCCTAATATACGCTCCAAACGAGGTCATCGTTAATTTTGATATTTCATGCTGCGTAATGGACAAAGTTTTTCTTTTCTATCGTCCTTTTTAGAGTAATATTAGCATGCATTAAACTGATATGTTGCTACTTCCAACATTAGTAGCGCAGCTGGTTATACAAGAGTATACACTTGCAATATGAAATTTTTTATATTATAACAGAGCATATAAGAAATATTGAAAATAAATATGAATAATTCTTCCATACATACGCAGTATGATATATTGGGATGGGGTCAGTGAACCCCAACCCTCATATTTTGTTACTTACCCCTCATATATAGTGTTATGTAGAAGGAAAGTGATGTGATGAGGTTGAAAAATCGACTCTTATAATATTTTGTTACTTTCCCTACGTATACAGTATAATGTATGAGAAAAGTATTGTGTGATAAAAAATCTGACCCTCAGATTTTTTTTCTTTTCATACATGCATATCATATGTAGGGAAATTGTTGTGATGGGGTCAAAAAACCAACCTACAGAATTTATTACATTCTCTACATGCATAGTATCACGCAAAGGGAAAGTATTATGATGGGGTCAAAAATCCGACCCTCAGATTTTGTTACTTTACGTACAAACATTGTATGATGTGTAGAGAAAGTATTGTGACGGGGTCGAAAAATCGGCATTGTGATTTAATTACTTTTCCTACTTACAGAGTAAAATGGATAGGGGTAGTGTTGTGATGGGGGGCGAAAGACCGGCCCTCATATTTTGTTATTCTCTCTACATAGTATGAATTATGTGAGAATATCCGTGATAGCTGGAAGACGTTTAGCAACTAACCTCGCAGGGAGGCAGTGGTGAATTTTAGATTGAAAACCGGTCATTATTACTTGGCTGAACACCTTAATAAGATAGGAATTCTCTCAACAAATGTGCGCACTATTTGTTGTGCTGATGTTGTGAACTCAAGTCACCTTTCAGTGTGCCTGAGTTTGGATAAAAATTCCCAGCAGCAAGATGATGTTTGCAGATTGTATTGGGAAGCTAGAATATATATGAACTGTTTCTGAAGTCACGACCTCTTCTCGCTGGGCTTTGTGTTTGTCTAATTTGCAATATTCCTGTTTTGTGTTTAGTTAGTTTATTTAATTGTTCTCTACCTTTGATTCATCATGAGATGCCAGTTACGTAATGAATTGATTTTCAATAAATCTATATGTAACAACAGTATGAATTATAATGAAAGTATTCTGATAGGGGAAAAGCTGACCTAAAATTTTGTTGCTTTCTTTACATACACAGTACGAGTATAATGTATAGGGTAAATGTTGTGATTGATTCATATCACTGACCCTCAGATTTTTTTACTTTTCCTGCATACACAGTATAATGTAAGATTGAAGTATCGTGATGGGGTAAAAAAGAACGAACATCCGATTTTGATGGATTTATACATTTTGAGCGTCTATGAATATGAATTAACCATTTTTATTCAATGATGTCAGTGCATCTCTCTGTCTGTGCACATGATAGCTCTCGAATAAATTAAGCAAATAGGATAAAATTTGGCAGGAATATATTAAACGTCAGAGGCCTATTTTGGGATTTGAAGATTCAACAAAAGATAACCAACCTATTTTGAGCATTTTTTTAAAATTAAAAAGCAATATAAAAGCACAATTTAATTTTAAAACGTTACAAAAATAGACATTTTATATAAACCTTTTAAATTCAACATGATTCCTATTATTTACAGGCGCTGCTATGCACTCATCATATTTTTGATCCAAAACGAAAAACATTTTTAAAAAAATATTTTCAGTTCATTATCATAAAATATGTGATTTCGTTATAAGTATTTTTTTAATCAGAGATTAAAGGAGACATAGTTTAGAAGTTATCACAAGCCGTTCACTATATATTAGAAGTTTTTACTTGAAGTACTGTATCTATTGAACAAATAATTCAAATCGAACAAATTTTGGCACGCTTATTCTAAACGATTTACTTCAGAGACATATTAATTATGAAAGAGATGGAACTTCACCCTTTCGAACATTCTTTTCCAAAAATCGGGAACAAATTATAAAAAGATGATTATGTTAAAATGTGCGACATTTTATCTGTAATTTTGTACTTGGAATCACCTAATATAATTTATAGAACGATAACCTGAGCTGTTCTCAAGATGTTGCATACTTGTGATCCAAAATTGAAAAAAATCATAGTAAATTAAATATGTTTACTTAAAATGCTTTGTAAGTACTTTCAACCAGCAATAACTGTAATGATTAATTAGTACTTTAACTTTTCAACATGGAGTGCAATGTTTTTCAAAATAATAAAGCTAATTACATGAAACTTGGTAAGCTTTTCTTAATCGGTAACAGCGGTACGCCAATTGATTTTCAGCAAGTTCTAGAAATAAAAAAGTTTTAATTTATTTTAATGTTCTCCCCCAATATCAATATCAACATTTTTTAAGCTGTAGGGAAGTTCATGTGTTGATACATGAACCTGTTTTTGTGTAGCGGAGTGTAATAAAACTTGAAAGTGCTACTTCTAATTCTTGAATTATTCCATTAATGAAGTACAAAATAATAATTTTCCTAAGAAGAGTAATTGTGTATTTACACTAGTTAGTGTAACATACATTTCAATTTAGCACAGCGTAATATATATATTTCATTTTATTCACATCATTTTATTTACTTATCACACAATACGTGTGTAAACATTAAGTGTGTAAACATTCCAAAATAACATTAAAGTAAAAGAAATTAAAGTAAGTAAAGCCAACCAAAAGAGTATTTTAATTGATGCTTTCATTTAAACTAGTGTACTTTACATTTCAAACATTCCAAAGTAACATTTTTATTTTTATTTAATAGTTTGCAGAATGCTAATCGTATTTAAAAAATGGATATCGTACTGAAAAACAAGCTCTTATGTAATGCTCTAAATAACAAGCTCTTAAATATTCTGCGCTGGCACCGGATCTTATTCATGTTTAAAAATTCCTATTGTATTTTAATTGTTTCATGAAATTGCATGATAATTCCTTTTTTGTTTTTCCCGATTTTTTACTTTGGGAAAAAAACGGGAGTCGTATTTATCAGAACTCAGGCGTTTCAGGTCAAGGCCATATACAGAGTTGTCTTAAAAATTTGGGATATCCAGGGAATCTAAACATTTAGTATTTGTGTGGAGGGACTGTAATATCAGCAACATTACAGTCCAACACCTAAGTAACTAAATTTTATGTAAATTATATAAATTATTATACTAATTTCATTTTAAACTATAGACGTTTTTATGAAGATCGAATATTCGCCGACAAGACAACGCTCGTCCACATACTGCACGTCATTTCAACAACGTGTTCGAGGATTTAATACCCTCCAATAGTCATCCAAGTCCTCAAACCTATCACTAATAGAACACATGCTGGAACGTAAATTGCAGCCTTCTCAGACTACCACTGAATTAGATGACCAGTTGCAACATTTTTGTGACATAATCTTCTACAGAGAACATAAGCAAATTAATTGACTTTGTACCACCATAAATCGGCTTTTATAGCTGCCAGAAGATTTACCACTTACTTAAATGTAATTTTCTTGTTGCCATCATTTCTTAATAAAACTTTTTTCTTTGCTCCCATATTCTAATCATTTGCATATCTCCTCAAACGACATACCAAGTTTCGCAGCTGTAGCTCAATTTCTTATGGATGCACACACACATAAGCACGCATATATATATATATATATTGCAACATGGTGCGAGTATATACATGCAAATATATATAATGGGTTTTAACATCTAGCTATTCATATTCATTCTATCATTAATGTACATAACTTTAACTCATTATTATACACCCACTATATGTTGAGTTTAACATCTAGTTAATCATATTTATCATATTTATTCTAGTGTCGATATGCATATATTTCATTCAATATTATCAAACCTATATATTTTTGCTTTAGTCAGCAAGTTCACTAAATATTACATACTGTTTACGAAATTAACTAAAGACACATTTATGCTTTATTTAACATTTAAGAGCATATCTAGCATAATAATGTTTCTTCAGTTCGAATTCACTATTAGCATGACTTCAAAAAGAGATTAGCTTATTACCTCTACGAAAACAAAGATGATACCCCGCTATATAAATTAATCAACTGTGTTTGCCCAGGTATATTTTTAAGTAAATAACACCGGCAAAGATATAAAATCTTTGTTTCGAAGTATCTTCTTCCTTTCCTTTGCTGTTGTTCGTAAATGTGTTTTGTATTTGTAGCAGATGCACTCTCCCAATTTCAAGTCAGCTGATAAGAGCTTAAAAATGATCCCTACGTAAAAGATATCTTGTTTGTGTACTTGGAAATATTTTATGTCGACCGAACAAAAGATTACACTTTCGATGCAGTCAAAATGTTCTCGTTTCGAAATCGGAAACGAACGGAATTTTCAATCTGGTCAGTTACTTCGTTTTAACAAAATAGTTTTAATTCTCATCAATATGTATGTGGAAAAGTAGGGAGATAAGAGTAAAGGAATAAAGAATGTTTTGTTATTTGTGATTATAATAGATGTCAGAATTGTATAATTTTATAATATTTTATCATCAGATGGTATGGTACGAATTCTAGAAAAGAAAAATTACGAAATTTAAATGATCGGTAAAGCACTTATATGTTTTGAATTAATGCTAGTAATTTCTATAAAACTAATAAACATTTGAAGCATTTGCAACAACAAAATTATACTATTAATTATGAAAATGCAAGATCAAATTTAGTATCAAGACAGTTCTGCAAATTTATTCATTATATCTAAGTTTAATATTGCCAGGTTTACTCATAAGCGTTTTAAAAATATGTATCAGTACTGTATTCATGCTGGTAACTCATGTACATGCTATCAGAGACTAAAAGGATTTATTTTGACATTGAGTTCAATTTAAAAATTCATATCCAGGGCTTTATTTCCAAGACATAAAATGGTTATCTTTATTTTTTGGAAAACGAGGGATTTTATTAATATGTGTGTTTTGATATACTTTTTTACATTTTTTGGTTTGGCCTATACTAGAGTACGGATTGATTTAAAAAGCCCTTACTATCTTACATCATCTTATGCTATTGAAAAGGTTCAAAATAGGTTAATTAGATTTCTTTAATTTGGGTTTAATGTGCGATATGAGCCTGATTTTTTCTTCCTCTATCTTAGAAGCTGTTTTCCTGAATCAGATTGATTGTAGTGTCTTTCCTGAAATTGTGGGTTTTGACACTCATACAAACCTAGTTCTAGGTGTCATGGGCTTCTTTGCATCTCCGGATATATCAATCGCAACTTCTTAAGGGATTTTCCTGTTTATAATTTTATACTCTATAATTTAAGTAATAACATTGATTTATTTTGCATCTGTGACAGAAATTTTAAGAGAGAGTGTCCGAGAATAGATTATTGATTTTATAAATTGATTTCTGTATGTAATTTTTTAGATGATCTATATAAGTGAATTAATCCTTCTTGTATCACCTGTAAATAAGTACATAAATAACTAAATACATAAATAACTAAATACATAAATTATGCAATACTTTTCACGAGTATACTGAAAAATCAACTTTGACCTTCCCTACAATACATGGTAATATATAGGAAAAGTATTGGCATCGTGCCGAAAATCGCAACTCGAGTTTTCGGTAGATTTGCATGTTTTGAGACCTCTAGAACATGAGAAAACTATTTTTAGGGTGACGTGTATGTGTGTGATTTGTATTGCTTATTTTTTCATTCTAACGCAACTAATTGATAAAATTTTATAGGTGGTTACCTTGTGAGTTACCTTGGTGCTGATTAGATTTTGGTACGATTTGGGATAAAAGAACCTGTCTTTTTTGCCAAATGACCCGCAAAAATCGTATGTATCCACTCTAACTGAAAAACTAATTGACCAAATGTCGGTATATAAGTCACTTGTGGGTTACCACAGTGCTGATTAAATTATTGTACTATTCATAAAAAAAAACTGCTGTGAAATGGCCCACAAAAATCGCCAAAATCTAAAATAAAAGACTACATATGCTCAAATGTATCAATTAAATTGTTCTTTTATACGTAACTTTTGGCGACGAAAAGAATAAGATCAACCCCTTTACTCTAAGATGGGCCATTCTCGAGATATTTAGTTTGAATTTTGAGGAGCTGCGGATGTCTTTCACTGTAGTCAAAATTGTTATTTAACTACCATTTGCTGAAATTTCTTAAAATTTAGTAGTTAAATCACTTTTGGTAGTTATCCTGGTGCTGATTTGATTTTGGTGTGATTTGAAAAAAATCTAACCAACCCTTCTTGCAAAATGACCCGCAAAGATCGGGAAAAACTGAAAGACTGAAATTGCTGAAATATGATAATTATATACTTGTTTTCATGGAATGCTTGACAACAAAGAGAGTAAGACTGGTCCCATGACTATAGTACGAACCGTTCTCAAGATATTTCACTTTTGAGAATTTTGCGTAGCTGAAGGCGTTTTAAAATCCATTAATTTGCCAAATGAAATAAAGATGCATTAAAAATGTAAATTGGATATAATATCAAAAAAGTATCCATCTTATTTTCTGCAGTTGAACTCAATTTAATGCCTCATGAAATAAAAAAATAAGAAAATGCATTTGAGACTGTAGGAAATGTCATGTGCTGCCTACATCAGACTATTTTAATTTTATTTTCCATGATGCTAAAAATATTTCTATATCTGTTGAAATTTATACAAGTAAAACTTTCGATTAGTTTAACAGCGTGTTCTGAACTACTAAAAAAATTTAAGTTTTTCCAATTCACGCGTCTGCTTATTCAATGGAGCAGATTAAACCATATATCATCAATCTCAATGCATAAATACCGTTATGACTTGCTTAATCCTCCTCTTGAACAAATACCCTTTCTATTTTCAATAACTCAGAAAGAGAATTCGAAAGAGAAAAAGAAATTTCTCATCTTTTTGTATTTCCTAATTTAAATAAAATAATATTTCATTCTTACCTGCTCAAGAGAGCATTATTAATGTGTAGTTAATTTTATAAACAAACAGATGTTTTTATTTTCAGGGAGAAGAAAAAAAAACTACAGTCTGAAACAAAAATATACATATTTTATTAAGGTTAAAAGATATTCAAATTTAAAATTTGGTGGAAGCTTCAACTTTTTTTTTTGTTTTCAAAGATGTTAGACATGTAAAAAATTATGGAAATTATGGGAATAAGTAGAGCTCATGGATAGTTATAAATGAGTCATGTAAAAACCTCTCCTTTGCTTCAAAATATTATGTCAGTAAATTAAAAAGGGATTACTGTCAGGCTCTGAGACTTTTCGATAGAATCACTGATTTAACATTTTTGTAAAAGTAACTACTTAATTTTATGATTAAATGCTTCCAATTAGTTTATTTTTTAGTTTGTTAGTTATTTATATTAACAAAGTATTATTTTATATTAATTTTGTAATTCGACTAGTAAATTATGAATATTCATACATTTTCCGTTATAGGTCTTTTCGGTAGATTACTCTCTTAATTTCAATGCAAATCACTCTCAGACAAGAAATAAAAAGTAATTATGAGTTATTACTACATTAAAACAAGCTACTGTTTGTAATACAAGAACTTATGCAACTTCCTGGTAGAAAGCAGGCATATGTTGCCTACAATTATTTTAAGAGCATAATAAGCTTTTCTTCGGGCCAAAACAAAACAGTTAAAACAGTATGCGCCCTTCATAAAAGCTGAGATCCACTTCTTCAAGCCCAAACAGACCAGTTAGAATAATATGCGCCCTTAACAAAAGCTGAGACCCTCTTCTTCTGGCCAAAACAGAACAGTTAGAACAGTATGAGCCCTTAACAAAAGCTCAGACCCTCTTCTTCAGGCCAAAACAGAACAGTGCGCGCCTTTAAAAAAGGCTGAGACCCCCCCCTTCTTCAGGCTCAACCAGAAAAGTTAGAGCAGTATGCGCCCTTAACGAAAGCTGAGACCCTCTTCTACAGTCCAAATCAGAACAGTTAGAACAATATGCTCCTTTAACAAAAGCTGAGACCCCTTTTCTTCAGGCCAAAACAGAACAGTGCGCGCCTTTCACAAAAGCTGAGACCCCCTTTTTCAGGCTCAAGCAGAAAAGTTAGAACAATATGCGCCCTTAACAAAAGCTGAGACCCTCTTCTACAGTCTAAAACAGAACAGTTAGAACAATATGCTCCTTTAACAAAAGCTGAGACTCACTTCTTCAGGCCCAAACAGAATAACAGTATGCGCCCTTAACAAAAGCTGAGATCGATACAGGATACCTAGGAAATTATCTTAAGCGCCCCCAATAACTTTGTAAGGGGAGTTCCATGAGTAAACACGTTAGGTTTATCCATATTAAAATGGTCGCGCTAGACCGAATGAAAATGGTTGCATTGCCCCTGATGGAGAAAAGTTAAGATTCGAACTCGGCAATAAAGCGAATTAGACAAAAATATAATTATGAAGTTGTAGAACATTGTCTAATTAGTATCAAACGACACCAAGAACAAACGAAACGCGTATACGGAAGGCAATAGATGCCAGTAATCAATTGGCTGTTAGATGCACAACCACGCTACAAAACTGCTGAAAGTTGCCGAACAGTTCACATGCGTATGTAAATAATACCAGTGACTTAGTACCCTTCTGTGAGATAAAAGGCAGTACATGCAGAACGGGGTATGCGAATCAACGTACTCCATTGTATCCATCCTGAATATGATGAAAATTCGCTAATAACAATATTGTGGAAAATTTAGGCCTTCTGTAATAGTTTTATTGCCGATTCCTACACATTAGACAATACTTTACAACTTTTTAATTGACTTTCTTCGTCCATCGTGGCCTAATTTGTTAGCCTAACTTTTAAATTTTCCGATAGAGGCCTTGCAATCACTTTTATTAGATCGTGTATGGCCACTTTATTATAGATAGATTTAGAGTATAGACTCATAGATCTTTCCGTACAAAATTATTGGGGTGCTTAGGAACTTTCCCATGAACCCTGTACAGTAAAATATATAAATCTTGAAAACAATCAACATGTTACTTACAGTCAACCTATTTCTTACAGTCAACACAATATTAGATATATTAAATAATTTTAATTGTTTTCTAAAATCATGCTTAAGGACTTTCCTAGAAATCTTGTATTATCATTTTAATTATTTTAAAAGTAATACATATTTTACTTTAACTTTAATATTTAAAATATACTTCTAAAACCATTCTAAATTTTGATAGATAATTGAGCAATAAATGGTTAAACATGGAAATATAAATATAAACATATCAGAAAACATCATGATATTTTTCATTCAGTTCGGTAATCAGTCATAAAAAAAATCTGATGTAGAGAACACATGACCTTCCTTATATAATGCAATAAATTTACTCCTTTTACAGTAAAATATTAATGTATAAGATCCACGATACTGTGTTTTTAACATTGAATTGTACATTTGGCGATTTTCCGGATAACAACATATCATACTATTTCAAAGTACCCAATTAACTTATATTTCACACAACTCTAAATTAACAATTATCAATATTGATAACATCCTCAATAAGCGATACAGTGCATTTATTAAAATATTTTAATAGTTAATTCATAAATCAGGCGTCATTTTCATTAATTTAGCACCATATTTGCAATTTTGACGAAATTTTCATCAATATGGAGCAAAATATCGCCAAGTTGGCGATACTTTGCTAGATTATTCGCCAAGTTTGCCAAATATAACACCAAGTGTTTCAGACAAACGGAGAGAAGAGCATTTCTTATATACTAGAATGTATGCCGTCATATGACGGAAATCAGAATTTCCGAAACATTACTTCTCATTTGGTGTTATTTTTATCAATTTGGTGACATTTTTGTCACTTTAGCAAAATTTAAAAAGTCGCCAGGTTGGCGATGTCCCGCTAAATTTCTCGCCAAGCGTTACGGACGGACGGAAGGAGAAATAAGTTGTTCTTATAGTATATTCTTATGTTCTTTCCAAGAAAACTTTTACCAATTAATCGTCATTTCATTGATTCAACTTCAGTTTCATTGCTTTGGCGAATTTTTTACAATTGGGTGACATTTTCGTCAATTTGGCAACATTTAAAATGTCACCAAGTTGTAGATATTCCAAAAAATTCGTCACCAAAATTTTATCCAAACGTTCCGGACGGAAAAATAGGTTATTCTTATAGCACTCGTAGATTCTTATATTCTTTCCAAGATATTGATCTTTCGTCAATTAGTTGCCATTTCCATTGATTTAGAGTCATTTTTATTAATTTGGCTACATTTTCGTTAATTTTTCAATGTTTAAAAAAAGTCGCCAAGTTGGCGGTATTCCGTCAAATTCATCTTCAAAATCTCGCCAAGAGTTATGGAAGAAGAAATAAGTTATTCTTATAGCAGATAAATGACTATTGGCGTCCAACTACAAAAATTACCCAAAGTATATTTTCTCATGAACGGAACGAGCTAGATCCACGAGAATGATGTCACCGAATTTATCACATGATATTACATATGAAAAGAGAATATATTTCACAATAGTGACATACCCTTCTTATTTTAATGACAATTTTAAGTAATTGTGTGATAATTAGTGATTTTTTATTAATTATTTAAATCATTTAAACGTTTATTTTACATAATGGCAACTATCGTATAATATTTTACAGCCAAATGTAAAATAGTTTAACTTTCGTTCTTGTAATTATCTGCAGTTTTAAATTAACACAATGCTTCATGATGGAAATTTTGATACTTTTCAATAATTTCCTTCTAAAGATATAGTACTAGAGCAAAATTAAAAATTATATCCTCCAATATAGGAATTCTTGTTTTACAGTGATAATGTTACAAACAACGGGACAACTATTGAATTTTTATGCGCTTTTCATTACTTAAATATTTATTTTTCATAATGGCAACCATCATGCAATATTTTATCATCAAAGATCTGGTATTGAAGAGGTATAATAATGCTGCAAATCAAATTTTAAACACCAAAAAATGGTCGATATGAAATATACGCATGCCATTCAAATGTGGAGTTCATTTTCCAAATTATATCCAAATATTTATTTTCTCATACTATTGAGAAAGTAATGTTTTCACGAAATTTTTCGATTTCGAGATTTTGATGTCAATATATGTTTTAAGACCTCCTGAATATGTTTTGACTATTTTTGAAGTAATGTCTGTTTGTCTGTATGTTTGTGGTCGATTTTTTTGTGTACACGATAGCGGCCATAAATATTAATGGATTTTCATGAAACTTTATATCCGGCTTTTTTATCAAAAAATCTAGTACTGGATAGAATGTTTTTAAATTCGAGCAAGAATTTTGAAATATAATTGAAATTTTATATTTTTTAGCATAGTAGTACAGGACAAAATTTGACGTAATCCTGCATAAAAGGGTTCATTTATGGTTCATTAATCACGAGACTTTGTAGCTTCATTCATTGTTGTGAAAAATAGCCGCGAAACAATTTTTTTTGTTCATGATGTCATTAACCCACTTCAGGGGGCAAGTTAAATGCCCCCAGGGGTACATTGTCAAGTATGATATCAATCAAAAGATTTTTCAAACCCTTTAAAGTGAAGGGTCACACGCTAAAGTTGAATTATTTGAACCCTTAATTTTGATTTTTCAAAATATTTCTTGTAAAATTTGAAAAAAAGCTATTAAAACTGGATTCTGGTATGTGGAAGTCGAGTTCAGCCGCACACCAGTTAATCTTTTTTAATATATTACTTCTAAAAGACTCGGTACGAACAAATAAACAAACTGAGAATTAAAGAAGCAACTGCCAAACGCCCCTTATACATAGGATAAATTACATATACATAGGATACATTATACATAGTGACTCGTCTGCACTCCCCAATGCAATCTATTCAAACTTTGTGACATTCTTTGAGTAATCAATGAACTTGCTCATAGAACATATATCTAAGCAATATTTCCGACGAAAACAAAAAAACGAATTCAGAATTGCTAAAATCTGAAAACACACTATTCCTATACACCGTCTTTCATCTCGCATATTGTTAACAGTTTTAAATATTCCTTTCATTTTAATGATTTATTTTTACGGTGGCTTTTGAGTATTTACTTGAACTACATTTGATTCGCATGAGGCGTATTTGCATATGTCGGGAGTCGGTCTTTTCTGCTTAATACATAATTCATTCATGTTTCAATTTATTCCGCTAGCGTACACCTGGGGCGTTGTGTATATTTTAGTTGGATGGTCGTATTGTTCTAGATTTATCTCATGACTTTTTCTTTTATTTTCTTTATTTTTACCGGAATGTGAGTTTATCTACATCTATAAGTTATTAAATTACTAGCACGAATTATCCTTAGTTGCCCGGGTCTTAAATAAGCGCCTGTTACGTAAGTAATATGGATATATGAACACCACTTAATTTCTAAATCGCCTGTTTTTAACTAAAATCATTCCAGCGCTTGTTTTTTCCGTGCACAACCATACCAATTGTACAACGCGAGCACAATACGCTCTAAATAAGCTCATTTAATACTCCCCAACTAACCGTTCGATCACATAGGGGCGCGACAGCTCAGTGGTTAGCGCGCGGGGATTTCACTCGGATGATCCGAGTTTGATTTCCGCTTCTGTCCAAACTGTTGCCTGTTCACGCGGAGTACGATCACGTTAAACATATGGGTCCATAAGTATTTCCAAGTGGTTGCTTGTAGGGGAAGGAGGGTACGGTCCTTGTGGATGCTGCTTCCACTGGGTTTCGGTCTAAATTGGGTGGCATTTCCAGGCTGTCCAAACAGGTACCTCACACTTTCGGGTAGGTCAGACGGTCTGGGTCGAAGAAAGAAGAAGAAGCGCTCGATCACCGATTATTTGCCGAACTACACAAAATGTCTTATATGCTTTATATGATATACCTTTATACACAAATAAATGAAATAAAACTTATAAAGAAGAAGTCCCTTTACCCCAGAAGTAAAATTAAGATATTACAATAACTAAAATATTACAATAAAATATTAGAAAACCGGTTAAATAAATCCACTTAGTTTGCAAACAGATATTTCTTCGTCGAGATAAAATATCTGCCTTTTAATAAAAACACCTGCTCTCAAATATCATCTGCAACGGGAATGAATGAATATATTTAATTCGACGAAATGGCGGGAAATTACGAATTTTAGATTTAGAAGTTCATTACTTTTAAACTAATTCGAATAAAAAAAAATATCACCAAGGTGCATCATTCGGAGGGTTGAAACACCTCTGTACCAAATTTCACCGCTGTTGAACGCTTCGATTTTCCGCTACAGATGACATAGACAGACACACAAACATCTTTGTTTATTATGTATGATAGAAACATGACTTCTAATAAGCAATAATATATTCATCCAGTCTGAATGTACTTCACTATGGTAAAAGCGATTTTTACAACTCTTAAGCACAAAACTCATTTAAGTAAATTATTTTTTAATTTTTCTAGTGAAAATTTAATAATTTCATCCAATCAATGACAATACTAAATATTAATTGTAGCCCCGCCTACCATCAAAATAAATCTTATTAACGACTTACGAATTCAAATATCCGTAATATGTTACTCAAGAGCACCGCAGTCTCGCAAGCCAAAATTTGGTGCTCTTCAGAAGACAGACAAATACGCTCGATAGCACTCAATTCGACATTTCCAAAAACATTCTCACAGTAATTTTTTTATTATCGTAAAATCGATTAACATTCAAAGTTCGTAATATTATTTATACAGACACTTGAATGCTACCTTTATAAAAAAAACTCTATCGAACAATTTTGATTATCACTGTTTTTTTACTACGAACAAAATAAAAACCAATCAACTGTCATCGATCTTTTCTGTTGAACTCGCTGAATACTTTGTGAGAGATTTGACACGAAATGTAAATTTTTTATGTAAATCAATTTTGATTTTCTCTGTCTCACTGTTTAGCCTCTAAGTTCAAAAAGAGTCAAAGCAGTCTCTCCAGTTCAGAAATATTCTAATGTTTCCAGTACTTAATTATGTACTGGAAGATTGTTTAAGGCTGCCCTCCTATAAAAAATCAAATAAATAGAAAAGCATGGTAATTATGTTCAATTATAGAAAATAAACTTTTTTTTAAAATATCGACAAGATTTAATTGCGAAAATTCGGGACAGCATGTCGCACCTCACTTCTAAAGTGACATGTAATTCGAAACTCGTAGCCTGGAGTTGCTGATATAGTTAATTCAGATAAATAATAATCTATCAACTAGAAAAAGTGCATTAGCTTCAGGATTAGATCCCAAAAAATAAATAAAAGGGTTGACGAAATTAAATAAATTATACTGTTATTATTTTTGCATATTTAACATATGATGACATAATTACTATAGGATTTATCTACGTAAGTAACAACAAATGCTTTTTGTAAATTAATAATGTATTTTTTTTAATTTTCAAACCTGTAGGTTGACATCAAAGAGACCGTTTAAAATATGTTATACAAGCTTAGAAAATAATAACTAATAATACAATTAAATCAGAAAAGGCAATAAAAATATGCAGTCGTGTAATTCTGTAGCGTTTTACTTCTACTTCGAACTGTAGAAGACCTGAAATCCAAAATTTACTTTTCACACATTAGTGAAGTTGAAATACTCAACTACTAATAATTATCATATTATTACTGTCAATATTTAAACTAATATTTCATGTGTACCATGTTGTGTGTGTGTGAGAGAGAGAAGGAGAGAGAGAGAGAGAGAGATGTGAGAGAGGTGTGTGTGAGAGAGAGAGAGGGGGTGTGAGAGAGAGAGGTGTGTGAGAGAGAGGTGCGTGTGAGAGAGGGAGAGAGGTGTGTGTGAGAGAGAGAGGGGTGTGTGTGAGAGAGAGAGGTGTGTGTGAGAGAGAGAGGTGTGTGTGAGAGAGAGGTGTGTGTGTGTGAGAGAGAGAGGTGTGTGTGAGAGAGAGAGGTGTGTGTGAGAGAGAGAGAGGTGTGTGAGAGAGAGGTGTGTGTATGAGAGAGAGAGGTGTGTGAGAGAGAGGTGTGTGTATGAGAGAGAGGTGTGTGTGTGTGTGAGAGAGAGAGAGGGGTGTGTGTATGAGAGAGAGAGAGGAATACGAAAAATGTTTATTATTTTAAGCTAAATTCTTGAAATATTACTGTATATTCAGATATCCTCCATAGTTTTAGTCATTAAATTACTAAATATAATCACACAAGAAATAAAAACAAATATAAATTAACTCCCGAATAAAAGCGTTGATGCAATTTGTTATGACCCTAATTGAAAACAAAGTGTCATTTTAAAGCCAAAATAAAAGTACATTTTAAAATTAATAACAAGATAATTATTCAAAGATATATTTCTCTAGAACGGGTATAGGGTAGCAGGTGCTACAGAAAACGCATGACAAGTATACTAGTTCATAAAAATCCATAAAAGTGACAACGGTAAACTTCAGGAAATAAAAAATGGGATGGAGAACAATATTACCTAGATTCATGGTGCCAAGTTAGACAGCATTGATGTAAATAGATTCACAACAATCCATAAAATCAACAACTGTTTGTCAAAAGATGACACAACACTTCTTTAAATAGTAAACCAATCGCAAGAAAGCCGGAAGACCAACACACGAAAAGGGATAGCCAATCAGAAAAAAAATATGTAAAAATAAAGACTGGCCACTAGAGATGGGAGGAGAAAAAAACTCTAACTGAATTCACGATTTTTAGATGGGAACAAATATAGAAAGAGTCTTAGTGAGGAACTACTTCTAGAGTCTTGTCTTAAACGATGCTCTCTACAGAAGTACTAACTAAAGTACATTTGAGCCCAATAAAGACGTAAGGCCATTGGATCTTATTTATAAATGTCCAAAGATGATAATAAAGGCAAAATTAAAAGAATACCTACATTTTTTTTTCATAAAATCTAACAAACTGGCTCATGATTAATAAAGATGAAATTAAAAGATTACCTACGTTTTTTATAAAATCTAACAAACTGCGGCTGATGATTAATTTAGTCCACGTTTTTTCAGAATTTCATTTAATATGCAGCAAACAACAACTTCATTTAGCTTGCTAAACAAAAACACAACGCGACCACAATTGCTTTATTAACATTTATAATCTTAATACCTTATTTGAAATTAAAAATATTTCAATCAATAAATTCATTTAATTACTACATATGTCTAAAATTAAAATAAATAAATCACTTTCACACAATTGAAACACTATAATTATGATATAAGATTTGCATAAAGTTGCATGACTTTTGTTGTTTCAGATAAATTACTATTAAAATCAAAGTTTAGATTTCTTTTATTTTTATGTATATTTCATTGCTAAAAGGTATAGTAATATTTTCATTTAATTCATATATCAAAATAACTCTTAACTTTGTACTATAGAAAATTAGGAAAATTGCAAATCATAGGAAACAAGTTCCAAAACGAATCCCGCTCTTGGGGTTTATCTGTTAATAAAATAAATGTAATTGTTCAAACATGATGTTGTACGCTGATCGTATAGAAACATATTCGATGCAAAACTATACTTATATAAGGAATACTTATTTAAATATGCACCAATTTTTCTTTTAAAATAAATATTCCACTCTTATCAATGGTGCATGATAAAAAAAACGTTTTAAGTTTAATATGTCAATTTTGATAAAATTTATTTTCTTAATTTACACAATAATTTAATTTCTTAAAATTCAAAATTTCTTCCTCTTTCATATTTTCTGAAAACAAATAATTCCCACAAACATTTTAGGGGCTCTATTATCAATGCATTGCATTCCGTATGATCATAAGTTGAATACAAAACATATCTGTATATTAATTTCTTATCTGCGCACCATTTTTGCATTCTAGTTTTAAATTTTAACTAATTCATAGCTGGTAAATTAATCTTTCAATTTTTATACACATATTCAATTACCCGCCGTGGATAATTTTCCTGCATTTCCTTAAAGTTTATTTCATAGTTTCCACATTGTAATTTTGCTCACTTTCCCTTATTTAGAATCTCTCAATAATAAAGAAACCGCTTGCACAACATCTTTTGTTAATGCCGAAGAGAGAATTTGCTGCATCCATAGAACTGTGGCAAACTAAACTCTAAGACGATTCCAATTTGAAATTAATTTAAATAATAAAATTTTAAATTCATTTAAATACCTCTTTAATTTAAATAATAAAATTTTTATTCTTCAGTAACTTCATTCAAAGAATCAGAAATTCACTTATAAAGTTTCTCTCATGACGGTATGCATTTATGAAATTTGAACTCTTTTGCAATGGTGAATTCCTAGCATTTGATTACTTCGCATATGGTAAAATCCGAACCTGCTAATGTATACTAAATTTCAAACCGCAAATCTTGAATGAGTTGCACAGACAAAAAAATGTACTGCAGTAAGCAATGTAAACAGCCCGTATCTTGACAAGGAATGTCTTGTCTGGTTATATTAAATTCCCTAGTTCCGGTATGCTGCGGTTAAAGTAGAAACCGGTTAAACCCAGACTGAATTCTTAGTCGGTTATTCCTGATATTTTTATTTGAGTCATTTCAATATGTCACTTCGTCTTCATTATCTAATTTTATCTATATAATATTCACTGAACTGACTTGGGGATGACGTATAAAAATTATCAAGTACTTCCACTATAACTATGGTTTGGGCATCTTTCAATTCGTCTCCGCTTTGGTATCAAGGGAAAAATCTAAAATTTCAAAAATTCAAATTAAATGTGTCATTGCTAAGAGGTAATCAAAACACGCAAAGCCACTTTTCAAAATTATCCAGCATTTTGATTCATCGAGCACTTCGATTCGAGCCAAAATCTCCGGTTTCTCTCTGCCAGTTTTGGATCTCATTTGGTCCGCCTTATCTTCTATACGTTAACGGAAAAAACGCAACACTTCGAAAAATTTGAATTTGGGGAAACGATACTGTGGTGAAAGAAAATTGAATTGGGTTTGCTTTTTAAAATAAATTTTATGGATTAAATTATTAATCTTTATTGAAGTGGTCGTGAATCGTAACATTTGTACATTGCTATCTTGACCGCAAAACCCACCATTACCGCTTTGCACGAGTTCCTTAACATAATCATGAAATCAAAACACTATACATTAAAATCCACATTTTAACCTTTAAAGTAAATTATCATCTATTACACCTGTATATTATTATGATTAAAATTGCATGAATTTATTAACAAACGCTTAAGGAGGAGAAAAACACCGTGTGAGACCAGGTCTTTTGGATCTTATTCCAAAGATCAAAAATTGACCTAACATGCATGAAGACTGGCACATGCATCTGTATTTGGGATCTGTAGCTCAGCATGACTGTCACATTTTCTTATTCTTTTTCTGACATTTGGAGTCAGACTTCGTCTTTTCCTATAACATTCTCAATACTCGAATGAATAAGGATTGTCTCTGAATAACACTGCTTGAAATCACAACACCTCTCTTCAACTCTTGAATAAAAATTGAATTATATTCGTTGACTTTCCTCCTTGCAACCGCATCATTTTACCTCGGATTCAGTTACGCCATCATTGTTTTCATTGGATGCTCCTCAGTGTGATGTCGTATCTTTGCATCGTTGGCTCTTTCAGTTTCCAATGAAGCTCGGTTTAAATCTTGGCCCTAGGATATTTTGCCCCAACCACACCTGCTATTGCTGTGACGGGTATTTATTGGGGTCATAACATTCCGGCCCAAAACTGTCATAAAACGGTAACTAAAAGTCTGCGCTTTGTTTCGTCGTAAACATCAAAAACTGCATATGGTGCCTCCTGGTCTTACAGATACAAAGGAATGATAAAAAAACTCAAAACAACTTTATTTAATTATATTGATCACTGCCACTTTAGCTAGAATTGTGGTTTTAGTCTCATTAAATAGGTCTCAGCTTCCAAATCAAAGAAAAAATATTTTTTTTTGAAAATTCGAATAATGAGAGATAATGCGACTGGATATATATACACTACGTGACAGTGAAAATAAGACACCATGAAGAAGTGAGCATAAAGTGATGAAAATCGGCAGACAGAGAGAGACAGCAACGAACAATAAGTGATGTTTATTGCAACATGATACACCTATACACTGAGCGATAACACCGTCTGATCAATAAGTTGTAGAACCACCTCGGGCGGCGATACAGGCGTCTAGGTACAGAGTCAATGAGCATGCGGATGGTGTTCTATGGGATGGCTGTCCATTCTTTGTCAGCCATTTGCCAGAGTTCTTCTAAACGTGGCGGTGGCAGCGTACGCAAGTGACGTCCAATCACGTCCCAGACATGTTCGATTGGTGAGCGATCAGGGGAGACTGGTGGCCAGAGAAGCACCTGGGTGCGTTGCAGTGCATGTTAGCTCATACGTGCCGTGTGTACTCGGGAGTTATCCTGCTGGTAAATGGCATTGGTTACCCCCGGAAGAAAGGGTAGTATCACTGGTCGCAGCACGTCACCCATTTATCGTTGAACCGGCCTAATACCCTCAATCGTCACCTCGGAGAGCAGAAGCCGGAGCACAAAACTCCCGAAAATAGACCGCGTCGTCCTCTGTAGGCCCAAATCTGGCCTTCGAATTTCGCCTGACCTTTTCTGGAAAATTCTCCCCCAGCAGCCCACACAGTACGTGGGCTCATGGATGCAACCCTAACGGCCAACGGATTTTTTTCTAGAGAATATTCTTTTATCGTATTTTGTGAGTGTCTAATATGTTATTTCCATGATTTAATAAGGTTTTTGACCTGCATACCTTTGATTACATACCTTATTTTATTACATTTGATACATTACTACATTGAATACATTAATACATTGGATACATTACTACATATTGCAAATGCTCTTTAGAAGTAAGTGCTTACCATTTTTTGCTTATTATCATGTCATTTAAAATTACTTATAATTTTAAATATATGGCATTCAAATTACTTAAATTATATTATTCCCTCTTGTCTAAATTTCTTTTCAATTAAAGCTAACTGGATTCTAAATTGTTTTGTTGCTAATTATAACGTCAACAAACCTTTTAGAGTTTTCTCAGCTTGTTTTAAAATTTTATAGTTGTCACCTTAATTAAGAAAACTGCCTAGGCACTTGTAAAATTAAACTTTGTTAAATAATTGTGAAGTATTTAAAATCATTCAATGTTCAAAATGTATATTTTATCAGGTTAGCTTGTATCACTCATTGCATTTGCCTAGTGTATTTAATTTATTGTCATAAATTATTCAGTTTCCTGCAAATATTTTAAAAGTATTTTAATAATGTTGTTAATTTTGTGATATTTTATAATAGACTAGGAATATCCCCGTTCTTCGTACTAATTATATAATATAAGAAACTTAAAATTCAGAATTTGCAGTGAAGTTTTAGTATTTGGAGTTTTTATTTTTGAAATTTTATAATAATTCTAACAAAAAGAAAATAGGCGAGTTCTACCGTGCTGAGATAATAAACAGATAGATAGATGTACAACTTACAATTTTATGTATACTGTTAATAGCAGATATACCCGACATTGCTCATGATTTAAAATATGTGCAAATTCCTGCAGTATTTAAAATGACATTGTTACTCAAAACATTCTATTAAAATATTTTATTTAATTCTCCTTTCACTTAATTCTTGTAAATTTAATTCTCATTTCCGTATTTTCTATTCAGAATTATCTTCACAAGCAGATCTGAAGAATAAAACATCCTGATCCCGTTTGCAAACAAATTATAAAAAAATATATGAAATTGGATCAATATATACTAAAATGAAAGCGATGATGAAGATGGTGATGGAAATAAATGAAGATGATGTTATCACTTTTATTCTGTTTCAACATTTGTTTAAGCACAATATATGGGTTAATTGACTAAACGCAATATATGAATTAATTGACTAAACACGTCATGATTTTTGCCAAAATAAAACATTTGAGGTATTACATTGAAAATGTTATTAATTCCCGTAATATTTAAACCCGAAAGCTGCAATTGATGTAATCTAGCTAAAGATGAAATTCCGATCATTTATAAAATTTTCTTTTATATCAATTTTTAACACTTTACAACAAAGTTGGAAAGTGTTTATGACTTTGTTCATTCTGTCTGTCTGTCTGTTAGCACGATAACTGCCGTAAAAATGACTTAATCAAAATGAAATTTTAGTATGTTGTTCAGACGGTCTGTAGAACCAATGGGAATATAAATGAATAATATCACCCAATTAGTTTTGGATTGAACCCGGGTCGAAAAAATGAAATACATTGAGCCCTATGGGACCTAATATTTCAAACATTTTTTAAGCGGATTTAAACTTCACAAATTGCTTCGAAAATTTCAGGTAATATTCAAATTGTTCCATAAAATATATAAAAAAAAATTCAGCGAAATATATTCAGTAGCTTTTAAAATAAAAATTAAAATAATAATTACACCTCTTATATGAAGCTATCACGTGACCATGATATGAAACGATCACATGACCCACTTTAAAATGATATATGGCATCCATCTTGTTTCAAAATCGTGACTTTTTTAAGTTCTTTTTAATTCATATTGAGTGTTGTATCCGTCCTAAAACTACTTTATTTTTTCTTAAATTCTGTGCATCTACATACTGAAACAACGCAATGACAATATATTTGAGTTTAAATGCTCATCTAAATTTGATTATTTCTACAACTAACCTATTTTTCACCTATGTAAAATGTAAACAGCAAAATATATAGAATGAGTTGTATTAGAATTCCTGTATTTTTTTAACACAAAATAATTTAGTCCATGGAGTCTGCATGGCTGATATAAATGAAATATTAATTGATTTTATAAAGAGAAGGACGATTTTTTTCGATGAAGTTTCAAGCATAGAGCTTAATTTTTTGTAGCTCCATGGTCTTAAACAAAATGTTTAAATAAAATAAATTATTATAGTATTGTGATGAATGAAATGAATGGGAGAAAGTTATGTATGAAATCCTGTTTTTATAGAGAGATCCAGGCGTGTTATTTTTTCTATGACGTCATTTGAATTAAGTTCAGTTGTTTTCGATGAAGTTTTCAAATATAATAAATTATCGTAGTATTATGATAATTCTAAAACTATTACCGAGGAATGTATAACACTTTAGAGATGTTTAAACCAAGCAATTTATATTTCAATGCCGTCATTTGAATGAAGTTCATTTTTTTCGATGAAGGTTTAAGTTTTCAAATATAATAAATTAATGCAGTATTGTGATAAGTTTCAAAATATTACCGAGGAATGTATTGCATTTTAGACTTGTTTAAATAAAATTGCATTGAAGTTGGAAAGTGTTTCATAATCAATGCTTTAAGCATGATTGATCTTTCTTGTTTTATTATTTAAATCGGAAGAAATGTAATAATAATCGTCTATCTAATAAACGCATTTGATTTAATTGCGTTGCTAAACATCATGATATAATTTTCTTAATAAATTTGCGGAAAATATATCATCTGCACATTGCTATTTCTATGGAAGGTTTAATTGTGGGATTTTTATTCATATCTCGACAATCCCTGATCCTAGAAACTCGAAACATGGACTAAATTTTAAGTTCTGCTATTTCAAGGCTACCCACAAAATTTTCATGAAATTCGATACAGCTGTTCTACCGTGATGATGAGATGGATAAGCACACAGACAGATAGATGTATTTCCAATTTTATTTATATAGATAAAAAAAATTCTCTTTTTAAGATATTGTTAATAGTGTATAAGAAATCGTAGAAATAAAAATGCTACACTAAAGTTATGAAAGTAAAATAATAATGTAAAATGTAATATTTCATACATCAAACAACATATTTTTAACCTTTTGACATGTAAGTAATTGCATGTAAAAATTTTGCATCTTAATATATTGCATGTATATTTTTTATTATTTGTTATGGCATGCTGAAATTTTAAAAGAATGGGTTAAGAAGTCATTTGTGTTCAAGTTGTGCACATTTTTTTAATGTAGCGAGTTATTATGTTATTGAAAATTGTTAAAATTAGTTGAAAAAGTAAAGTAACCAACTTACAATTTCAAGTTACCATTGCATATTTCATTATATTAGTTAATGTTATTTTAATAATACAAAGCTAATTTAATATGTCTTACATTTTCAATTCAATGGAATTGTAAAGGAAATATTAATGCCAAAAAGTTCTGTTATAGAGCTTTATTAAATATGCAAAGACCCTGAGGTATTTCAAACTCTAGAATTAAGCAAAATTGTTTGCAATTAATTAGTAAGAAAAGGAATTCATGATGTGCTATATTAGAAAACCTGAACTTCTACAAATTATAGTGCATAGGTTAATGAATGACATTCAACTAGTATGTTATCTCAATTCTAAATCATTTTACAATTTACAACAACAACAAAAAAATTAAATAAATAAAATGCGATAAAATTTATGCAATACTGGTGTGCTGGCATGCATGCGTAAGTGTTGATATATAGGCTCTGGTACTAGGATCGTTTTTCATTTTGCGTCCATTCCTTCTGCGTTGATGTCGTTCTTGCTCTTCTTGTATACGGGTGCCTTTGTCTATGCACATGTAGAGGACTGGCCATTGTATTGTATTGGTACCGTGAGCATTGCCCGGGCTGTAAAAGCTGCTTTAAACGGGAAGGGGAGTCGCCATCCTCCCCTGCCATTATATGCAACGCATTTGGTTCTCCCCTTTCAACGTTTTAACGTTTCTTCCTTTTCACTCGGATATATGTATGTATGTATGTATATATATATATATATATATATATATATATATATATATATATATATATATATATATATATATATACATACATACATACATGATGTGTGTGAACTCATAAATGTCTAAGAATTCCAATTTAAGCCTTGAGTAATTAATATTAATTAATATATAATTTAGCGTTGCCAGTATGGCCAAAAAATTTACTGGGTCGAGCAAGCTTCTTACTTCTTTGTGCTGGTTACTAGCAGAAGCGTTATAAAAAAGCCGAGGACTTAGCAGTTATATGTTTTATTGTTAATTGCTTAGGAGCGTTTCGCAGCTATCATTTTAATGAACAATTACATTTATAATGTAATTATGAATGCAGTTAAGAATTATATGACTTATTGCTGATTCTTATAAACAATTAAACATGGTAAGTATGAAAACTAATTTTTCTTAATCCCGAATTAAATTTACCTGGTTATTAACACAGCTCAGATTTGGTTTCTTTTAATAATAAAGTGCCTCCAAAGCGAAAACAATCTTATTTCGCTCAATAGGGAAATTGAAAATGATCTAGGACATACTAATAGGCAGTCAAAAATATATGCAGAAGACATAACTTCTGGTGTTTATATAAATGTAGTGAAATTATTGAAAAAGTGGATACCAAATGTCAACATTGTGGATATGGAGCTGTGCAATTTAATGCAGTTTCAGGAAGGTCAGACCATTTAAGCTGTTACCAATGTAGTGTGCAAATTAACATAAGAACAAAATATCTCCCCGGAGTTGGCGAGCATAGCGAGCAAGTGCTGATCCGCTAGTTTTATAAATGATTCTAATCGATAAAGGTGGAATAATAGAATTATATTTAAATTTATTCATATTTATACTTTTGTGAACTCTATTCTTGAACTTAATGCGCGCTTTATATATATATATTTTTTTTACCAAGATTTTCATCATAACTAATGTCATAAATACTATTCCATTATGAAACCGCAGAAAAAAAAATACATTTTTCACACTTCGATTCTAAGAAAGGTATTTAAAAAAGCCCTCATCGAAAAATAAAAATAAATATCCTATCCGAAACAGGTACCAAAGTGTTTTCCAGACAATTACAATGTTGAAAAAGATTTCTTTTGTGCAGGGATCCTCTGAAAAATTCCTTGACGCGGACTTGCGTTTTTATCGCTAGGTTGGCATTAAAAATCAGCGTGTACGACATCTTGATAAATGAGCAGATTAATGTGTTTAAAAAAGGGCTTTGCGTAGACAATCTAAACGGAAAATAATCTGAAGGAAGACTGATCACTTTTCTTAGACAGAAGTCTTTATTAAACGGCTATCTGCCTTGAAATACGTTTTTAGTAGGCGTCGCTTTCTCAACTCGGACTTACTTTCAATAATGTTAAGGCATTACTCTCACTTGGGAAGTAGTATTTCATTCAGGATCTTGAAAGTGGTTATTTTCTAAGCAAAGAGAGATTTCGTTGAAAAAAGATCATCATTGTCTGGAGAGAAACGCTGAAGATTTAATATTGGGATCTCCCGATTGTTATCTGTCTTATGCGTGACGATGCTTCTTGACGGTAATTTAAAATGCTTTGTGAGCAAGGTAATTTATGCTGAGGAATAACTTTAAATTTGTCAACACTGGGAGTTTTCGAATTAAATCATGTACTTGACTTTGGTAAACTTAAGGGGGTCCGGTACAGAACATTTAAAAGAAAGTGTATATTTTTTGCTAAAGAAAAGTTCAAATTGTGTAAAAATGAATGACGTAAATATTACAAATCCTTTAATTGAAATAAAGGAATTAAGATCAATTTTTTTTTTGTTTTCCAATACTTTCTGTATAAAACGTTGCGTTTTTCAGAAATTGAATTTTTGAAAAGTTCAATGTTTAAATTAGTATAACTCGAGAAAATTTGGGGATAAATCATGAAATTTGAGACATAATTTGCCTATGATGATAGATTTCATTTGTTTTCAGTATTTGTATATAAAATTGTAATTTTTTTATTTTTCGGGTTTTGATACATAAGTTATTTATATAAAAGAAGTTTTTCCATGGAACAATTATTCTTCTTTTTATCAATATATCATAATATCTTGAAGACAAATTAAAGCTCGTGCTTTTCTTCAATAAAAATATCTTTATTTTGTAAATAGAGTGTTTGAATTCATAATTATTGTGGTAAAAGAAGGTAAACATTAGAGCTTCCATCTATATACACAATAATTAAATATTTAGATTGACTTAAATTATCATTCTTAAATTGGCCAAAAATCGTATAATCGTACATTACATCATTGCAGTATTAACTCACCATAAATTCTTTGTGAGAGTTCCTAAAATATAAGTATATTAACATACTACACAATTAACTTTTAACACCATTTTAAACATTAAAATAAACATTATTTATTATACATATACAATTATGATTAATTTACATTAGTTATATACACTCATTGCCATAAACATTTTTCGCACCAAGAAAAAGTTGTCATAATCGAAAGAAATTTTATATATGTGAGTGCAACGGTGATATAAGTAAGTGATTACAAAATCAAAGCAAAAGGATCATTTATTACAGGAAAAACTACAAATGAATGGAGGTTCTAGTACTCTGTTGGGCCATCTCTAGCATGAATACACGATGTGATACGGGCAGGCATTGGTGCATGCAAACAGGTCTCGTATGGTGTCCTGCATCATCTCATTCTACAGTTGTTGTAAGCGCGCCTCTAGTTCGACCAAACTCGTAGGCTGCCCATCTTGCCGTCCCAAATGATCCCAAGCATGCTCGATCGGTGACATATCTGTGATTCGGGCTGGCCATGGAAGGGTGGTAATGTGGCAGAGGCATTCTTCTGACACCCTTCCTGTGTGTGGCCGAGCATTGTCCTGTTGAAAAATGCCTCCTGGGAGTCCTTGCCATGAGTGGAAACACATGTGGCTGAAGGATGTCACGTATGTACCGCTGGGCTGTCATAGATCCGTGTATCAATATTAGAGGTGACCGGGTGTCGTATGCGAAGGCACCCCATACCATCACACCAGCTGTGGGAGTGGTATGCCTCTGCAAAGCGAAGGAATGATTGAGGCACTCACCACGGGGCATCCACACACGTACACGATTGTCATCACTGCCCAAATTGAATCTCGATTCGTCGCTAAAGACGACTTGGTTCCATTCGGTTGTAGTTCAATCCCGTCGAGCGAGACACCACTCCAAATGAAGGCGACGGTAGGTGGGTGTCATTGGCAGCACACGTAATGGGTGCCGAGATACCAAATGTCCTTCAGCCAGGCGCCAAGCGATGGTACGGACAGACACAGTGACTCGTAGTGAAGGTGCTGCCTGTGTCCAGATGACTGACAGTAATGCAGTTGCCGCTGTGCGTGCGTGTCGGGTGATGTGACGGTCTTGTCAGCCGAGGGTGTCCTGAGCCTAGACGCCGTGTATGCGATATCTCTCTCGTCCACTGGTCTCAATACCTCCTCACAGTAAAACCAGAAGGGCCTAGGTGGCGGGTTACTGGTCGAGTTGACCACCCGGCTTCCATCATTCCGATGATTATTTTCCTCTCGAACTCTGACAGCTGGTTACATTGTCTTCAATGGCGGCGTAACAGCATCCCTAATGAAAAAGCGTCCCTCTGAAACAGATTAAATGCAGGCAAAAAGCATCTACGTATATTTTTTCTACACCAGGGAGAAAGAAGTTTAACGCCCTCTGGTGGCAATGCGCAATCACGCTGTATTTTTAATCATTTGCATATCTGCCTAACACATGCCTTCATGCCAAGTTTCGTTACGATCCCACTATTACTTCTTGGTGCGCAAATTTTTATGGCAATAAGTGTATATATGTTATATGTATATAAGTGTATATATGTGTGTTAAGAAGAAAGCACTCAGTGTGTGAGACCGGGAATCCATTTACCTAAAATCATGGTGACCTAAATTTAATGTTAATTGGCACATACATATGTTGTGGTCTTTGGACATTGAAACACATGTTGAACCTTTATTGTATTTTGTTATAGGTACTCACCACACTCTAAGTATCGAACACTGTCGCAACTTGGCAATCTTTGCTTGCCATTATTTTTGAAGCACAACCTTTTCAGTCGGTCATTTCTAAGTGACTTTCTCACCATCTCTCTGAAGTAGACTGCTACACCATGTCTGAATATATCGATACTAACTCTTATCTCGAACTTTCTCTGCATGTTGCCACATCGTTTCACCTGAGGTCCAGATACAACCTCCGCATCTCATTAGTTGTCCTCAGGGTGATGCAGCAACACTTCATTGGCTAATTTGTTAACGTTTCTGTATGGTTTCAGCTTTCCTCCAGTAAATATTCTGACCCAACCACACCTGCAATTTAAGTGCTTTTATTTATTGCTTTCATGACCTCCCGAGCCATGACAGTCGTAAACTGGTGCCTGCGAGTCTTCGCTTTTGTCTTGCTTGGCAGATATCGTAAATCTTCGTATATTAACACTACTTAAATGTCTCCTGGTCTGGTCTCACAATTATATTAAATTTAAAAACATTGTACATTTCGTACCTCTTTGTACCTTTTTACATGATTCTAAAATATTTTTTTTTATCTTGCATGTAACATTGACACTCAATAAAAGAACACAAACTATTCATAAATAAGAGAAATAAAATTTTGTGTAATAAAATCCCTTTTAACGTTACTTCCAGCAAATAATTATAGTTGAACAAAAGTCGTCATGTGAAGTCAAAATAAATTATATATTCAGAGTAAATTATATATTCAGAGTAAACTATATATTCAGAGTAAATTATATATTCAGAGTAAATTATATATTCAGAGTAAATTGTGTATTCAAATATATTTATATTCAGAGTAGAATTCTAACTCTTACAGTTTTTTAATCATCAATCTAGATTTCAATCAATTCAATTATATGAGCTGTGTAAGAATTTCGCATTCTCTATCCTTTAATTTCGTGGCAGGAACTTTCATCCAACCCCAATCCACTCCTCATCCTATTCGTCTAATTTCTTCTCACTCCCAGCCAAGTATAAACAAGAAAGATTAATCATGCATAAAGCATTGATTATGAAACACTTTTCAACCAAAATGCAATTTTATTTAAACATCTCTAAAATGTGATACATTCAGCTGTGATATTTTTTTAAATACCACAGTACTATAATAATTTATTTTACTTGGAAACTTAAAACTTCATTAAAAAAAAGGCAATGCTATAAAATCGCCTGCTTCTCTATGTAAAGTAAACGAATATTTTATTCATATCACTTATATTCCAGACACCAGAGCTAAATAATTTTGCGATAAAAAAGTTTAGTAATTCTTATCCAACTCACCTTACAGCCGTATTATTTGCTTACATTCTGCATACGCTAAAATTAGGCCTCATTGTAGAAATAATCAAAGTGTAGTGATCAGTTGAAACCAAAAATATTGTAATTGCTTAGGCACAGGATTTCGATATACTGATAATATACAAAAATAAAGCGATTTTAGGACGGATGCAATACTAAATATAAATATAAGCGTTCCTTTAAAATCACGATTTTCACTAAACGAAAAAAAAATGAATGCCATATTTTATTTTGCAACGAGTCACGTGATCTCTTCATTTAATATGGGTGTAATTATTATTCCCATTTTTATTTAAAAAACTACTTAATATATTTTGATGAAATTTTACACATTTTACATGATAATTTGAGTATTTCCTAAAATTTTCAAAGTAATTTGTGCATTTTAACTCCGCTTAAAAATTGTTTGAAAAATTAAGTCCCATAGGGTTCAATGTATTTCATTTTTTCAAGCCGGGGTAAATTCAAAACTAATTGGGGGGATGTTATTCCTTTACATTCCCATATGTCCCACAATCCGTCTCAACAACATACTAAAATTTCATTTTGATTAAGTCATTTTTACGGCAGTTATCGTGCGAACGGACAGACAGAAAGAATAAACAATGTCATAAATACTTTACAACTATGTTGGAAAGTGTTAAAAACAAAACCTCTTAAAAATATATTGTAAAATTTCAAAATGATTTGCACTAAATCAAATTTCTTTTTCGCTACAGTATATAGTAGCTCACAAAAACATTATTTCATGGTAAAAAACTCACCAAATATAAAAAACAAAAACCTCCTTCCAAACAAATTATAAAATTTCAAAATTATTTGTACCAAGTCAATTAAATAAATCACAAAGAGTAAAAAATAGTATATTAATAATTGCTTTATATATAAATTTTGATAACACTCTCGCAGCTCTGAGATACTTTTGTCTATTTATTTATTTTTTTTTTTTTTTTTTTTGTAAATTTGATGAGCTATTGTCATTTAAATATTCAGCAAATCTCCAAATTAAATATGATATTATTTAAAAGCAGCAAATTTGACTCAATTTTACATAAATGTTCAATCCTGAACTTATTTTCTGCTATAAAATTAATATGTCTCATTCAATGAATATAAGTAGCTTTTATAATGGATACGATTATTCTTAAAAGTTATTGTGGATTCAAAACGTAGTGCATATTTATTCCCATATGTATAAGCTCAGTTTCTTTCGCTCGGAGTAATGCGCATTCACCTTTTTTCGAAATCAGGAGGCCTTGTGTTAATTCAAGTTTTTTCAAGAAGCGTGTTTTATAAAGTTTTTAAATGTAATTTATTTATTTATTTATTTATTTTGCCGAAATAAGAATGCTCTGAGTTATTCAGATGAATTTTATTTCTTTCTGGCGAAGCTAGATTTGTTTAGTGTTAATTATGAGATGATATTATTAATTTTGTAAAAAACCTTGCTACCTCAACTGGAAATTGAACCACGGATTTTCGTACTGGTTTGCGACGCTCTACCATTGAGCTACTGTGACGAAATTGCAAGCTCTTATCTTTAAAATAGACTCTGCAATTTCCCTTTTGTCGAAGGCTTTGTGTTAGGTCACGTTTCTACAAGAAATTTGTTTCGCAAGGCTTAGTTATTGAAATGTAATATATTTTTAATGCTTTATAACATAGTTGAAAAGTGTTTATGACTTTGTTCATTCTGCCTGTCGGTCTGTCCGTTCACACGATAGCTGCCGTAAAAATAACTCTATCAAAATGAAGTTTTAGTATGTTGTTGAGACCGTCTATGGGACATATGGGAATGTAAATGAATAATATCACCCAATTAGTTTTGGATTGTGTGGGACCAGAAATTGTTCTCACATGAGACACTTTTATTTGTGAAATTTATGATGCCCAGAACGGCAAACAAAGCTGTAGTCTGGCTGGCACCTGGGTTTATGAGGACAGGAACTTTAAGGTCAAAAGACTATAAATTTAGGGGTGCAATACCATAGGGGCTGAGCTGGGCCATACTAAATGTGCAATAGTGCAATTGGGTAAAGAAGAACCAATGAGCGCCAAAGAAGTAAAGACGGAGCTACCCCCCCCCCACACACACACACACCGAAGGAACCACAGCCTAAGAGAGAACGAGAGCAGATGCAGACGAAAAAAGATGGAGATCAGACTTTGACGAAACAGTTGGATTTTGACTTAGGAGACGATTATGAGTTTTGACTGAAATAAGATGTGTGCAACGACTGCGACGTTATGACTTGGACGAAGGCTTGCCTGTCTTTATGATAGAACGACAATACTAAAGAAGCAGAGTATTGCGTAGAAGTTCCCAAATAAGGGAGATCTAGGATGTGTTCAGTGCAACCAAGTATTTGCAAGCATTATGGTCTATTGCAAAGGCCCAAATTGAAGGTATGTGTTCCTTAAATATCCACAGGTTATTAAGTACGTTAGATATATGGTTCAGGGTCTCACGTGCTCCCCTCTCAAATTCTATTTTAATAAATAATTAATAGGAAGAATGGTTAATGTATTGGAATTGAATAGATATTTTGTGTCTTTAATAAATGTTTTTGTTAAGTTTAAATTGGTCTAATCTTTTAATAATTAATAAATATTCTTTTCAGGACTCATACGAAAGGTAAAAATAATTGGAGTGTTTATTGCGGCACAACATAGCAATGTACATTAAATTATAATTCCACTATATGAGTATAACGGCCATGTCAATTGATGAATTTAAAAAGGAAAATAAAATAAATTAATGTTAATGTTAAAGTTAAACTTTAACTTTATTTTATTCTTATCGCCACAGATTGAGCCTGGGTTGAAAAAATGAAATACATTGAACCCTATGGAACCTAATTTTTCAAACATTTTTTAAGCGGAGTTAAAATTCACAAATTGCTTCAAAAATTTTAGAAAATATTCAAATTATCCCATAAAATATATAAAAAAAATTCAGCAAAATATGTTCGGTAGTTTTTTAAATAAAAATTCAAATAATAATATGAAGAAATCACGTGACCCTCTTTAAAATAAAATATGGCATCCATCATTTTTTCCCATTGTAAAAATCGTGATTTTTAAGGTTCTTTTACATTTATATTTAGTACTGCATCCCTTCTAAAACCGTTTTATTTTTGCGTATGTTTTGTGCATCTATATTCTGTGCCAGCTCAATTACAATATTTTTTAGCTTAAATAATCATTAAACTTTGATTGTTTCTACAACGAAGCCTAATTTTAATGGATGCAGAATGTAAACAAGTGATTATAAGATGAGTTGTATAAGAATTGAATTTTTTTCATGCAAAATTATTTAATTCTGGAGTCAATAAAAGTGTATGAATTAAATATTCACTGCTTTTGCATAGAGAGTCAGACAATTTACATTTCGATGACGTCATTTGAATAAAGTTCATTATTTTCGATAAAGTTTACATTTCGATAAAGTAAAATAAATTATTGTAATTCTGTGATAATTTAAAAAAATCACGGCTAAATGTATCGCATTTTAGAGATGGTAAAATAAAATTGCATTTAGTTGGAAAGTGTTTCATAATTAATGCTTTATGCATGATTGATCTTTCTTGTTTATTTTTGCCGAGAGAAAGATGACTTGGTGTTATTTAACTGCATTTGATTACTTTTCGGCGAAGCTATGTTTGGTGTTAATTATCAGAAGATATCTATTTATTTCCCCTTTTTGAAGTGAATTAGCTCTGTGATGACTATAGCGTTTCCAAGAAGTGTGTTTCGCAAAGTTTTTTTTAATGCAATACTTTTTCTTTTTGCCGAGAAAAGGAGGCTCTGTGTTATTCAGATGTATTTAATTTCTTTGTGGTGAAGCTAGATTTGTTTGGTGTTAATTATGAGATGATATTATTTATTTCCATTTTTTCGAAGTCAGAAGGCTTTATGTTAGTTTTGCAAGAAATTCGTTTCGTAAAGTTATTGTAACGCAATTTATTTATTTATTTTTCTTTTTGCCTAAGAAAAGAGGTTTGGTGTTATTTAAATGTATTTCTTTATTTTTTGGCAAAGCGTTGTAGATACGCTTGGTGTTAATTATCAGAAGATATGTATATATTTCCTTTTTTAAAAAGTCAGGAGACTTTATAGTAGTTTAAGTTTTTACAGGGAATGCGTTTCGCAAAACTATTGAAATGTAATTTATTTATTTATTTTTCTTTTTGCAGAAGAAAGGAGGCTTCGTGTTATTTAACTGTATTTCATTTCTTTTCGGCAAAGTTAGGTAGATAGGCTGGATGTTAATTGTTATAATATATGTATTTATTACCCTTTTAAAGAAATCAGGAGACTTTGTGTTAGTTCAAGTTTTTACATGAAATACCTTTAAAAAAGCTATTGAAATCTAATTTAATTAATTATTTTGTGTGGAAAATAGTATCTACCGGTCACTGTAATTTTCTGGTCGATAAATCTTGGTGGATTTGGGTGAAGAAACTGAAACCTGGGTAAGATTAATAAACCCTCCAAACTGAAAACCAAGAAAGAAACTCACAAGTGCCAGATTTCTACAGAAAATGTAGAAACCGCATTAATTAAATTTAACATTTTTATCCGGTGTCACCCGGAATTTAAATCCGGGATTCATCTAGACAATACCAACACAGGAAAGATAATTGTAGAATAAATTAATAAATAATTAATGATTTAAATCCCGAATAACGCCGGGTGCATTCTTTGACATTTAAATGAAATTCACAGGTAAAATAACTTTTATATAACGTTTTAGAACGCAAATATGTTTTACTAACACTTTACAACATAGTTGAAAAGTGTTTATGATTTTGTTCATTCTGTCTGTCCGTTCGCCCGATAACTGCCGTAAAGATGGATTTATCAAAATGAAATTTTAGTATGTTGTTCAGGCGGTCTGTGGAACCTATGGGAATATAAATGTATAATGTCACCCAATTAGTTTTAGACTGAACCCGGGTTGAAAAATGAAATACATTGAACCCTATGGGACCTAATTTTTCAAACATTTTTTAAGCGAATTTAAAATTCACAAATTGCTTCGAAAGTTCTATGAAATATTCAGTTATCCCATAAAAAATATAAAATAAATTTCAGCAAAATATTTTCGGTAGTTTTTAAAATAAAAATTAAAATAATAATTACACCCATATCATATGAAGAGATCACGTGATCCACTTCAAAATAAAGTAAGGCATCGATCCTGCGTCAAAATCGTGATTTTTAAAATTCTTTTTAATTTATATTTAGTGTTGTATCCGTCCTAAAACCGCTTTATTTTTGCTTAAATTTTATGCATCTACATTCTGAAACAATGCAATTACAATATATTTGAGTTTAAATGATCGTAAAACATTCATTATTTCTAAACGAAGCCTAATTTTCTCTTATGGAGAATGTAAACAAATACAGATGTAGGATGAGTTGTATAAGAATTGCTGAATTTCTTTAACGTAAAATTATTTAGCACTGAAGTCTGCAATATAGCTGATATGAATGAAACATTAATTGATTTTACATAGAGAAGCAGACGATTTTTTCGATGAAGTTTTAAGCATAGAGTAAAATTATTTATATCTCCATGGATTTAAGTTTTTAAATAAATTATATTATTGTATTGTGATGAATGAAACGAATGGAATAAAAGTGTATGAATGAAATATTTACAGCTTTTACATAGAGAGCCAGGCGATTTATATTTCAATGACGTCATTTGAATAAAGTTCATTTTTCCGATAAAGTTTGATGTTTTCAAATATAATAAATTCTTGTAGTATTGTAATAATTTTAAAAATATTACAGCCGAATGTATCGCATTTTGGAGATGTTTAAACCAGGCAATTTATATTTCAATGACGTCATTTGAATAAAGTTCATTTTTTCGATGAAGTTTTCAAATATAATAAATTATTGTAGTACTGTGATAATTTTAAAAATATTACCTCTGAGTGTATTGCATTTTACAGATGTTTAAACCAGGCCATTTATATTTCAATGACGTCATTTGAATAAATTTCATTTTTTTCGATGAAGTTTTAAGTTTTCAAATATAATAAATTAATGTAGTATTGTGATAATTTTTTAAATATTGCTGCTGAATGTATCGCATTTTAGAGATTTTTAAATAAAAGTGCATTGCAGTTGAAAAGTGTTTCATAATCAATGCTTTATACATGATTGACCTTTCTTGTTTAATTTTTTTAAAGAAAAGAAAATGTATTCAAATTTTAAGAGATTTTCCCTGGTCCGTTGGCTCCAAAAATTAAACAGTCTATAATATCCGTTGATTGGCATAATCATGCTAAATTTCATCTACTTTACTCGCTTTATTCTTGCGATATCACGCACACGGACATACAGACTTCATTGAAAAATGCGTGATTCGGATAAAGGGATACATAAAAATTCGAAGATCAAATATTTCATCCCATAATTATTTCTTTTTCAATACACTATGCACTGCAGGAAAATAAAAAAATATGCTGTGGGCAACACATGACTTTCCTTATACAGTGACCGCCGCTTATAAGAAACACGTTCGTTTCGCTCGTTTTGTTTCTTATAAGCAGTTGTTTCTTAAATCCGGAAATTTTTTAAATATCGTTCTTCCATTGTAAATACTAACTATTGAACACAGTTTTACAGAATTTAAAAGATAAATGTATATAAGTAAAATATTAGTACGTACATAATACATTTGTAAATTAAGTTTTGCATTCAAAAATATTTCTCATTTTACAAATTAAGCCTTACAACTTAAATTATTATCTATATGCATATAGTATGCAGTTAAATAAGAATAAAAAGTAAAACTCATAGGTCGTTCATTTATGTATAAGAGCATAGTACATTTTCATACATACTGTAATCTATTACTGAAGAATAGCAAAAAACTTATCCAGTATTGTTTGTGCTAACGAGTCTGTGATTAGTTTACGTACATCCATTTCTAAATCATAAAACAGTCCATAAACTTTTTCTGATGCCCCTCTGTGTTCAAGAGTTTTTCTAATTATAGTTAGGGCTTCTCGCGACTGTTTGGCTGTAGGAAAATTTTCTTCTTGTGGAACGTCGTCTTCATTTTCTTCTTCATTGCAAACATTCTGAATTTCCGCACTATGTCATCATCATTGTTTTCTTCAGATGTTTGTAAATTTTCGTCGATGTGAATCCATTCTTCGAAAGGTGCTTCAAATTCTTCTTCATCTTCTGCTGGTATGGCAACATTATTTTTCAAAAATCCTGCTTTACTGAAGCAATTAAAAATGCATATGTCAGAAACTTTTTTCCATGCGCCTGCGATCATATGGATAGCATCAAGCAAGGTTGTTTTCTTGCTTATTGACTACACGGAGGTGGAGAATCATACTTTTTAAGTAAACTTTGCTTTTCAAGCAAAGTAAGGGTTTGCGACATGCTTCACTAGCAAAACATAAAATGACTAACTAAAGCTGTACGAATCTTATTTGAGTGCATAAGCAAAGATGCCTTTCCTTATCAGTACGTTTCCTTAACTGCCAAAAGATTAAAGCTCGTTTCTTACTGGTTTGGGGTTGTACTCCCCAAGCCTTTCTGCGGAGAAATCCTCTGTCATCCTTTGTTACATAGCAAACTCCCACCCCCTCCCCGTACGCCCAGAGACAAGAGATAACAACTCGTCCTTCAGTTAACCTTAAACAAATCGATTTTTTTTTTACACCAGCGTCGCAAGGAAATCAACAAATTTTCTGTAGAAAACTGTTTCTTATAAGCGGAATCGTGTTTCTTATAAGCGACACAATTTTAATGTTAAAACGAAGTTTGTATTTGTTTCTGTCGTTTTGAGTCTTATAAACGGCTGTTTCTTATAACCACTGAATCTTATAACCGGCGGTCACTGTATAATGCAATTAATTTACTTCTTTAACAGTGAAAATGTGATGGAAAGATCCAGCGTAACGTGTTGTAACGTTAAATTGTACATTTGGCACGGTAAATTGTACATCCGGATGGCAACATCTAAAACTATTTCGTACTCAATTAACTATATTATCACAACTCTAAATTAACAATTATCGATATTGGTGGCATCCTCAATAAGCAATAGTACATATATTTAAATATTTTAATAATAAATTCAATTATTAGGCGTCATTTTTATTAACTTGACATCATTTTTGCAATTTTGACGATATTTCCGTCAATGTCGGGACAAATATCGCCAAGTTGGCGATATTTAGAAGAACATTTCTTATATGATAAAAGGTATGCCCATGATATGAAAGAATTAAAAATTTTGCATCCTATTTGGCGTCATTTTTCTCAATTTGGCAACATTTAAGAAAATCGCCAAGTTGGCGATATGCCGCCAAAATTTGTCGCCAGAATTTTGCCAAGCGTTACAGGTGAAGTCTTGTGTTAATATTATATTCTTTCCAAAATATTGAATTTTAATCAATTAGTTGTTATTTTCATTGATTTAGAGTCATTCTTATCAATTTGGCGACATTTAAAAATCTCGCCAAGTTGGTGATATTCCGCCAAATTCGTCGCTAAAATTTCGTCAAGTATTATGGTCGGAGAAATAAGTAGTTCTTATAACAGATAAATGCATAATAGCGTCCAAATAGAAAACGATTACCCAAAGTCTCTTTTCTTATATAGTAGATTTTTAATCGTTCCAAGATATTGGATTTTCATCAATTAGTCTTCATTTTTACGATTTAGCGTCAATTTCATTAATTTGGTGACATTTTCGTCTCAATTTGGCAACATTTAAAAAAAAAACGCGAAGTTGGCGATATTCCGCCAGATTCGCAGCAAAAATTTCGCCGAACATTGTTGATGGAGAAATAGCAAAGTTTGTCTTATGGTAGATAAACGACTAATGGCGTTAAATTATAAAGCTACTACCCAAAATGTCTTCTCTCGTGAATGGTGCGAGCTAGATCTACGAGAATGATGATAATAAATTTATCGCATAATATTATATATGAAAAGTGAATAGATTTCACATTAGTTAATATTTTTTTTCATTTATGCGATTTTTTGATGAATTTATTTGAAAAATGTGCAATATTTTGAGAACGACTCGTGCTAGCTTTCTAAAGTCTATGTCAATCGTTTTCTAATGTAAAATTACATAAGAAATGATTATTTACGCAACTTAATTGAATGTTTTAATTTTTTGATGGTTTTTTTAAATTTTATTTCAAAATTTAGGAGGGTTCTGAACATTCGATAACGTGCAAAAGCAATAGGCTTCCAGTATTCACTGATTATAATATTTGTACCAAATTTTGTTTGGATCGCTTGATTCGTTCGTGAGATATCGTCTCCACATTCACACACACACACATTCACACAAACACATTCACACACACACACATTCACACACACACACACACATTCACACACACACACACTCACACACACTCACACACACACACACACACACACACTCACACATACACACTCATACACACACATACACACACATTCACTCACACACACATTCACTCACACACACATTCACACACACACTCACACACGCACACACAGACAGACAGAGGCATCACCTCAAAAATGTCTGATTCGTCTTTAGGGATGCTTGAAACATACTCTCCCGTCGAAAACTCGAATTCGAATTTTCGATTCAGTCACAATACTTTCCTTACACATTATACTATGTATATAAGGAAAGTAAAAAAGATGTCATGTTATTTAATCACTAGATGAAGGATTAAACAGACATAAATGTACAGTATTTGCCTTTTCTATTATAGAAAACATCCACTAGAAAATTTATTGCAATCTGGGTTCTCTGAAATGGTTCAAAGAATCCCAATTACTACAGTATTCCGCAGATGTTAGCATACGTCTTACAGTCTCTCACATCGAAACCGTCCTCATCCGTCGTCACAGTGCAAATTCAGATCATGTGCTAATTTGGGCAACATTAATAACCTATATAAATAAAATTGAAAATCTGTCTGTCTGTCTGTATGTCTGTCTGTATGTCTGTCTTATCATCACGGGGGGACGGCTCAATTAAATTTCATGAAATTTTGTGGGTAGCCTTATATAGCCCCACTTAAAATGTTCATGTTTCGAGTTTCTAGGACCTTGGTTGTTTAGATATCACGTAACAAGAAAGATCAATCATGCATAGCATTGATTATGAAACACTTTTCAACTACAATGCAATTTTATTTAAGCATCTTTAAATGCGATACATTCAGCTATATTATCTTTAAAATGATCACAATTCTACAATAATTTATTATAATTGAAAATTAAAACTTCAACGAAAAAAATGAACTTTATTCAAATGACATCATTGAAATATAAATCGCCTGACTCTCTATGTAAAAGCAGTAAATATTTCATTCATACACTTTTACTCCATTCCTTTCATTCATCACAATACTACAATAATTTATTTTACTTATAAACTTAAAACCATGGAGGTAAAAGTAATTTAACCCTATGCTTCATCGGAAAAGTCTGCTATAAAATCGTCTGTTTCTCCATAAAAATCAATTAATGTTTCATTCATATCAGCTATATTGCGGACTCAAGAGTTAATAACTTTGCGCTAAGGAAATTCAGCAATTCTTATACAACTCAACTTACAGCTTTATGTGTTTGCATTCTCCATAAGTGAAAATTAAACTTCGTTGTCGAAATAATCGAAGTTTGATGATCATTGAAACTCAAATATATTGTAATTGCGTTGTTTCCGAATATAGATGCACAGATATTAAGCAAAAATAAAGCAGTTTTAGGACGGATATAACACTAAATATAAATTAAGAAAAACTTTAAAAATCACGATTTTGACACAAGATGGATGGCGGGCCAACAGCCATACAGTGCTGAAAACACCGGTTCTCGTTAGATCACCGAAGTCAGGCAGCATCGGGCGCGGTTAGTACTTGGGTGGGTGACCATCTGGGAACACCGGGTGCTGTTGACACATTTCGGGCGCGGTTACCCTGTGGTTTGCGCGCTGGATTTGCACGCTGCCACAACTGCCGCCGTGTTCATGCGGAGTACGATCACGTTAAACATGTGGGGCCGTAAGTCCTTCCGAGAGGTTGTTGGTAGGGGAAGGAGGGTACGGTCCCTGTGGATGCCTCCCCCACTGGGTTCCGGTTTAAATTGGGTGGCACTTCCCGGCCGTCCAAACAGTTACCTTACACTTTTCTGGTAGGTCGGACGGTCTGGGTCTCAACAACAACAAGATGGATGGCATTGATCAAAACTCAAATATATTGTAATTACGTTGTTTCGGAATGTTGATGCACAGAAATTAAGCAAAAATAAAGCGGTTTCAGGACGGATACAACACTAAATATAAATTAAAAAGAACTTTAAAAATCACGATTTTGACACAAGATGGATGCCATATTTTATTTTGAAGTGGGTCACCTGATCTCTTCATACAATATGGGTGTAATTATTATTTTAATTTTTATTTAAAAAATACCGAATATATTTTGCTGAAATTTTTTTCCATATTTTTATGGGATAATTTGAATATTTCTTAAAACTTTCGAAGCAATTTGTGAATTTTAAATTTGTTACAAAGATGTTTGAAAAATTAGGTCCCATAGGGTTCAATGTATTTCATTCTTTTCAACCCGGGTTCAATCCAAAACTAATTGTGTTATATTATTCATTTATATTCCTATATGTCCCACAGACCGTATGAATAGCATACTAAAATTTCATTTTGATAAAGGTCTTTTTAACGCAGTTATCGTGCGAACGGGCGGACAGACAGAGAGACAGAATGAACAATGTCATAAATATTTTTGACTCTTTACAACATTACAACATAGTTGAAAAATGTTTATGACTTTGTCCATGCTGTCTGTCTGCCTGTCTGTCATTATACTATTTATACTGCGTAACAGTGAAAATGCGACACCAAGAAGGACTGGGCAGAAAGCGATTAAAATCGGCAAACAGAGAGAGACAGCAACGAACAATAAGAGACATTTATTGCAACATGATAGACCTATATACGGAGCGATAACACCGTCTGATCAGTAGGTTGTAGGACCACCGCGGGCGGCGATACAGGCAGAAACACTTCTAGGTACAGGGTCAGCGAGCGTGCGGATGGTGTCCTGAGGGATGGCTACCCATTCCCTCTCAACCATTTGCCAGAGTTCATCTTCTAAACGCGGCAGTGGCAGCACACGCAAGGGATGCCCAATTACGTCCCAGACATCTTCGATTGGTGAGAGATCAGGGGAGACTTGTGGCCAAGGAATCATCTGGGTACCATACAAGGCTTGTTCGCTGCTGCGTGCCGTGTGTTGTCGGGAGTTATCTTGCTGGTAAATGGCATTCGACAACCCCCGAAGGAAGTGTAGTGTCACCGGTCGCAGCCCGTCATCCACGTATCGTTGGGCCATCATAGTGTCGCGCGGTATGGCGCCCTACAGTTGCAACCGGCTTGGACCTGTCACCATGTCGGCGTCAGACTCGTATACGGCGATTGTCATTGCTAAAATAGAAGCATGACTCGTCTGAGAACGCGACCCTGTGCCATTCCGCCGCCTACATGGCGCTATCCCGACACTATTTCAAACGGAGGCGTCTGTGATGTTGGATAAATGGTAGTCTTCTTAACGGGCGCCATGAGTGTAGGTCGCCGGCGACCAATCGGAAGATAATGATCCTGGTAGTGTTGGGAGCATCAAGGGTATCCTGCACATTCTGTAAAAAGGCGGCGGAAGTGGCCTTCGGGGCTCCCAACGCTTGCCGGTGGATGCGTCGGTCCACGCGTGCTGACGACGCTCTGGCCGAACAGACACCCCTTAAACGTGCCACATTCTCTTGTTCCAACCATATTCGTCACAGCCGGTGCACCTTGCACCTTGGACGAGTGTAGGTGGCTGTCCGCTGAGATTTGACGTATGGACCAACCTGCCATTCTAAGCCCGATCACCATACCCCTCGGGAAATCGTCTCTCCGCTGGAACTGCCTCAGTTGACGGCTGCCTGGCATTCTCTGCTACTACACGTTTCCTCTAAGACAAAAAAATGCATAATTATTTTCCTGGCAGACAAAGCGGCGCGACTATCGCTACCGATTCTGCAGGTTCCTTCCCTTATATCTCACTCAACGTGCGCGGGACAACTGAGCATTTCGCATCATTTACATAACTCGGTGAGCTGCGTCTACCCTGCAATTTGCACATTTTTCTGCCCACTCCTTCTTTGTGTCTCATTTTCAGTGTCACTTAGTGTATATAAGGAAGGTATTGTGATGGGGTCGAAAATTCGAATTCGAGTTTTACTTCTTTCTCTCTTCTTTACTTCTTTCACAGTGAAAAAACAATTATTACCTTACAACAATTATTACCTTACAACAATTACCAAAAACAATTATTCACAATTATTACCTCGCATTGTTTTCTTCGCAGCAGCGCCCCTAGTGTCGAGATTTTGAACTATTTTTTCATGCCATACAAAATCCCCCACCATGTTGAATATTAATCTGCAAACCGCATGTCTCTCCGACCCATAGATATTTTTTATAGCGTTTTACTTTTGCTCCGAACGTTTGAATCACCCTGTACATGGTCATACTTTTTCTCAAATTCAAATGTGCCTATTGCTGACGGAGGAGATTTTGAACAGGCTGTTCATTGGATTCCCTACGTATTGTTTATTTTAGCATTCCTGAATAGAACTTTCGCCATATATTCTTCGCCATTTACATACCTTTCTCATTTACATACATACTTAAAGAATTTTCATAAATTTTCATAAAAATAAAGAAAGAAAATTAAAGAGAGTTCGCCAATAGCCGTATTGTATAAATGCTTCTTGAAACATTTTTACTACTCACTAGACAATACTCTACAACTTTATATTTTTTATTACTTTTTGTTGCCCAATTTGTTATTCAAAGTTTTTTATTCTTCGCTAGGGGCGCTGCAATTACTTTTATTCGATCAGTCATGGTGACTTTACTGTAGATAGATCCAACGTTTATACTCTCAGACCTTTCTTTACACATTTATTGGACTTCTTAAGGACTTTCTTAAGAACCTTGTACAGTAAAAGTTATAAATTTTGAAAACAGTCAGCCCATTTCTTACAGTCAACTATGTTTCATTAATATTAAATAATTTTAACTGTTTTTCTGAAATCATACGATTGAGATTTAAAATTCAGTCACAAGTGCGTAAAATCCATACCCTTCCAATAAAATACAGTCATAAAACGATTAGAATTCCGATCGTTAGATTTGTGGCCGTTCAACAAAGAGCTAAAAAAATTGCCAAAAAACTGAAACTGAAACAAAAATAGATCATTTTTAGAAACGGGAACATAGAAAATGAAGTTCAATATTTTCTGATTTTTGAAAGTATTGGATAAGAAAATCGATACAGACTAACAAGATTTAGAAACTCGAAAGGTTAAAAAGGTTATGTAATGAAATAAAAGGATGTCAACATACATTAGCTAACATTTACATTTAAAAGATTTGATACTTTTTTCGTTGAAGTAATGCATGCAAACATCGCGTAAAATGAGGAAAAAGAACCATTTTCAAAATATTTTGAGTTTAGGAAAATATTTGTTAAACGTGGTATTTTTGTCATGTATGTAAATCGATGAATTCGTAGGTTCAATTTATATATTCAAAATCCTAAATCTAGCTTTTGAATAATTTAATTTTCTTTAAGTATGTATGTAAATGAGAAAGGAACTTGAAATGTTTATTTATGGCACTTTTTTTTATTTAATATGCTACCTAACAAACATCTTGTATACAAATGAAAGTTACAGCGACTGCTTAGTGTTTACTTTTTAACGTCTAATATAAAAATGAAAGTTTGTGATAAAGTTAGAGTACCGCTAATTCATTTTATTTTTTTTTAGTTTATTAATTTACTTCACGAAAGACTTTAAGAGATAAGAAAGTTTTCAGAAGGTTTCACACTGCGTTAGTGTTTTATTTATGTAAACTGCTAAAGTTATGAACTGTCAAATGTTTCCGGTCGATAAAATTTCTCTACGCTGCTTAGAATACATATACAATCATGCATACATTCTTTTTTTTTTTTTTGGCGAAGTGTGGATTAAATGGGAGAGGCATTATTATTTGTCAAGATACAAAAAATATCAAGAAATAAGATTTTAAATACTTCCATAGAATTATTTGTGACACTCCAAAGATTGCAATTTTTATTTATGCTAATAACGGTATAATGGAAAGAGTTCGTATATATTGCTAATGTCAGTTAATAAAAGCACGATGACTCTTCTTAGCTGCAGAAGCATCTAATGGATTTAAGATGAGTTAATTTTTTCTTATTTTTTGCATAATGCTTTGAAAACAGGGTAAATCACGGCTCTTTAATATTAAATAAATGCAACACATTAGTTTTATCCATTTGCAAAGGAAAGTTCAAAAATTATAAAGAAATTCAGAAGGGAAAGAAGATTAAAAGAAAATCTAATGTGCGAAGCGCAGGACTTTCGCTGCATACTCAAATTGATATCATTTCACGTTATTGTTGGCAATCAAATTTGCAATCTATGTTTTTACTAAAATTTTTTATCTAAGCATCTATTTCTAATATGGATTCGGAATCGAATTTCGAAAGAGTTCCATTTCCGGTTCTTTTTCATTTTCCTTGAAACATTTACTTTTCAAGATTGCCTATAAATAGAGTTTGGATGATAGCTGATATGGATTCAGCATCAAATTCTGGATTGAGTTGGGTACATCACTAAGAATTTCCACTTTTGGTTTCTTTTCCACTTTCGCTTAAAAAAATTTCTTGAAACATCTTTTTATCAGGATTGGATATATATAGAACTTAGATAATGGCTAATGGGTTCAGCATTAAATTTTGGAGGGTGTTGATGACGCACTACGAATTTCTACTTCCGGTTCTCAAGATGTAATTTTTAATTCAAAATTTTACATTTCCCTTACAGCATCTATTTTTCAGGGTTAGCTATAGAAAGAGCTTAGATGATAACTGATGTGGATTCAGTATCACATTTCGGAGGAGATAGAAGGGATTCACTAAAAATTTCCACATCTAGTTTTTTTCCCACTTCCAGTTAAAAAAATTTATTTGAAACATCTGTTTCTCAGGATTGGGTATAGATAAAGCTTATATGATGACTAATGTAGTTTCAAGCATCGAATTCTAGAGAAAGTTTGATTTACCGGTATGTCATAATTATTTCAGATAAAAAATTTTCATTTTCTTTGAGTCATCTATTTCTCAGAATCGGCTATAAATAGAACTCAGAAGATGACTGATATGAATTCAGTATCGTGTTTCTGAATAGCTAAGGCGATTCACCAAAGATTTCAACTTCCTGTTCTTTTATAATCCGGTTAAAAGTTTTTCTAAAAGAAACACCTTTTTTTCAGAATTAGTTATAGATAGAGTTTAGATAACCATTGATATGGATTCAGTATTCAATTCTAGTGGGAGTAGGGGTCTCACTGAGGGGTCAGTCACTAGTGGGATTAGGGGCTACATTTCCCTTGCAACACCTATTCCTCATAATTGACTATAGATAGAGCTTAGATGATGGATGATATGAATTTAGCATTGAACTTCGAAAGGGTAGGGAATTCACTAAGGATTTCCTTTTCCGGTTCTGAAGATATCACTTCCGGTTTTTCCGAAAAATTGTATGACTCTTAAAAATAAGTATGAAAATAAAAATGCATAATAGTTCCGTAAAAAAGGTGTACTGCTCACCAGTTGCCACCATATGAACACGCTCCTTCATAAATATCTGGTTTTTATTAAAATGAGGATAAATCCCTCCTGCTGTACAAAATAATATATGAAATAACGCTTCTTTTTAAGTTACATCAAGTTTAAAGTCATATTAAGTTATACGTTTCTAAAGTTACATCAAGTCATCAAATTTAATGAATTTCATTTCTCACTTGAGAACTTTGGCTTTTTCATTTGGCGACATCGCATTTGTGAATGACAAGAACTTGCCTAAAAAATAAGCAGTATCTTTAGGATGGTTTATCCTAGCATGCTAGCATAATGACAGTGATTGTATTATTTCAGATTCTGAGAAATAGATGACTCAGTGAAAATGAAAATTTGATCTATGTAATTTTGGTTTCAAAAATGACATTACAAAAGAAAGATTCAAGTTTTGCAGCTAATAATGTTCAATATTTTTTATATTTTATCCAACTTTTGCAGGACATATCGAAAAGGAGAGCATCTTCTTGCGTTTCGATTTTCTTCAAAAACTGACCAACATTCAATTAGCCCATAAACTAAAAGAATTCAATATTTGATAAAAATCAAAAAATAGATTCTAATCTTGAGTGGATGCAACCTGTACAGACACAGAGAAATGTCATTATAAAAATAGTTGTTTCGTGTTCTAGGGTGGCAAAATGCGAAAATCAATAGAAAACTTAAATTAAAATTTCGACTGCATGGTATTGTTTCCTGCACGTTTACAGTGATTTAAACGGAAAGAGAAAAATAAATTTTAAGAAAAATGTTATATATAGTGCTTATCTTGAGCAATTAGTTGAACTTGAAGATTAATTTTAAGTTTGCATGTTTAACATAATACTTTTTTTTTTTTTTTTGTATGTGTATAAGCAGTATTCTTGTGGCATTGAAAAAATACACTAAGAGGTCAGGTTAAAAGTGATTTTCCTCCTAAGACAACTTGGGGGGGGGGGGTTATACCGTTAAGGAAAAGGACTCATTGCCTAATCTCTATTCCAGCAAATCCCTAACCACGGAGTCACTGTCAACAGCAGGACCCAAAGATTGTCTGAAAAGCACTGACTCCATCACCGACGCTTTTGGACACAATATACAAAACCTAGTCCACGCCGCCACCTGGACGAGCTGAATTTAACAGTGAAAAGGGAACCCATACAAGAAACTCGCCCCTCCGAAAATCGGGGAAATTCATCTCCCCACAAATCTTAGAAGCACCGAATCAATGTTCCTCTTAGTAGAAGCTAGATTTACAGAGTCAAGATTTGTACACGCCCCTTAATGGGATCGCATCTCCTGGGGGTACACAATGAGAGGTCATGGTATAGCACTTTATAGCCGGTTGGTCCTTCTCGAGCACTCAACAGTACAGCCATACGTCAGCATGGAGTCACTGAGTTGCCAGTACCTTTCAGCAGGGATGGACACACACATATCCAGCAGCGTAGAATATAATTATGTTGCATTAAATGGTGTTGGATTCAAGAATCGTAAGTTTACTTCCATTGTGTCCCACAGATGATCGAAGGGAATCATATCGGGGGACGGCGGGTGCCAAGTCGAGATGGTAAAGTTCGTAGAGTTCCTCGATCCACCTCCTAGCAACCAAAGACTGGTGACATCTTGTATTATCTTGTTGGAATACACCTTCATCATTAGAGGACTCAAAAGTCATGGAGGAGTGCAGGTAATCTGTGATAATATCTTGTCAGCGATTGCTCCAAACGGAAGAGGGGTCCAATATAGGCCACTTGGACACGCTCCATACCATCACATCCCCATGGCTTTTAGCCTCCTGGGGTATAATTTGAGATTTCTAATAACACATTTTATGTTTTAAGAACAAAATTTGACTGTTTTCGGTTATATATCTAACTATGTTTGCTGTTCAGTCGCAATGGCTTTATCTGTTCTTTCTTTGGAGCTTTTTAACTGGAATTTTGAAAGTCGCTAAATAATTTATAAATAAGTCATTTTGATGCTTATTGGATAAGAATGAGTTAGTGCTGAAATATAAAAGAGTTGTGAAGTTAATTAAACACATTACGTTGATACTTGAAATGCCGCTAATAATCCACCATGCAATCTTTAGTACGAGTTTCTGGAATAGAATATATTAACATAATACTACTCACAATTAACTGCACCCATTTTAACTTTAACATTATTTATTCAAAACATTCTATTCATTACTAAATTAATTACAACAATTACCACATATTAGGAAGAGATTGGACATATGAGACCAGGTAAGTTATTATTATCTAAATAGTTATGACCTTTTACAATATTTGATAGGTACATACCTCCAATTGTGTCTTTGGACATTGACACACAGCTCGTAACTTCATGAATATTTCAATGGGCGCCTTAACTGTTTCACCGTTTTTATGCATCTCTCACTACATTACTCTGAATGATCTCCGTTTCACATCTCTTACTGATCTCTTCTAAATCTGTTCTGTTCTCTGTCTCATATCTGAATCCTTTCTCATCTGTCTCATATCTGAATCTGTTCTCATCTCTGCTTCATTTCTCTCTCTGTTCTAGTACTCTATATTAATCTGTAGTACCTTCTTTCGGTTTCCACTTCATTTTGCCTAAGGTCTGATACGCCTCTTCGGCTACCATTGGTTAACCTCAGGGCGACACGGTAACACTTCCGTATTGTTTAACCTTTTAACTAATCCCATGGTTTTTCTTTTAGCCTCCAGTAACTGCTCTGTTTCGACAAAACCTGTACTTGAAGCCCCCTTATTTATAGCACTTGCTGACCTCTCGGGTCAGGGCTGAAATACATTGGCGTCTTGCAGTCTGATGCCATTATTTGGCCTGCTAGATATCATAAACCCACATATAAAACTGTCTACGTGAATCCTGGTCTCACAAATAGCAATCTCGTTGATATGACAAATATGTTTATAAAAAACGGAAGATCGGGTCAAACCGGAAAATTTCCACTCGAAACAAGTGGGCATTCGAAACCTCCGATCCAAACTATTTATATTTTTCAAATTTTCTTTTCTGCATCCACATATACACAATATACACAGTATACCACCCAAATTTGGTTCAAAACGCTTCGGTATTCGAGGTTACAAAGAGCCAACGATTTTGACAGAATCCCGTTTTATATCTAAACTATACATTTTTCGGGGAGGGAAGGAGCGGTCTGCGTTTATATCATATATAATCTATAAAACTTTACACCGGGTTGAAATTGTTTCAGTAGTTTTCCGGAATATGAAGGACAAACGGTTGGACGTCCAAGCACCCACGGACCTACAAAAGCCATTTATGGTATTCAAGGATCCCACCGATGGTATTCAAGGATCCCACCGATTTATGGTGAAAACTCGATTAAATCGCGATCACCATACTTTCCTTAAACTACATGAGTTGAAATTTTTTTAAATCTATCAGAAAAAGTAGTACAAGTCACAATCACTATCACCATACTTTCTTCTAATTCAGCAACATGGAAAATAAAACCTATTGTATGATATAAACTCCATTCTTCCAAATGAAACTTTTACAAGAAAAGTACTGGAAATTTCCCCCAACATGCCGAAATCTTTTCAAGTTTTTAAGATTTTAGATGCTTTGCTTGTTGGCGTCATTCAAAACAGCGTCAATAAAAATATCCATTGTAAACTTTATCTGTATTAATGATTTAAATAAATCTTATTCCATTGATATATGCTATAAAGGCTGTAAGGGGATCAATTCAGATTTTTATCTTTCTCAACATCGAACATAAAATACCTTATTCAGCATGAAATTTACATATGAAAAATGTTTTCGTCTCTTTCTAGGCTCAGATATTGGACTGAAGTTTGTGCAGCTGGATGTACCCGGAGCACTTCACAGTGGAGAGTTTACGTGGCTTAAGTGCCTATATGAACTCGGAAGAGACGAACTGTACTCCGTCAAGTGGTATAAAAACAATGTTGAATTTTTCCGGTTCTTGCCAAGTGACGAACCAGCTGGGCAAAATTATGAACTTCTTGGAGTGTATGTCGATGTAAGCTATTTACCAATTCCTAAATATTTTGCATTTAATGCAGAGGGTATTATTAGTTTGTTTTCTCTTTACGAACTCGGTTCCACATAAAATTGTTTGTCAGATAATCTGTCATGGTAACACAATCACTAATATTACTATTCACAAATTGTTTAGAGTTCAGCATTAAAAAAAAGTAAAGCTCCACTACCATTTTCACATATATTAATATTACACACTGTTCAGATTCTTTAACGTTCAAATTATTCTTATTGTACGACTTTGTAGTTAAAAGCATATAATGTTACTTAAGTATTTCTTTCTAATTTTCATTTATTATGTTTATATTAGAAAGGTTAGTCTTTTATAACACGGGGTGAAGTTGCAAAAGATTAGCTCCCATCCGTCATTCATAAAGTTACAGAATACTTCCGTCCATTGCACCTCCCCCCCCCCCCTCCCGTCTATAGCGCTTGCGCTTCTAACATCCTAATATTCGAACCATACACCTCTCTTTCAATATTACTCTTTTTATGCGACTCCCTTAGTATCCAGAATTTCAAACAGTTCGGTATAACTGATAATACCTATCGGAAATCTATAAAATGAATAGGGATCCCCTACTATTCAATGATTCTAATCTTTGACGGAGCACAAAACCAACCTTATTAAAATATAACATCAAAGTTTAAAATTAATATTTAGATTTGAGAAGCTTTCAAACAGACAATAATTTCACCACGGTCATAGACAGTACACTTTTTGGGGTTTTCCGTGAAGAAAGCAGGCGTTGTGAGGTCAGGACTTTGGAGACATCCCCTAAAGCTTATTCCCCATACATCACGTGTTCCCATACGTCACGGGTAACCCGTATGAGACAGACAAAAAAAAACCCTGTTCGAGGTCGAAAATTGTGTGCTTGTCTCTGCTATGAGAGATTTAAAAATTTATGAGAAGTTTCACTTCAAAATTCATAAAAAATTGAGAAATAGAGTAATTAAAAAATTATTAAAATGCAAAAATGACATTTAATATTCAATACAGAAATTAGAATTGTGTGAATCTTCAATTTACCGATGAACAAAAGTAAAAAACAAGAAAATGAAAAAAATTCATAAAATACGCATATTTCGATGAATTTTCATTTTTTTTTTAAATATGAAAAAAATATTCTACTGATTACATATTAAAGCTCATTGGAAAGATAAGCTCTTTTTTCGATCATTCTAATGGTGTCAATATGGAAACTCTGTTTTTATATTTTCGATTGCTAAGGAACCGATTTGTGTGAAAATCAATTAAAATTGCGCTTCCGCATAAAATAACTAAAATCCAATTCAAATTTTTAAGAAATCGCTCCGTGGTGTCTTCGAACTTGATCTGAAGTATCAATGTATCGAGTTTTGCAGCTATGGATCGCTTCAATTTTGCTCTAAGCGACCAAGAGACGAACAAACAAGCGGACATTTTCTTTTGCTACATAATGTAAAAAATCATACGAAATTATTTTTGGTGACTCTCATGAAATGGGTGAATGCTTTGTAAGTATTTTTAACCTGAAATGAATCGACCATATTTTAAGTTTTAGCCGTTCTTGAGAATTAGAAGCTTTCCTATTCCCACAGGGGGGTGTAATATATTTCAAAAGAATTAGGTGATTGCCTCAAAATACGGAATGTTCACTGCTAACAACAGTAAGCCGATCATCAATGCCGAGTTATCAGAAATATTTTTATTTTGCTTTATTGTTTTCTACAGATATTAGTCAATCTGGACAAGTCCTCTGTTGGAGAAACATTATTTTTTTTTCTTCTATCTCACATTATTTCAATTATGAACTTTAGTAACTTACTTTCACTCTTAAGGGGGCTTTACACTTCGGAAACTGGTGGCAGCCTAGTTGATTACCCCCTGATTTGCACGCAGCATGCTGCCGACCCATTTGCACCTAGTTCAACAGGTAGCCTTAATTGTCGAGTCAGTTCGTGTAGTGATGACGGTACAGACAGTTGTTGCCGCAGTTTTTGAATAGGAAAAGAAAACCCAATCGGCAGCGGCGTAACTAGGAATTTCAGTTTCTTATATGAAAAGTGTCTCCCAAAATAAAGGGTCCATTTTTGTTATTCTAAAACTTAAATTTAAGAGTTAAAATTTTAGTTTTGACCCCAGAATAAAAGCATTCAAGAAAATGCTGTAATTTTAAGGAGCTTATAGTTTGGAGGCCGCCAAGTTTGACCCGCCCCAAAACAAAATTTTTTTAGTTTGGTGAAAACCAAAATTTGGGTATACGTCTTGACTCTAGTCTCGCGCTTGACAGGGCCCAGCGTTTTAAAACTTTGAGAAACAGTTTTATTTATATTTAACAAGTAATAGAAATTTTGTGTAAAACTGTTTTCATAATTTTCATGAAAATCAGTTTAATTAACCATAAATAACTTAATACGTATAATTGTTATCATAACAATAAAATACTTTTTTTTTTCAATAAAATTGAGGAAAAAATATATTTTGTTCTGGGAGCAGCAAATATTCCAGTTCGGTCTCGACCCTTATGTTTCTTGGGTTCTTAACCGTTGCTTAACCGCTCTTACTACTAGTTATGCCACTGCTAATCTTAGAAAGATGTGGTTTTTTGTAAATAGAGGACATTTTTCTTTCGGTATCTGTGAAAGGTTGTGCCCAAATGCTTTAATTTGTCTTTGACAGTCTTTGCAGAACAATCAAGTATGAAAACCATTTCTTCTCATGTCTCGATCTTTTAACACTTGATTACTTTTATAAATCCCCCCAAAACGGTATATTTATCTACCAGTATTTTTTTTTCTATATTTCAACTCATTCCGCCGCATGCGAATAAACAACTGAACCCATTCGTGGTGGAACGCTTGCGGCCTAGAGCAACCCCCCCAAATTTGCATGGCAAGCCACATGCGACCACAAGCCACATACCACTTTCAGAGCAACCTGCTGCATGCAGCAAAATCTGCCTGTGGTTACCTCTGTGTAAAACCACTTTTAGGAGCACCATTACCAATTTCATGTGTTTAGGTATCATCATTTTACTACATCTGCAATTTGTATAGCTCTAGCTCCTTTCGTTCAGAAATATTGAGGGCTTTTTGGTAACCTGCTATTACTTCAAATCTTGCATAAAATCGCAATAATGTGCATGTCATGATTTTCAATGATGCATTCATTTGGTAAAGAAACAATTTTCGCATAGACTCCTTCAGAATTGTAGAACATCACTTGCTTGTATGTTTAAATTTGTTATCGTAACAAAGCAGTCAATACCAAAATTTCAGAAGAAAATGCAGATAGAATATAAACATTAACAAGCATAATGTAAACGCAGATTTTCTGCCAAAGAATAGACAGCGGCTAAATAATATCCGCATTCTGAACATTCTACATATCTGCGGTATTGCTTGAGGCATATAATGCAGTAATGACATTTTCAAAGTATATTAATGCACTAGGAAGTGTATTAATAACCATTCAATTCGGATCAACAGTTTGGATATCCAATTCAATTCTTGATATAAGGTAGTAGCCGTATGGGAAATTTTCAGGTAATATTTAGATCAAATTGTAATGATATAAGTATAGAAGTGGCTCAAAGTCTGATTATTACTTTCATTTAAAACAACGAAAAGAATCCACATCCAATTTATAGCATTCTGATAAAAAGAATCAATATCATTTCACTTACATGTTCGATTTACTCTCATTGCAATACTTAAGAGCATATCATTTTTTTTACAAAAATGGAAATTTGTTTGTTTTAAGAAAAAATTCTGCTGAACATATCATGTTCAACATAATTGTTGAACATGATGTGCACATCATTTTTTTTACTTTTTATACAATACATAGTATATGTAATGGGAACATATTATGATGAAATTAAAATGTTGACGATCGTATATAAATGGCCCCAGATCTTGGAGCAATATGGACCACTCCTCTAAAATAGGTATTCAGAGCTCCTATACGGTTTGGGAGATGATTGACCTGTTGCAATGCCTCTCGCTAATGCACCCTATACTATCCCATATTATCACCCACCCTATTATGTTTATATGAGGATATCTAGCCCAAAGAGCTCTTATCATAGCACTCCTCGATGCACTGCTCCATTCACCAAATATCCTCACCTTCTACAAAGTCCTCTACTAGTTGAATCTGATGAGGACTCGCGTTGTCATTCATAAAAATGGAATTTAAATCAACAACTTCTTTGGAGAACCTGACATAAGGTCCAAGATTTCATCTCTGTACGCACACCAATTACCGAGCCATCTTGAAAGATATTTAGGTTTGCGTTTGTTCATCATGATCCCTTCCCAAACATGAGCGTCGCCACCACCTAAGTTGTCTCTCGTCTCATTAGAGGGAATGGAGGATGTCCCGGATTTTCTTCAAATGACAACCCGTCAAAAATCAGTGTTCAAACTGAATCGGGACTCATACAAGACAAGAACAAGTGTCCACTGAAATGAGCTCTAAAGGTGATGCTCACGGCTCCAAATCATCAGCTTACCAGTAAGAAGATCAGTGGTTTGACTCCCGATTAGGGCAGTAAGGTTCTTTATATAATTTAATATGTAAGTATATAACCCCACATTGTTGTTAATGTTCTCGTTTTATCTTTGCACGTTGAGGTCGGACCCATGGTTAGTCTCAGTTTAAGATCGTTGCGGTTCACAATCTTTCACTTCTAATGGACTTTTGAGCTTATTCAGTAATTTCAAACGGTCATTATGTTCCTACACGTTCTCAATAGCTTATTTCCTTTGCATCTCATCAACTCATCATTTCTTAATCTTTCTTTAATTATTAAAGCGAGCTTCATTAGCTTTGTCCACTTTGCTTTGGGACCACTTTGCTTTATGACATCATTTATTTACGTTGCTTTATAGCATGACAAAATAATAAAGTAAAGATTATGGTTTACATTTTCACCTTCCATTTACAACGATGACATAAGAATTAATAAAAACATCGAAAAAATTATTAAAGCCTATATTTTCCCCCAATATAATACATTTTGAATAAACAGAAACAAATTGTTGCAAGTATTATTCGTTTAAAAAGTGCACCAGTAGTGCATAACAATTGATAATAAATCTTTTCAGATTTTTTCTTGATTCTCTTCTCAAAACATAAAGAAAAAGTTAAAGCAAAATTTTGATAAGATACATTTTTAAACTATAAGGGTTTGCGTTTTCTTTAATCACTTTGCCAAGAGCATTAGAACATTTCCTAATGATAAACAACTTCTGAATGTGTCTATTTTAAACATTATTTGCGAAGAGAAACTGCGAATCTGTAATGCGCTCACCGAACTTTCTCCAAATATCAGAGATACCTTTAAGTGCAAAGTTCGTATACTTTTCAATAATTACTTAGTATCTGCAACTAGTTTACGGTTATTTATACCGCGTGGTTGAAATAGTGACGTAATATTCATTCTAAAATACTTGAAATTTAATTTAAGTTCATTTATAAAATGTAAATTTTCTTCGTAGATCTTAAAATTTTAGCGATTCTGAGTTTAATTTATTTTAAAAAACAACCGTTCACGAATGTCCAGAATCTGTGAAAAGAAAAGATAAAAGTTATATTATTTAAATTTTAAAAAATCTGATGTGGGCAGCACATGACTTTCCCTGCAGACTCAAATTTACATTTTATTTATTTCTTTAATAATTCATTAGATTGAGTTTAATTGCACCAAAAAACACTAAATTTGCCTTTTTAATTCATTTTTTTTATTTGGTAATTGGGCATTTCTCCGATAGCGGCGTAACAAAAATGCAAGAAATCTCAAATATCTTGAGAACGGTTCGTTCTAAAGTATAATGGAGTGTGTTATATTTTTTCCTCGTCAAAAATTGCGTATAAAACAAGAATTTAATTCATACATTTCAGCATACGTAGTATTTATTATTTTTGCGATTTTAGCTATCAATTTCGTAAAAGGCAGCTTGTTGTTCTTTTCCGAATAGTACCAAAATCTAATCAGCACCAGAATGTCCCACAAGTAACTAATCTATCAAATTTTATGAAATGTGATCGATTAGTATTTTAGCTAGGGTGGATATATGAAATTTTGCGGGCTATTTCGCAAAAAAGGCAGGTTGTTCTTTTCTGAATGATACCAAAATCTAATCAGCACCAAAGCATCCTACAAGTAACTTATCTACCAAATTTTGTGAAATTTGATCAATTAGTGTTTTAGCTAGAGTGAATACATGAAATTTTTACGGGCCATTTCACAAAAAAAGGCGGGTTCTGTTTTTATGAACCCTACCGAAAACTAATCAGCACCAGAGTCTCACCTAAGTGACTTACATACCAAATTTTATGAAATTCGGTCCATTAGTTTTTTTAGGTAGAGTGGATACATACATTGCACAGACAGACAGACACACATACACACAGATACACACACAGACGTCACGCTAAAAATAATTTTTTTCGTATTCTAGAGGTCTCGAAACGTGTAGATCCGTCGAAAACTGAAGCTGTGATTTTCGGTATGATTCCAATACTTTCCCAATACATTACCATGTATTGCAGGGAAAGTAAAAATATACTTTTTTATCAAATCAGATTCTCAACATATTGGTTCTATGGGAAATTCACACGATGAACCAAATAAGGTTAAAAACGTATGTGGTTAACATCATCGTTCAAATTCTTCTTTAAAAAATTTGCATATTATTTGTTTTAGAACTCTTGACTATAATGAATCATGAAGTTCAATAAATGTTTATTTCTAATATTTAATAAATGTATGAAAGGAAAAATTTTAATACACGTTTCTAACTTACATATATTCTGAATGACGCAACAGATCTTGCTAATACTTTCAGGAGATGAGTCTGAGTGCAAGAAATATTTTGATCTACGTTTCATCATCCTATAGCGAAGTGCCGCATAACGAGAATTAAAAACCTATTTTGGTATGTCTGCCATAACCACCAATAATTCGACAACGGCTTAACGGATATACATACTTTTTCAACGATTTGGTGAGCTTAATAAGAAGTATGTTTGCAGCTAAAATATTTCTGATTTTGTACATTTTAATATACTATAAAGGTTAAAATTCAAAAATTCTCTTCCCAGCAAAATATCTTGTAAAATGCTCTATCTACTCTGCCTGCCAAAATTTAAGCACACTATGATATTTGTGCAGTAAATCTGACAAAAAGTTCTGCTTTGAATGACTCTAAATTTTACAAGAAGGTAGTCAATTGAGAATTATATTAATAAGTATAATAATAAAATTAAAGAAAATATAATTAGGTATATTTTACCTTTAAGTTCTTACTTCACACTTAATACATTTGGAAAAAGTTTTGTATGCTATACAAACAAACCAAACAAGTCTTAATATGGGATCTGACCTTCCCTGCTTTGCATTGAAATTCCATGCCTTCAATCAGGTTTTCCATCGCAGAAGAGGGCAATTACTGCCATTCCTTAGAAGGGCAATTTTCTGTTCTTGGAGAGTGGTTGGGGGGGGGGAGATGGGCAGAGACTGCACTTCCAAAGGCATTCCAAAGATTTTCGATGAAATTGAGGTCCGTAGAATGTGCTGGCTACTGCATACAAGCTTCGTTCAATGTCCTCGTCCACTAGTCCTGTCCTTTGTAGATGAAAGTTATCGTCTATTTAAAAAAATCTGATATCATTGCTGTAGCGTGAGGTATCACAAATGGTTCAAGGACTTAATCCCGATATATTTTCGCCATCACAACACCACCCTATGATATACGTGCTGGTCGGTGCGACACCCCAAAGACAATCCAGTCCATACCAATACACTACGGCGAATAAAGACGTGATGTTGAACAATGTTATTAATCTGGTTGCTTGTTCCTCATTCTCACCTGACCCTTAGACGTTTATTGTCTAAATCTAAGGCAAATAGTAACTCATCCATGAAAAGTACATTGGACCATTACGCTAAGTCATATGCTGACGACACGACTTTAATCGTGCTCCTCTGACCTTAGTGCTCAAAGGAACACAAACTCGTAGTAACCGGGCATACAGTCCTTTAATATGTAGTTTTCGTCTCACAGTGCTGGCGGATATCGACATTTCCATTGGTGTGGTAGCCACTAATCGGAGAACTGCTATCATTCTGCGAGAGCGTTTGGTCAATAATGCGGTGCATTGGTCATCAGAGGATGCTGTAGTCCTTGAATAAGCTGAAATGGGTTTTTGGATATCTGTCCTACTTGTTCAGCATTGTTTTCATGAACGAGAATGACAAAATGGTCCATAGAAAATAAATTGGCTAGTCTTCCTTAATGGACTGTCCTAGTGTACTCTTTGCCAGTTTCGTAAATCTAATCTAAAATCTACCCTTACACTTTGAAAAAAAAATTAAGCCGTGGAACTCTCAAGGCGCAAAAGAGTCGTTTACACCCCACGCCTAATTTCATATTGTTCGAGGAGCAAATCACCATTAAACACATCATTTGATATTTTAATATCCCCATCGACTATAATAGTAAGTTTTACCCATTGAAATATGCGGATGCGTTCGTTCTCTATTTGAGAATCTGCAAAGCATGCTTTTGGAAGAGAGCGTATTCTTTTTCAAGCAATTAGATTATAATTTATTGCTAATTAGATTGTAATCGTAATTGGATACAGGTATTGTTTTAATATATATTTTATCCTTCTACATCTACATGGCAAACAACGGAAATTATAATACCTGCTTTATATGTCTCTAATGACGGTTTATAATTCAAAAGCAGCATACCCAATTTACATGCATTTTTTGTTTGGTTTATTAAGTTTAATTGGAAGCGAAGTTTTGGTTAAATTACTCCAGATTTTGTACTAACTTAATTTTATTTTAATATCATTCTAAGGAACGCTTGGTACTTTTGTTAGCTGATGCTAAAACTCTAATGCTAAGAATTTTAACGTATAGTCGTAAAAAAGCAAAGCAGAAGCGTCCTTTGTTATTCACGCCTTTAAAAACACCTTTATACGTATAAAATTAAAAATAATTTATGAATAGTATTCTTAATTCCATTTGTATAAGATATCATCGACATTTTTATTATCACTTTCTCATAAATTCAAGATATTGCCAGTGTTACAGTTACCGCGTGTTACAGTTAACTTCAGTCTCCTCGAACTACTTTCAAATGTGTTGCAGATTTCGACAGTAAACATTTTTTATAAACAGTTGGTTAGTATAAATAGGGTGACTCGATAAGTCATTTTTCTATGCAGTGCATTAATTGAGAGAGACTAACATTGAACACGTCAGCCTGTGTAATCACATTACTTAGATGAGAAGAATACATAGTGTTACAGTTGCCCTATGTTACAGCTAACTCCAGTCTCCTTACTCCAACTAGGGACTTTCACATGCAAGATTCGCCAGTGAACATTTTTACAAACAGTAGATTATTATGGATAAGCTGGCTTGATAACAGCCATTGTTCTATGTAGGGAATTCATTGAGAAAAACTAATATTGAAAACACGTCTCTCTGTGTAATCACAGTACTTAGACGAGAAGAATACGTAGTGTTACAGTTGCCCTATGTTACAGCTAACTCCGGTATCCGGGTATTTTTACATGTAAGATTTCGCCAATGAAAATTTTTACAAACAGTAAATTATTACAGGTAGACTGGCTTGATAACAACCATTGTTCTATGCAGTGAATTCATTGCAAAAAACTGACATTGAAAACACGTCACTCTAAGTAATCACAGTATTTAGACGAGAAGAATACGTAGTGTTACAGTTGCCCTATGTTACAGTTAACTCCAGTTTCCAGGTACTTTTACATGTAAGATTTCACCAATGAAAATTTTTACAAACAGTAAATTATTACAGATAGGTTGGCTTGATAACAGCCATTGTTCTATGCAGTGAATTCATTGCAAAAAACTGACATTGAAAACACGTCACTCTAAGTAATCACAGTATTTAGACGAGAAGAATACGTAGTGTTACAGTTGCCCTATGTTACAGCTAACTCCAGTTTCCAGGTACTTTTACATGTAAGATTTCACCAATGAAAATTTTTACAAACAGTAAATTATTACAGATAGACTGGCTTGATAACAGCCATTGTTCTATGCAGTGAATTCATTGCAAAAAACTGACATTGAAAACATGTCACTCTAAGTAATCACAGTATTTAGACGAGAAGAATACATAGTGTTAGAGTTGCCCTATGTCACAGCTAACTCCAATCTCCTTACTCTAACTGTACTTTCAAATGTAGCGAACATTTTTACAAACAGAAGATTATTATAGATAGGCTGGCTTGATGACAGTTGTTCTATGCAGTGAATTCATTGAAAAAAACTGACATTAAAGAAGTGTCGTTTTGTGTAACCTCAGTTTCTAAATGAGTAGAAATTAATACACCATTTTAACCAGAAAATGTGCATTGTACATTTAGACCTTGCAAAGGCCTAGTTTTCTGACATAGGATATTAGAGGATCTAATCTAGAATATGATTTGAGAGTTGCCATGGGGTTAGTAAACACGTCACACTTCGTCCTGTTGTGTGTTACTAGAGATCGTCGGAAGGTACAGTTAAATATGTCAATGTATGTTCATTTTAAAAGATAATTTAATTTAGAACACATAATTATCTTGCTCATACAGTCCAGAAATATTTTATTAGTGGTGTGAAAACAGATTCGCTAATAGTAAAGAAAATTTCATATATTAGTGATGGAGTAGCTAGACAGTAGAGAAATAGAAAAATATGTATTAATATTTTCCTATATTTTAATGATTTCATTCTTCAAACAAATTGGCATTTGTTGTGTTTCTTCTAATAGAAACAGAAACTGCTTGAACAGGGCATAAAAACAGAAGTTTCCAAAGCTACAATGAACATAGAAACAAAAATCATTTTCCCACAGATGATATGTACACGCATTATTCAGAAAAATAAAGGGCAATTTTTATATTTTTGTAGCATCACAAGAAGCTTAACAAATTGGCCTGTCATTAACAGTAAAATGATTTAAAAACTCCAAAACTTCCGTACAAATGAGAAAAGTTTATTTCTCCATAATTCAATTACTTATTACTAATCTAATATAAAAATCCAAATTTTAACGGAATATTATATTGATATATATCCAATATGTTTCAGAATTTTAGTACATTCCCTATCGGATATATTTGACTTCAAATATATTTTGAAAACACGCCATATTTGTCGGTTTCTAGAAAAAATGGGCTTGGATTTCATGTCTGAAATGTTGTAGCCAAATCTCTGAGCATACAAAAGTAATATATGAAAAATTGAGTTTCATACTTCCGTCCTTTATACCCAAAATTAAGCTCAAAACAGTCTTTCGAAGAAATAGTTTCACAACTTTCAAATTTTCATTTTCAGGTATGAAATTTTAGTGGTTAGGATATTTTGCAACTTTCAAAGTCATTGACGATGGCAGATTGCGTTTCAAAACTTATACAAGAAAAATATTTCAAATTAGCTACAACTTTTGCGCAAATGAGATATTAGCTTAGGCAAAATCACTTGTCAGTTCATATAAAAGCAAGTTGAACAATGTTGCTCGCATAATTAGAGCATGACATATTGCAATTAGACACTTATTTTATCGTCTGTACATTTCTTTCAAGATCATCCAAATATATACAGGAAGTGTTATAGAATATATTAACATAAAAATATCGAATTCAAAGACTTTGAAGGCAATTGCTTTTATGAGACTGTAAAATTAGATCTATTAATATAAATAATCTGTTTTAACAATTGTCTTTTTTCATAACATTGCAACAAAACTAATTAAAAAATTTTCATGTTTAATCAAACTAATCTTTTGATTCATGGACTATCTTTTCTGAACTCAAAAGATACTTTAAACTGTTTTTGCAGTTTAAAATGCCAAAGAATGAGCAGAGTTTGACAGTGACTAGAAACAAACGCGCTATGTAATTACGAAAGTTTCCAAACGCAACTACCACAAAAATGCATTTGTAAAAGCATGCTCCATTTTTAAGAATATTATTTCCTTTGACAAGAGTTGCTTCCTCTAGTTTGATCCAAAGTTCCGAAAAGGAAGTTTAGATTTGTAATTAGCTTCCGGCGCTCCGTAGACATCTACACTGTATTCGTAAGTACTAATATCACTACATTTTGGTGCGCGTAGAAGGAAGTTTTTAATTTTCCCTAATTTCTTTTGTTCTTTGATTCTTTATAGGCGACCATATTGCATATGTTAAAACTAAATTTTTCAAACAGAATTTTAGTTAACTGAAATAAATAATTCGATGATTTTTGTTCCAAAAACAAAGTCTTTTAACCCTATGGAAAACTTTGCAGGAGAGACCAGGATGTAATTTTTCTAAAAAATTATTATATTTTCTGTTTTTATTTTCTCATTACTCTTTATGACATACAGGTTAAACATATATATATATATATATATATATATTACACATAATATATACACATAAGATATACACACATAATATATACACATAGAATATACACATATATACACACACACATGATATATACACATGTATATATATATACACACACATAATAAAAGGTTTGAAGGTTCAATGAAAGAAAAGTGAGAAGCTGCAACTCGAAAAACCTAACTTTCTAACAAACTTACAAAATAAAAGTATAAATCAGCAAATCTTCAAGCAAATGGAAAAAAATACAAATTTCAAATCATCAAGTCAAAGAAAAGTATCAAAACTTTACTACAAAACTTGATATCAAAACTTGATACAAAACTTTGATACAAAACTTGATATCAAAACTTGATACTTTTCTTTGACTTGATGATTCGAAATTTGTATTTTTTCCCATTTGCTTGAAGATTTGCTGACTTATACTTTTATTTTGTAAGCTTGTTATAAAGTTAGGTTTTTCGAGTTACAGCTTCTCACTTTTCTTTCATTGGACCTTCAAACATTTTTATTATTGAAATCATTTTATTTATTAGCTGCATTTGCGCAATAAATTAAGTGAATTTTGCATTGTCATTCCTGTTTGATCATTTTTTGCATTTGCATATTTGCAAGGTCTCCTTAATTTTTACTTTCCTTATATACATAATGTATAAGGAAAGTATTGTGACGGGATCGAAAATTCGAATTCGAGTTTTCGACGGGAGAGCACGTTTCAAGCACGTGATGTCTGTCTGTGTGTGTGTGTCAGTGAATCTGTGGAGACAATAACTGACGAACGAATGGACCGATTCGATAAAAATTTGGTACAAAAATCACAATACGTAAACACTGGAAGCCTATTGTTTTTATACGCAATCGAATGTTCAGAACCCCCCAAAATTTTCGAGTGGAATTTTGAAAAAATCGTCAAAAAATCAAAACCGCTAATAAAGTTACATAAATAGACATTTCTTATGTAATTTTTCATTAGAAAACGATTGATATAAATTTTAGAACGCTAACATGAACCGTTCTCGAGATATTGCACATTTTTCAAAAAAACTATTAAAAAGTTACATAAAATAAAAAAAATTATTTCCTATTGAGAAACATGTTCACTTTTCATGTAATACCATGCGATAAATTTGGTGACGTCATTCTTGTGGATCTAGCTCATTCCATTCATGAAAAAAGATACTTTGAGTAATACTTTTGTATTTGAAAGCCAATACTCATTTATCTGCCATAAGAATAACTTATTTCTCTGTCCATAACGCTTGGCGAGATTTTGGAGACAACTTTGACGGAATGTCGCCAACTTGGCGACATTTTTAATTGTTGCCAAATTAACAAAAATCTCGCCAAATGGATAAAAATGACGCTAAATCAATGAAAATGACGACAATTTTGCAACAAAGATATCAACTTTAAAAGTTACGACTTTCGAGATTTGTTCAATATTATTGATTTAACTGATTTTCAATTAATTCTGAAAGATTTACATGAAGAATACAATTTAAAAATACATATAGCCTATAGAAGATACTTGGACTTCATGGAATTGGTATTAAAAGAAAACATACTTCATGACGGCAGAAATTTTTACAAGCAAATCAAGGGCATACCTATGGGAGGAAGTTGTTCGTCAATACTGGCGGATATCTATCTATCAAAATACGAAAGAGGTACTCATATCTTATCGGTAATGCCCTACTTCCGTTACGTCGATGATGTGTTAATTGGGGGATATGAAAACACCCCAAACTTTGATCTCACATTCTACCCAAGCGAATTAGACCTAATCGAAAATCCAGTGAGTGAAGACGGATCGGTGAATTTCTTAGATTTAGGGATAAAAAAACACCAGAAACATGGAATTTATACAGAGCTACACGATAAAAGAGAATCATACAGTATCAAGATAAATCATATAATCGACTGGAATTCAAACCTAACCAAGAATGTATTCAGAAATATAATAATTGGTTACTTTAGAAGAAACCAAAATTACAATACTTTTAAGAAAGATTGCATCTACAAATATAACAAATTTATAAAGGAGGCAATAAAGAGAAATTATCCTATGAATTTTATACGGCATTATTACAATTCATTTTTCAAAGAAAAGTTGTAATATTCTTAACGTTAAGTGAGGCATTATATTCATAACTGCGAAACTGTTATCAAGTTATATATCTGCGCATGTGCGACTTTACCCTTATAAGGAGATGTTCCACTGGGTTAGGTTGAAGGATAATTCTTTTTTCTACATCGTTTTCATCTTTGACTCTGAGTCCGTTCGGGTGCCTTTGTTTTCGCACATTTGGGAGACTGACCATGGAATTATGTTGGTGCCGTGAGCGTTACCCGGGTTCCCGAAAGCCCAGACCATCCGGCTCGTCCTTGGACTTAGAGCATCTGAATGAATGGTCGGGAGCGTTACCCGGGTTGTAAAAGCTGCTTTAAACGGGAAAGGGGTGTCACTATCCACCCCTACCATTTTATGTAATTCATATGGTCACGCCCGTTTTTATCTGCTTTCATTTATTAATCCTTATATATTTATATATATATATATATATATGAAAAAAGGAAATTTAAAATGGAATAATACAATTAGAAGTTGTGTGTTTACGGGGTTGTAGAGAGGTCAAGGGGGATTGCGACCCCTTTTCCTGGTTTAAGCATGCTTTTAATCCCAGGAAACACTCCCAGAAACCACTACACGCCCGAAACAACAATCAACAGTATGCCAGGGGGGAAAAACGGAATCCCGAAATGAAGACCTTAAAGTCACAAGAACATATAAAAGCATATAAAATGATACAAGTATGATTAAAATATATATTCTAACCATGTATGAAGTTTAAAAAGGATGTTCGTAGATGCGCTACGTCGTTAGAAGTCCATAGACGAAACCCATGATAAATACCAGATGTAAAGATACTTTTAGTCACAAGAAGATCTTAAAGTCACTAGAACATATAAAAGCATATAAAAGGAAACAAGTATGAATAAAAATATTCTAACCAAGTGTAAAGTTTAAAAAGGATGTTCGTAGATGCGCTACGGCGTTAGAAGTCCATAGAGGAAACCCATTATAAATTCCAGATGTAGAGATACTTCAAGTCACAAGAGGATCTTAAAGTCACAAGAACATATAAAAGCATATAAAATGAAACAAGTAAGAATAAAAATATATTCTAACCGTATATAAAGGGGGGTCTTAGATTCGCTACGTCGTTAGAAGTCCATAGAAGAAAAACATGATAAATTCAGATGTAGAGATAGATAAGCTCGTGGTTACAGAGTATCTGATTCCAAACAGATGGAGTTGAGTTGTAGCAAATCATCAAAATTAGCATTTATTTCCTTACGGTACTTTTTACAATATGCCATATAATAATGTCTTATGAAACGAGGTGGGTATGAATGTTTTAAGGCTTCCATAATTAGACGTCGTATGCAAATATCAATCTGTTTATCAGTTGAATTTAAACGTCTGTATCTTGCAAAATGATTAATGATCACATTACGTTGTATACTTATACTCATATTAGTATTCCAATGGGTAAAGTAATTGATTGTGCAATCAAAATCACGTCTTTATCAAATATCTTATAACAAAGTTTTTCTTGATAATCATAATATATAGTGATATCCAAGAAATTTAATGCTTCTTTGTTGTTATTTTCAGATTCTATGAGCTCCAAGTTAGATGGATAAAAACTAAAGTCAAATTTAAAAGTTCTATCAGATATCCCAATCAAAACATCGTCAACGAAGCGGAAATATGGCATCTCGTTAATAATTTGAGTTCCTTGTTCATACTTTAATAAATAAAAATCAGCAAGTAGAGATGAGCATCCCCCCCATGGGCATACCGTTGATTTGCTTATAGAATCCAGATCCATTGTATAAAACATTTTCGAATATGACCAATTTAATAAGGTTTTTAAATCTATTTTTGTCATATTGTAAATGCAAATCAGATGTCAAATAAGTTTCCATCAAAATCTTAAACAGATCTTGCACTTATATACACCATAAGATCTCGAGAAAAAGATTCCAGCTCCCCCCCCCCCCCCCGACACACGGAAGACCACCGCACGCACGCCAGTAGTGCGAGAAGTTCCACAGAATCAAAGCATGAAAAAGTATTTAAATTACACAAAAAGACACATTAGAAGATTCCATAGCGCAATGCTGCTAATATAAATTTTCCAACAAATATTCCTCAAGTACAATCTAAATGAAATATAATATAAAATCCAAGGAATAGTAAGGCGCATTTGCTGCACTATCTAAGCCTCAAAGTACAATATGAAAAAATGAAATTGAAAATGGAATAATACAATTAGAAGTTTTGTGTTTACGGGGTTGTAGAGAGGTCAAGGGGGATTGCGACCCCTTTTCCTGGTTTAAGCATGCTTTTAATCCCAGGAAACACTCCCAGAAACCACTACACGCCCGAAACAACAATCAACAGTATGCCAGGGGAAAAAAACGGATTCCCGAAATGAAGACCTTGAAGTCACAAGAACATATAAAAGCATAGACACAAGAACATATAAAAGCATAGTCACAAGACTTATTTAACAACATTAATTTGCAAGATCTGTTTAAGATTTTGATGGAAACATATTTGACATCTGATTTACATTTACAATATGACAAAAATAGATTTAAAAACCTTATTAAATTGTTCATATTCGAAAATGTTTTATACAATGGATCTGGAATCTATAAGCAAATCAACGGTATACCCATGGGTGGGGGATGTTCATCTCTACTTGCTGATTTTTATTTATTAAAGTATGAACAAGGAACTCAAATTATTAACGAGATGCCATATTTCCGCTTCGTTGACGATGTTTTGATTGGGATATCTGATAGAACTTTTAAATTTGACTTTAGTTTTTATCCATCTAACTTGGAGCTCATAGAATCTGAAAATAACAACATAGAAGAAATAAATTTCTTGGATATCACTATATATTATGATCATCAAGAAAAACTTTGTTATAAGATATTTGATAAAAGACGTGATTTTGATTGCACAATCAATTACTTTACCCATTGGAATACTAATATGAGTATAACTATACAACGTAATGTGATCATTAATCATTTTGCAAGATACAGACGCTTAAATTCAACTGATAAACAGATTGATATTTGCATACGACGTTTAATTATGGAAGCCTTAAAACATTCATACCCACCTCGTTTCATAAGACATTATTATATGGCATATTGTAAAAAGTACCGTAAGGAAATATATGCTAATTTTGATGATTTGCTACAACTCAACTCTATCTGTTTGGAATCAGATACTCTGTAACCACGAGCTTATCTATCTCTACATCTGAATTTACCATGTTTTTCTTCTATGGACTTCTAACGACGTAGCGCATCTAAGACCCCCCTTTATACACGGTTAGAATATATTTTTATTCTTACTTGTTTCATTTTAAATGTTTTTAAATGTTATTGTGACTTTAAGATCTTCTTGTGACTTGAAGTATCTATACATCTGGAATTTATGATGGGTTTCCTCTATGGACTTCTAACGCCGTAGCGCATCTACGAACATCCTTTTCAAACTTTACACTTGGTTAGAATATTTTTATTCAAACTTGTTTCATTTTATATGCTTTTATATGTTCTTGTGACTTTAAGATCTTCTTGTGACTTGAAGTATCTCTACATCTGGAATTTATGATGGGTTTCCTCTATGGACTTCTAACGCCGTAGCGCATCTACGAACATCCTTTTCAAACTTTACACTCGGTTAGAATATTTTTATTCAAACTTGTTTCATTTTATATGCTTTTATATGTTCTAGTGACTTTAAGATCTTCTTGTGACTTAAAGTATCTTTACATCTGGTATTTATCATGGGTTTCGTCTATGGACTTCTAACGACGTAGCGCATCTACGAACATCCTTTTTAAACTTTATACATGGTTAGAATATATATTTTAATCATACTTGTTTAATTTTATATGCTTTTATATGTTCTTGTGACTTTAAGGTCTTCATTTCGGGATTCCGCTTTTTTCCCTGCCATACTATTGATTGTTGTTTCCGGCGTGTAGTGGTTTCTAGGAGTGTTTCCTGGGATTAAAAGCATGCTTAAACCAGGAAAAGGGGTCGCAATCCCCCTTGACCTCTCTACAACCCCGTAAACACACAACTTCTAATTGTATTATTCCATTTTCAATTTCATTTTTTCATATTGTACTTTGAGGCTTAGATAGTGCAGCAAATGCGCCTTACTATTCCTTGGATTTTATATTATATTTCATTTAGATTGTACTTGAGGAATATATATACATATATATACATAATTTTCGCCTTTCCTAAAATACATTAGGAAAAGCGAAAATAATTGTTATGGGCACTTTTTGACCACCTATAAAGCTAAATCAAAAAGGATTTAATTAGATAATATATAAAATAATTACTGCGTTATCATTGCTTCAAAAGTATATTTCATGCGTAAGTTTTATATAAAGGCGAATGGCAAAATTTAAAGAACATTTATAAGTGCCTTTGTAGATAGATTTTGCACTCTTTACTTTTATCTAAAATGAAAAAAGTAATAAAAATATAATTATTTCCGCTATTACAAAAGTATTGAATATTTTGCAATTTTATTTAACTATAAATAAATGAATTCCACTATTTTGATTTAACCACCAATTTATAAGAAAAATCTAATGCAAAATCTAGTCGAAATGTTAAACTATCAGAGAAATATTATAAATAAGAATTTAAGCATATCAAAGGCTGAAAAATTAACTCTCAGAACTATTAAGAATTTTTATATTCTTTTTCAAGCTTATTCCCAGTCCTAAGTGTTTTCGGAAACCCGGAAGTGTAAATCTTTAGTAAGCCTCTCTAAAACCGTCTGAAATGTTTATGCTGAATCCATATCAATCATCATCTGAACTCTATCTCTAGCCAATCTTAAGAAATAGATGTTGCAAGGAAATTGTAAGCTTTTGAATCGGAAATATCATCTCCCCACATACGGAAGTTAAAATCCTTTATGAGTTTTCTTACCGCCCCCCGAATTCTATGCTGCACCGATATCAATTATTATTTAAGCTGCATCTATAGCCAATCCTGACAAATAGATGTTTCAAGGAACTTTTTGATAAGGAATCGCAATTGGACGTTCTTAGTGAACACCCTAACCTCCTCTTAAATTTGATGCCGAATTCATATCAATTGCTTTACTTATAGCCAATCTTGAGAAACAGATATTTTAAGCAAAATGAAAATTTACAACCAGAAATGAGAAACGGAAGGGAAACCTCCCCTTCTCCGAAATCTGATACTAATTCCATATCAGTCATCGCACTTAAACCTCTGTTTATGCAGATACTGAAACATGTGTGCTAAAAATGGTTTGATAAAAACAATGGTATTGCAAAATTTTTGCCACCAATTACTAAGAATGGCATGTATGCAATACTGAATTTTCCTCAAAATTGTTTCTCTTAATCAGTTTCATGCTAGTGTTTAAAATAACACCACATCAAAATGTTAGGAATATTCAGGATTAGAAAGAAAATATTAGTTATGAGGTGTAAAATTCAATTTGCGCAATTAGCATAGAATAGTTAAATGTAATTTTAGAGTTTAAACAATATTCTTTTTACTTTTCCTACAATGCATGGCAATGTATAGGGAAAATTTTGGAATCGGGCCGAAAATTGCAACTCGAGTTATCGAAGGATCTACACGTTTCGAGCACACTAATCCCCCTCCCACCCCCATAAAAAAACTATTTTTAGCGTGATCTCTGTATATGTGTCTGTCTATGCAGTGCATATATCCAATCTAGCTAGATTACCCTGATGCTGATTAGATGTTGGTACTGTGTGGAAAAAAGAACCTACTATTTTTGTGAAATGATCCGTAAAAGTCGTCAAAATCTCATATATAGGACTACATATGCTCAAATGTATCGATTAAATGCTTGTGTTATACGTAATTTTTCACGACGGAAATATTAAGACCACTCCCACATCTCTAAGACTAACCGTTATCGAGATAGTTTAGTTCTTTCGCAGTTTTGCAACGGCGCCTTTGAAAATACGTCCAGTGGCCAATTAAAAACGAAAATCGAATCAAAACTGCAAATTCAGTATAATTTCAAATAATTACCCATTTCATTTATTTATTTATTTATTTATTTTTTATCAAATGGCCAGGCACTTGACATTCATCATTCGCCTATACATCGGCCAGAAACGTGAACCATTTAGCCGTCCTAGGACGTTGCCCCAGGCGCACCAGAGGGGGGCGGAACACACTGCACCCAACAACACAACATCCATGCCTTACGTGGGACTTGAACCCACAACGCGGCCGTCGAACGATCGCTTGGAAACGCTCGCCTTGACCGCTCGACCACCACGTCGCGTCATTTTATTTTGTACAATTAAACTCAATTTAATGAATTATGAAATGCATAAAAAAATTAATTTGAATTTGTAGAAGAATCCCTGTGCTACCCACATCAGGTTTTTGTTAATAGCAGTTTTACAATTTTATATAGCATTTTATGAAAAGACACTATTTCTCTATTAATTATTTGTCTTGCTAATCTCTGGAATACGCCAAAGTAAATTTTGTTTCTCAATATCCTACAGAAGCTAAATATTAATCTGCTATATTCTAATATTTTTATATTTAAGCATTTTATTGACAATTAAAATGTTTATTCTTTATGGATTATTTATGGTTTTAAATCAATAGTGACTCTTCTTCTTCTTCGATCCAGACCGCCCGACCTACCAGAAAGGTATAGGGTATCTGTTTGGACGGCCGGGAAGTGTCACCCAACTGAGACCGGAACCCAGTAAGGGAAGCATCCACAGGGACCGTATCCTCCTTCCCCTACCACCAATCTGTAGGAAGGACTTACGGACCCACATATTTTACGTGATCGTACTCCGCGTGAACACGGCAGCAGTTTTCGCAGTGGCGGGGATTGAACCCAGGCCAACCGAGTATCAATAGTGACTCCGTAAATTTTTACCTTTGCTGTAGCGGTTCTTCTGTCTCTTTTATCCTATCAGAGAAGGGTCTTCTCTGCTTTTGAAACCGACTGATACATTTAATAAATTGCTAATGATATTATTAAAGAAGTATTTTTATATTTAAATCACATTCCGAAATGTGATGCACAATACACCTAAATAAATATTCGATCGCCGAATCTGACCAGTAATCTGCCAAAACCAAATTTTCGGCCGAATACCGAGTACGAATCGAATGTGTGTATAAACATAACAAATGTTTATAAACTTAATATATTAATATGTTTATAAACATAATAAAACATATGTTTACGAACATAATAAAACAAATAGTTATAATCATAATATGCTAATATATTTTTATAAATATAATAAAACAAATGTTTATGAACAGAAACATATTATTTTCTTGCGCTTAAACTTAGCATAAGCCTCTGTCCCCTAATCTTATTTTTCCCCTATACATCAGACTAAGCCGGATCTTATCTCTAACCTTGATTTAAAAGTGTCTGTCTATAACATCGTCTGTGCACGGTGGTGTCTAGGACTTTGTAGGCGATAGCGTAATTGGTTCTACCGCTTTATAGCATATTTATGATCATTCAAGATTTATTTCTTTAGAGAATCTTCAGAACACAATAAAAAGACAAGAAAGTGCATTGCAGCATTTAAAATTTAAGCTATGCCTTTATTACATTTTTAAATGCACAATTGTCGGAGTTCATATCACATGAAAATATTATTTTCTTGTTAAAATATTTATAAATTATTTTATGAATATTAAGTGTTTATAATATTTTTTCTATTTTTTTAACTGAAAACCAAATGTTTGCTCTGTTTTCATAAATACATAGATATTTTTAGTAATAGTGAACTGCAAAATACGAATATTTTTATTTATTTTATTCAAATAAATGCAAAATGAATGCATTGTATCATTAAGGTGCTTTATATATTGACCATGGAGACGAAAAAATATGCATATTTGTTAAACAAAGATATAGTTTTTATTAATTTTGAACTCTGTTTACTGTATCATTATAAAATATAATTAATAATTTATATATATTTATACAAGATTTTTATATAATTAAATTATCCTTAATTATGAAACAATATTTTCAAGAAAAATAGATTTTTAGAATTAAGCAGCGTACATTAAATTAAAAAATATTAGCATTTTTATTTTCAATAAAAACAATTGAATTTTAGAATTAAGCAGCGTACATTAAATTAAAAAATATTATCTTAGTTAAACTTTTTTTTCAAGTCTCCTTTAACGTGAAACACATTTTTTACTCACATACTTCCTTTAGATTAATCCCTTAGATAAGTTAACTACATGGATTCAAGTCTGTTTCTATTGTAAGTTATATTTCACGCACTAAAGAAAAATAATCCAAATTGATTTACTATGTAGTTTTCGCTTAATATCAATTTTTAATTCCCATTAGTATCAATTTTTAATTTCATTATATTTTCAACATGTTTTCTTTTTTAAAACATTCAACTTTAAATTTATATACTATATATATTTTTTTCAATTTTGAATTCAATAAAATAGTATATACGGAATATTAACTGATATATTAAATAAAAATGTTATCGTCTTAAAAAAATTATTTTGACACTAAATTAATGTTGTTTGAGTTATCTGCCCAATCTAAAACGTTTCGTATTGGCTAGATTGCACTTCATCCTGCTTTCTGATTGGTTCTCTTAGGTGGGCTCCATGACTTCGGTATACTCTGTTTCTTCTTATGATCATTTGTGCCCTTATTTGTGCTCATTCGACTTTTTGACTTCGGATTTGTTGATTCTTTTACACTGACGAAGGCGATCAAGCTTATCCTCGAACCAGCTGTATGCTACATTTTTTCTATTTGTACTTAAAAACGTTGTTCAAATTTTTCTAGTTTGTACTACCTTATTTGTATAAGTTCTTCCCGTAGCACGTTAATTAGTTCTATACCCTTCTAAAGGTATTACTGGTCTTGTATAAGACACTAGAACGAATTACCCGCCATTGCCCGGGTCCGAAATAAGCGCCCTCGACTTAGATAGTACAGTTACAGATAACACCACTCAATTTCCAAATATCTTGTTTTGAAACAAAATTATTCCCGCGCTCCGTTTTATTCATGCGCAACTAGGCCAACTATGCAACGCGGGCGTAATATATTTCTTAAATACAACCTAATTAAGCGCGCTGTAATTCGCCTCGTATGCACACGAACATCTGTTTCGTCGATCGTTGGCAGAACGACACTATATATATATACAGTAGGTGCCGCTTAATGTGATCGCGGATAATGTCATCATTCGTTCAATGTTATCAGAATCGCGAAGTCCCGAACTCTTCTATATTAACACATGTTAAAAAAATCTGTTTTTGTAATCAGCGCCTTCGTTTATTGTTATCACTTCACTTTCGTCGTTCGTGTACCATTTTCGATTTTATTTTTCAATCTCTCAACAAAAAATCCAAACTACATATACGTTAAAGCAAAGGGAGAATCCCCAAAACCCCAAAGAGGGCCTCTTTTGTTGGCACGTTCAGGAATTTGCCGCTAGACCGTCCCTCAGGCGCAGCGGCCGGCGCTTGGCGCCGGCTCTGCAGGTGGTGATTTCTCTCCCCTTTTCCCCCCTTTGAGAATGGTGGGGGCGTAGGAAAAGTGCTGAGTTCTTTTCTTATCAGTAATCAAAATACTTGGACTGTTGTAAGCTGTAGAATTTTTTCTCTCTGTCAAGTTGCATTTCAAACTTTATTGCTGACGGTCAAGCATTTTAGCAATGGAAAAAACGCAATGATTTAACAGTTAAGGACAAAATTGACATTTTGAAACGTTTTGATAATTTTCCCAAGATGAGTCAAAGAAATGCTGCTGCTGCACTAAAAATTTCTCAGCCATTACTCTGTAAAATGTCAAAGAATCGCGACAAGATTGAAAATAAAGCGAAGTTGAACGAAAATTTGAACTGTGAGCGAAGACGTACTGGGAAATATGGAGAAGTCGAATTGGCTTTGACACTGTGGTTTGCCAATGTTAGGGAAAATGATGCACTCATAAACGGTCCTTTAATGCGGCAGAAAGCTGAAGATCTTTCTTCTAAAATGGACAAAAAAATTTCGTCGCAACGGACGGGTGGTTTAATTGCTGGAGAAAAAGGGAGAACATTGTGTTCAAACGTACCCATGGGGAAGAAAAGGATGCCGCTTTTTCATCTACAAAGTCGTGGATTTCCGAAAAATGGCCGAAAATAATCGCTGATTATTCACCCGAAAATATCTACAATGCTGACGAAACCGGACTTTATTTTCGTGTCTTGCCAGAACATACGTACCTGTTCAAAAACGAGAGCTCCAAAGGATGTAAAGTTTCAAAAGAACGTATAACTGTACTCTGTTGTGCGAGCATGACTGGAAAGAAGAAGAAATTCTATGTTATCGGTAAAACCAAAAAGCCGAGATGCTTTAAGGATGTTAAGAAATTGCCTGTTGATTATGCTGCCAATAAAACAGCGTGGATGACAGTTGCTCTATTCAGCGAATGGCTTTTAAAGTGGGACAAAGAATTAGATCACAATATCGCCGTACTCATCGATAACTGCAGAGCCCACGATGCAAATGTCACATTAAAGCATATCAAAATCATTCTCCTACCTGCCAACACTACATCACTTATCCAACCATGTGACCAAGGAATAATTCGTGCAATGAAAGCGTATTACCGTGGAGAAATGCGCACTAAGGTTTTGGAAAATATGGAAGGTACGGAACAACTGAGTGCAAACGAGTTAGCAAAGAAGACGAATGTCCTTCAGGCCCTCCATCTTTTGACAATGTCATGGGATCGAGTGTCCGAGAATACAATTAAGAACGCTTTCTCGCACGGTGGGTTCGTTAAAGCGGACGAAGGTATAGCTGTATCAGAATTCGATGAAACAGTACTCGTACTATCCGACATGGCTGAAAATGACTTTGCAGAATGGATGTCTATAGATAAGAAGGCCCAAGTGGCTACAACAATGACTGATGAAGATGTATGCCGAGCTGTATCTTGTTCTATCGAAGAAAACGATGAAAAAGCATCGGATGAAGATGAGGACGAAGCTGAAAACCTTGTTGAGAATCCTCCAACTGCTACTGAAATGACAGTGGCTCTCCGTGTTTTGGGACTCGAGGTGCAACACAGAGGCACTGCTGGGGACTTTCGCAAACAGTACAGGTATGAAAGTTTTATAAATAATTTGCTGAGACAAAATACAAGGCAGACAACTTTGGAAAACTTTTTTTTAATTGGCTTATTTTAACGATTTGTTTAAAATAGTGTTTGAGTGAATCGTTGTCTTTTAAATTTGTAGTAGCTGCAAAAATACAGTAAATATTAACTTTCAAAATCAAAATTTTATGTTTCGGATACTTTTTGTTTATTGTTATCAATCAGTTATTGTTATCAAATAACATCTGTCCCAAAGCGGCATCTACTGTATATATATATATATATATATATATATATCTTCCAGATTCGCTAAGTTAAAATACCGATATTTAAAATTATCTAAAATGTCTAATGTGGGCAGCAAATAACTGTCCCTGCAGACTCATATTCACGTTCCCTTTATTTCGTCAATAATTCATTAAAGTGGGTTTAATTGCACAAAATAACACCCAAAATTATTTTAAATTATGGGTATTTTAATTTGCACATTTATATTCCGTTTTCGTTTTTATTCGGTAAATGGACTTATTTTCATGTGTGGCGTAGCGAAAATGAAAAAACAAACTAAAATATCTCGAGAACGGCTAGTACTAGTGTAATGGGGTTGGTCCTATTCTTTTTATCATCAAAACTTACGCATAAAACGAGCATTTAATTGAAATATTATTTGAATATACGTAGTCTTTTATATTAAATTTTGTCGGTACTTGCTAGCCATTTCGCAAAAGAAGGCAGGTTATGTTTTCAGAGTCGTACCAAATTCTAATCAGCACCAGAGTAATCCATAAGTGACTTAGCTATCAAATTTTGTAAAATTTGCTCTATTAGTTTTTAACTAGAGTGGATACAGTCAATTTTTTTGGGCCATTTCACAAAAAAAGGCAGATTCATTTATCCCGAATCGTACCAAATCAAATCAGCACCAGGGTCATCTACAAGAAATTTTCCTACCAAATTTTATGAAATTCGGTCCATTAGTTTTTCAGCTAGAGTGGATACAGGCAATGTTTTCGGGTCATTTCGCAAAAAAAGACGGGTACTTTTATCCCGAATCGTACCCAAAACTAATCAGCACCAAATTCGCCCACAAGTGACTTACCTTCCAAATTATATGAAATTCGGTCAATTAGTTTTTTAGTTAGAGTGGTTACAAAATCTGCACAAACAGACAGACAGACACACACACACAGACGTTACGATAAAAATGGTTTTTTCGTATTCTAGAGGTCTCGAAACGTGTAGATCCGTCGAAAACTCGAGTTGCGATTTTCGGTATGATTCCAATACTTTCAGTATACATTACCATGTATTGCAGGCAAAGCAAAAATCTGATATGAGCAGCACATGACTCTCGCTGCAGACTTATATCCACGTTCTCTTTAGTTTAATTCAATTTAATTCACTTTTAAGTCAATTTTCGTTCTAATTTCATAACTGGACTTATTTTCATAGGTAGCGCAGAGAAAATAAGAAAAATCTAAAATATATCGAAAACGGCTAGTCCTAGTGTAATGGGGTTGGTCTTATTCTTTTCTTCGTTAAAAATTACGTATAAAGCAAGCATTTAATGGATATATTTGATCATACGTAGTTTTTGATTTTAGATTTTGGCGATTTTTGCGGTCATTTCACAAAAAAAGGCAGGTTATATTTTTTCAAATCGTACCAAAATCTAATCAGCACCAGGGTGATCCACAAGCGACTTATCTACCGAATTTTGTGAAATTCGGCCCATTAGTTTTTCCGCTAGAGTGGATAAAGGCAATTTTAAGAGACATTTCGCAAAAAAATGCGGGTTCTTTTATCCCGAATCGTACTAAACACTAAACAGCACCAGAGTCACACCCAAGTGGCTTACCTACCAAATTTTATGAAATTCCGTCAATTCGTTTTTGCGTTAAATTGGATACATACATTGCACAGACAGACACACACACAGACAGACATACACACAGACACACACAGACACACACAGACACACACACAGACAAACATACAGACACACAGACAGAGATGTCACGATAAAAATGGTTTTTTCGAGTTTTAGAGGTCTCAAAACGTGTAGATCCGTCGAAAACTCGAGTTGCGATTTTCGGCATGGTTCCAATACTTCCCTATACATTACCATGTATTGCAAGGAAAATAAAAAATCTGATGTGGGCAGCACATGACTTTCCCTGCAGACTCAAATTCATGTTTTCTTTATTTCTTTAATAATTCATTAAATTGAGTTTAATTGCACAAAATAACACTAAATTTGCATTTTCAATTCAACTTCTGTTTTTATTTGGTAATTGGACATTTTTCCAAAAGCGGCATAACTAAATGCGAAAAATTCTTATTCTTTTCCTCATCAAGAATTACGTATAAAACATTCACTTAATTGATATGTTTGAACATAAGTAGCTTCTTTTTAGATTTTGGCGAGTTTTGAGGGCCATTTCGTAAAAAAAGGCAGGTTGTTCTTTTCCGAATAATACCAAAATCTAATCAACACCAGAATATCCCAGAAGTAACTTATCTACCGAATTTTGTGAAATTTGGTCAATTAGTATTTTAGCTAGAGTGAATACATGAAATTTTTGCGGGCCATTTCGTAAAAAGAGGCGAGTTGTTCTTTTCCGATTAATGCCAAAATCTAATCAGTACCAGGGTAACCTACAAGTGACTTATCTACCAAATTTTGTAAAATTCGGTCCATTAGTCTTTCAGCTAGAGTCAACACAGGCAATTTTTGAGGGCCATTTCGCAGAAAAAAGGCAGGGTTTTTTTTACGAATCCTACCAAAAACTAATTAGCACCAGGGTCTCATCCAAGTGACTTACCTACCAAATTTTATGAATTTCGGTTCTTTAGTTTTTTAGTTAGAGTGGATACATACATTGCACAGACAGACACACACACACACACACAGACGTTAGGCTAAAAATAGATTTTTCGTATTCTAGAGGTCTCGAAACGTGTAGATCCGTCGAAAACTCGAGTTGTGATTTTCGGTATGATTTCAATACTTTTCCTATACATTACCATGTACTGCAGGGAAAGTAAAATGTGTATTTGTCTCAGAAGTAAAATAAAAAATATTATGTGGGCAGCACATGACTTTCCCTAAAGACTTATATTCACGTTTTCTTTATTTTAATTCAATTTAATTCAATTTTAATTCAATTTTCGTTTTCATTTGGCAACTGGACGTATTTTCAAAAGTGGCATAGCGAAAATACGAATAAACTAAAATATCTCGAGAACGGCTAGTTCTAGTGTAATGGAATTGGTCTTATTCTTTTTATCGTTAAAAATTACGTATAAAACAAGCATTTAATGGATATATTTAAGAACAGGTAGTTTTTATTTTAGATTTTGATGATTTTTGTGGGCCATTTCGCAAAAAAAGGCAGGTTATTTTTTACCAAATCGTACCAAAATCTAATCAGCATCAGGGCTACAAGTGGCTTATCTACCAAGTTCTGTAAAATTTGATCTATTAGTTTTGCAGCTAGAGTGGATACAGGTAATTTTTGCGGGCCATTTCGCAAAAAAGGAGAGTTCTGTTATCCCGAATCGAACCAAAAACTTATCAGCACCCAGAGTCACCTGCAAGTGACTTACCTACCAAATTTTTTGAAATTTGGTCTATTAGTTTTTGATTTAGATTGGATACATACATTGCACGTGTAGGTCCGTCGAAAACTTGAGTTGTGATTTTTGGTATGATTCCAATACTTTTCCTATACATTACTATGTATTGCAGGGAAAGTAGAAATATAATTGTTATATCAGCAAGTTTTCATCCGATTGAAGTCACATTTTCAGAGAGCACTTATAATATTGAAATAATTATATATTCCAAAACCTGAAAATTTATCGTTTAAATTCAAGGATTTAGAAAATAGCATATGAAATAACACACAGAATCTTCGTAGCACATCTGTTTCTAAAACGCGAGCTCAGCCGCGATGGATAAATTGATGTGACTGCCTTTTATCGTCTGCCCGGAATAAAACAAAGTCGAAATTTCGAATTCCGCAGCAGTCCGAAGCTTCGATTTTCCACTACAGACGCAGACAGAGAAACGTATAGACACACATACAGACATCTTCTTTCATTATGTACTAGAACGAACTGCCCGATGCTTCCCGCGTCCTAAATAAGTGGCCACTACTTAAATAATACAGATACAGATAGCACCACTCAATTTCCGAATCTATTTTTTTAAACAAAAATCATTCCCTCACTCCGTTCTTAAAATGCGCAACCATGCTAATTATTCAAACCGGACGTAACATTCTCCTTTAATACGCCCTAGATACACCCTCCTTTGATACACCCTAAATGAATGAACCACAAATAAATGAAAATGCTTGACGTCTGAAAGAAAAAGATATTAAAATCAAATTATCAGGGAACACTTATAATACTGAAATTATTTTCTTCCAAACCATGAAAATTTTTCTTTTAAATTGACGAATTTAGAAAATGGCAAAAAAAAAACACTCCAAGTTATCTTATGAGATATCGTTCGCAGACCGTCTTATGAGATATCGTTCGCAGGGGTAACGATAGAATGAGCAGAAGTAACAATAGAATAAGCAGGTTTAAAATAAAATTCACGACATAATTGACACAAGAGGACAACAGATATTAGGGTTGTAAGGAAAACTGAATTTGAAAAGCAAAAAGTGAATTGTGGGCAAGAATTGCGATTTAAACATCAATATTTTTTCTATATTTTGTTGTAAAATAGCTGTAAATATGAGTATGAAATATGTCTCTATTGGTTTAATGGGATTAACATTTCACTATATTATTTATCAATTATATACTAATAAAAGTACAACAGTTAAATAACACTCTTCATGATTATTCAGCTTTCAAGGTCAAATGCCACTCATGTCTACCTGTCTAGGACGGACCTGAATACAGAAGGTACGTACGGCTGTGAAGTTTCAACTGAAGCCCCATCTTTTAGAACAGTTAAAGCAGATAAGGAATTAAGGATATACGGTAAGTTCAAAATACTTTTAGAAAACTTTCTCATTTCTTTCATGGTTCCGATCTAACTATTGAAATAATGTTATTAGTGTTTAAGTACATTTATTTCATAATTCACTCAAAGACAGAGAATATTCAACTTCTCTGCGAAATGTCACTTCAATTTCCAAGTTAAAAGGGTAAGTTGTCAAAGTTTATTGTTGTCAAAACCGGATTAACTCACGTTTGACTGTCTCGTCATATCACA